>CM043114.1:59435377-59990298 GCA_023701765.1 Hylyphantes graminicola | reverse complement strand
AAAAAAAAAAAACTTTAATCCAAACTTACAAAATTATGAGCTTAAAAATTTAGTAACGGGAAATATTTTTCATGCGTACAGTACTTGAAATTGTCGTCTACTACATAAATAACGTATGTTTTGAAATATGTTATTCTTAAACTTTCGTTTTCTGCTAAAGTTTTTCTTAAACTAAAATAAGTATGATTTCGAAATATCGTTATTTTATATGCATGCTTGGAAAAAGTTATTTTATTTTTCCTCAATAACTAGTGTCTTGCTACTTGTTGTTTGTACTAAAAACCGACTATTATACCTAATAAATATGTATTTTAAAACACTAATGACTTTAATTTAATAAATTATGTAAATTATGCACTGTGTAAAGCATAAAAGATAGGTTTTTGATGTAATACCTTTTTTGACAAAAAAAAGCTTAAAAAAATTTAAAAATGTAAAGCTTTAAGTAAAAAAGTTTTGCAGGTTTTTTTTAAATAGTTGAAGTACTTCGAATTCGAATTCTTTTCTCAAAATTTCAATGCATTCCAATTTCAATGCGCTGATTTTTTTTTTGACGTATCACACTTGTCCTTAGCTTTTGTAGTTTGGACTATGAAAGAGGGTGACGGGTGGACAGACGGACAGAACGATTATAATACCTTCCACTTTTAACGTTATAAACGTATGTGAAGCTGAAAGGAAAGTAGGTTAAAAGTACCACTTGACATTCTAATTGATAAGTAAAATATTAAGGAATTCTTTACAAACTTAAAAATGCATAGATTTAATTAAAATTGTTGTAGAATTTTAAATTTTTGTATAGTTTGTTTTAAAATGGTATAGGCAAAATAAGTCAAGCTGACAGTTATTAAATTTAAATGTAAATTTTTAATTTAAACAATTTATTTAAAAGTACTTACGTCCTACAACTAATTAAAAAATAAAGTTGAGCTATTGGCATTTCAGCTATCTTTTAGTAAATAATAAATTAATTAGACATTACTACTGTAATTCTTTGTTTAAAGAAATAGAAGGACAAATTAATAACATTCTTTCAGTTCTTAATGCAAGTTCTTGACTCAAGCAAATCAATAAATACTTAAAATGAGTAGCATTTCTGAGAAACTTTTAAGATAAATTTGTGCAATTGTGAAAAAAAACCCATCTTGGAAGACAATTAAATTGAGATCAATTGGAAATCTACTTGATTTAAGACTTAAAACATTCAACGAATTTACCTTTTTAAAAAGGTTTATTCCTACCAGACCAAAAAAAGTGTAAAATGAGATAGCAAGTGGATAGCAGAATAAATATTATCTTTTCCTATAATTATAGAATAACATAACTAGAAAAGAGAAATCGTAAGTTGAACAACTCTAGATTTTTATTTTAATTTTAAGTGATTTCAGGGGATTCATAGGATTAATATATTTCGTTACAAAATTTTTTGGTTTTAACGAGAACAGAAATATACTTTGTAGGTGGGTTTAAAGTTTGTAAAAAAAAATTTCAAAATTGTACAACTTAGTATTTTTAGATTTAAAACAGTAATAAATTGTTTATAAATAAAAAAAAATATATTCTTAATCTCTAGTAATAGGAAAATGTCTGATTAATACGACTAAAGTATGTTTACTCTGGTAAGGAGAAATACAAAAGTATTTTAATCAAATAATCTATATTAATAAAAGAAAGGGTCTGTCTGTGTGTCTGTCTGTGGATCGCAAAAGACCTACATAGACTGCTCTAAAAAATTCGAAATTTTTAATATAGATTCCTTTTAATACCTACGTGTGCACCTGAGGCTTAGATTTTTCATATTTGATTGAAATTTTTAATTAATATAATTAGTTTAAAAAAAAACGTCATCCACGTGGGATTGCGGGACCATAACAGGGCTTGAAAATACATGGTCCGGGCCGAAACGGGGGCTTGACGCCATCCTCTATTAGTTTGATTGATTGAGTTTGGTTGAGATATGCGCTCGCCCTAGGGCTGCTTCATCCTCTATTAGTGTTTGCTGTTTTAGGTGCGCATGCGCCAACACGAATTTAATTTTGCTTTAATTTTGAGTGTATTTTCACAAGGTAAGTATGCCTCTAAAAGGAAGCAATGCGAAGTTAACGGGTTCCCAGTAAGGAGGGTGCTAGTTTCCAATATAGAGGTTAGGAAAAATTCAAACTTTTAAATTTTTGAAAATAAATCCCTGTCAACATGAACAGAAAGAGCAAAAAAAGTCGCCATTATGGCCCTTCCATGCTTAAGTGGTTAAGGTGCCTGTCTCGATATTGAGCCTTCTGAGGAGAGCTGAAATATGAATCGTACTTGATTCCAATCTACTTATAAATCAGATATGCACTGGCACATGCTAATGTTTTTTAAATATTCCAATTTTTTTCGATATACCTATTACAGCAAGAGGTCTCTTCAAAACTCGAAAATTTGTCTGAAAATTTCATGCACCGTAGCTATACAATCAGAAAAGTTTCCGAATTTTTGTACAGTATATAAAAATAGTTTTTAAACTATAAATCATAAAAATTGAAAACTATAACTACTAAAATCAACCTTCCACGCACTCGGTTTATACTTAATTCATTTGTATTATTCCACTACTTTCATTATCGAAACCCATCAAGTCCCAATAAAAGTTTAACTCATATAATTAATAGTTGCGAGTTTTCCTCCATTAATTATCTTCTGACCAAAAACAGTAGCTACCTCTTCAAATTAGAGAACACTGCCTGCCGGCGATATTATTAGTTTAAAGGAAAGGCGACGTGGAGTTATAATTATTGATTCCCGAATAAACTCATAAAGTTAAAAGACTTTGTTTTGCTGCCAAGCTATTTTACTGCCTAAAATTAATGGCTATTTAAGTATGATGTCATTCGCTTGTAGCCGCATATTTAGGATATGGCTTTGTAGATTACTTTAATAGGGGTTGTTTTACGTCGTGGAGGGCAACAGCTCTAACGGTTTGTGTATAGCTGTTGTCTGGAATTATTTTGTTTTGGTATTCGAAAATGAGCTTTCTAAGCAGATTTTACTTATTGAATTTTTTAAATGCAAACTTCTTGCTGTGATGCTGGTTGTTAAAAAATTGTTTAAAGAAGGTTTCATAGAAAGTTAAGTTTTTTCATCTATATCGGTCACTTTGAGGGTGAAACCGAAGCAGCCAATGAAATCGCAGTACAGAGAAAAATGAAAACTAGAGCTTTACATCATCCTAAAATAATCTAATTATAACCACATATTTGGCATTAATGCACTTCGGTGCTACATCTTTTTCATAAGACAGTATTTTGTATGCATTTGAAGTTAAATTTAATGAAAATGTTTCTTTTCTAGCTTATATTCTAGACTGTTTTATATCTGTGACATAGTCAAAATAAATTTACTGCCTATACATCGACATGGAACTTTATATCAAATCACCAATGACAATGTAGCAATTATTACGCTGAATCGAATATCTACACAACCCATTTAATCTGATCGAATTCTCCATTAACGGCGCCAAAGCAATAATTCCAATATCCGTTAATTTCCCGCGCAGTGTCGTTTATGCCATCTAATGACACATTTCAACCACTGTCTTGTTAGGTTAAGATAATAATTATCTCGGAATGTTTGGCGATAATGGCTGCTGTTCAATTGGAAATGATGTGTCAAGTAACGCTTGGCGAAAATTGGCATTCTTATCACTTCAAGAGCTGCGAGTTTTTTTTTTGCGTAATGGTGGTCTGGTACAAATACTTGAATTGTTGGAATCTTTTGATATCGTTATTTATTCTAGTTATAGTTAGTTTGCAATGTTTGGTGATAAGTTTGCTGTTCAATTGAAGATAATGTGTCAAATAAGGCTTGGCGAAAATTAGTACTCTTATCATTTCAAGACTTCGATATTTCTGGGTTTTTTTTGGCGTAGTGGTGGTCTGGTATATTAGAAAAGTTGGCATCTTTTGATATTGCTGTTTGTCTTAGTCGTTCATGATTGGAATGGAATGTTTGGTGATAATGACTGCTCTTTAATAAGGAGATGATGTGTCAGGAGAGGAAAGTGTTGTATTGGCAAAAATTGGCAGATTTTTAAGCGCAATGAGATTTTTTTTGGCATAATTAGTGTGTTACAAAATATTGAAATTTGTGTTTTTTTTTAAATTGCTGTTTATTTTAGATACGCTATTTTTTCTTTTGAAAATAAAATTGCTCAAATGTTAATTTGTGTCTATGCAGTTTATATTATTATAAAGAAGTAAAAAAAAGTTATTGAAAATCGTATTATTTTTTTTATTCAACTAGAGTAGAAAACCAATTATTTTTAATTAATTTGTACACATGTTTAATCGAAAAACATTAAAAATTTGGATAATCAGATATTTTCAAAGCTATTTATTCTAATTACTACATGTTTTTAATGGGGAAACAACTAAATCTAATAGAAAAACAGATTTAAATTAAATGAAGACACATTAATGGAATGACATCGTTGGAGTGAGAAGTCGTAAAATTGGAGTTATACCATATATTAAAATTAATTTTATGATAAAATATTATTAATGCATAATTAGAGACAATGCCTGATTCGTTTGATATCCGAAAATTGACAAAAATTTTATCTTATGTAATGCATTGATAATCATTATTCTTGATGATGATGTTGTGTCCATGGATAAAGATTATATGGGACCAAAGGTCTCTTAGACTGCTTCAGAGATCTCAAACACGGCCGCATATAGTCTTCTAAGACAGTTGTGTTTGCTCAATTTTTCCAGCTGCGACAAAAAAAATAGGTTTCAAGGCCGATCGTCATGTGGTTGCACGGAGTATTGCCGCACTAAATTCATTCCTAGGTGTTGTATGTTGGATCCTAATAATTCCTAAGTGCCGAGGCGGGAAACAATGCTTTTAGTACGCATCACAACGCAACAATACAAGAACCATCCGGGCCATACCAAACATAATATCTTACATTACAGACAGATACATTATCGAAGAAAATAAGACAAGAGCTACAACCATTTCATAGTTCCATCGTTTTGGATTTCCATGCCCCCTTTGAATGGCATTCTTTTTTAGGCAACTTAAAAAAAAGGAATATTTAGAGACTCATATCTTTTTATATTCAACGAAAAATGTAGATATTGCAGTAAACATTTTCATTCTTTCTATACTCACTACCAGTTTGTGTTCATGTTGTAAAGATAAAAATAATGTAAACTCGTTCGTAAACACCTTTTTTATAACCCTTATAATACCCCCATATTATACTTTAAACAAATATTAAGGTTTCGCTGCAAACCTCAATTTTTTCAATTAATTCTTTTAAGCGACCCTACTAAAAATCTTAATGTTGAATCCGTTTTTAATTCATGAAAAATTTTATTATTTATAGAAACCATAAGCACATAATATAAATACTAATTTTCAATATTTTTTTTCAAAGTTATGATTTATGAGTAAAACTATTAAATATGTAAAAAAAAAGAGATTTATTGGAAAGTGTTTTGTGCATTATTAATGATCACACAAGGAAATGATGGTTATATTTTATTTCAGCTTTTAAAGCTAAGTGCTAGTACCAATAAATTATTTAAAACATTACTTTCAAACTTAACGTTAAGCATACGTTAGCCCCATTATTATACATATCATTTAAACTTTTTTCTAGCCTTTCCTAACCCAAACTTTTTTTAAAGATGAACTCCACTAAAGTAACAAAGGTAAAGAGAAATAACGTTATAAAGGGCAAATTTGTGGTGTTTTTTTTGGTACTCATGTAAGATAGAATATCTTTAGTAAATACAGGTTGTGTGATTTTGTTTTAACGAAGTGAAGTTTAACAATTTTTATAGATCTATCAATTGCAATTAAATCTAAAAGAAGAACAATGGGTCACTTCGTAAGTAGAAGAAAAATTTAAAACATAAAAAAAAGAGATATCATTAGACAAAGGTTGTTTAGAATATAGTTAAGATATTTTCAGTTTTTTTAATTTACATATTTGGAAATAGCTTAAACTTATTAAAATATAATTTTAAAATTCTTTTAAAATTAGAACATCGCTACATGACCTTCTTATATTTAGTATTAGACAATAAAACTAATAGAATCAAAGGAAAGAAATATTTAATTTATTACAGCAAAGCAATTTAATATAGAAACAAAAAATAATATATATATTTTTTATCAACAAAACTATTTTGTGAACAATTAGTTAAATGACTTAATTAACAAAATTAAAATTTTATTAACTACTGCTTAAAAGTACACTAGTTGTGTACTTTAAGCGTTATTTAATTATCTTCAGAGCATTTAAAAATATAACATACATATTTGTTTTTATCATGCTACACATTAATAATTAGACTATTTAAAAAATATTACACATAATGGCCAAAAATTAGAATATCTGGACAACATGGTTCAAAAATATGAAATGTCGTTTGGCTATGGATTTTATTGTTGTATTTTGCTTAATATGGGAATTGAAAACGTGACTTATCTGAATTTAAAAAGTTCCTTTTTTGGACTTGCACAAGAAAAAACACCATATTGTTGTATAGCCAAAGAAGTTAAATGTTTTTCAAGCATGTGTGAGTAAATTTTTGTAGAGAATATTCTAAAAATTAGTGTTTTTAAAATAAATCCTTTAAAAATGGTCGAAAGCCATTAACTCACAACAACAGATTTAAAGGAAATTGTAAAATAATTTGAAGGAATATCGCTTTCGAAGTGTGATATATTTGCAAAGAAATTTGAAAGAAAAGGTTATAAATGTCTCTAAATCTATAATAACAATACAAACACGTTCTTTCCCAAATTAGGTTTTTAGATCACGTGTGCTTATGTTAATGCCATTTTTATCATCTAAACAAAAGCCCTGCTAGAGTTAAATGTCTAAACAATGGCGAGTTTGGGATGCAAGATGATTGAAAATAGGATTCCCAACAATGGAAGTATGTTAAAGTGTGTCTGCAATGGGTATCAAAGCATACTTGTTTAGAAACTGAAACAAGAAGCTTAGAATAAAAGGTATTTAAAATGTTTCTGTTTTAAATTTCGATAGATGTCTTAGTAGATCTTGCAAGACTGTCTATATAAGAAATTCTTGAACATTTCATGATTCCTTCAGTTGAGAATTTGTTGAGGACGATTCTCTTGTTTCACAACAAAATTTAGCTTCTCACCCACACTTCCAAACCAACTAAATGGCTCAAAGATAAGGACCTAACTCTCACTCTTTTTGCCTGCGAACTCCACCGATTTGAAATCCCCATCTAAGAATTTGTGATAATTATGAAAAAATAACTTCTTGACTACTACTTGACTTGACTTACACAAAGAGTGTATTTTAGACAAATACGGATATGGCGAATTTGGACGTATAATTTAACGAAAGGTGTAATAGTTTTTTATGTCCAAACTGTTTAACGAGCTGTAATTAATGCTAAGATGGAGTGCGACAAACTAATTATTTTAAGCAAGTAAGAACACTTAGAGTTTAAATTCTACACTATTTTAACATTATTCTAATTTTTGAACCATGGTAGGAAGTATCTCTAATGATTTTGAAGTTTTTTGTCGTTTGCTTATTTAGAAATTTTCTATTTCATTTTAATATTTTTACATTTTTTATAAATCTACAAAATGGGCAGATTTTATATTATAATAGATTATATTTCATACAGTTGATTATTTGTTTTATAAATTACAATTACAATTTCATTGACCGCGTTGTTCTTTCATTATTCTAATGTTTTGAGATTGGGGTAGTAAGTTGGCAAGAAAAGTTTTTAATGGTTATTTTAATGTAAAAGTAAGGATTGGCTTTTAAAAAAAATCTGTATAAGTTGAAAGAATCCTAAAGACTATAATTGTTTTAAACTCAATCCAACAGAAACTGCAATTTCTTTGCCTGATAATTTGTAGAGCAGTTTTTTAGTTTATTTTTTATTTTTCTGCATTTAAGTTTTTTCATATCATAAAGTAGAGGGTTTTTCAAATTCTTAAGATAACCTTCTAAGATTGAGCTTATTTCCAAAGAAGTTATTGATAAAATACCTGAAAATGTGGTACTTGTAAAGGTTTTTTTTTTTTTTGTGCTTTATTTTCACCACTCCAAATGGAGATAGCTGTTTATCTTTAGTACTTTTTTTTTAAATAATCAAAACCTAAACTTGAAAGCTTTTCCAATGTCGAATTAGAAAAACGGTAGCTTATATGAAAGTTTGTTTGATTATAGTCTGGCTGCCACAACTTGAACATCCCACAATTATTTTTGATTGTAGAAGATTCCACTTTTGAAGTTAAAGGTTTTGAGCCCGAAGGAAAAAAGGTTTGCCACAGCCGAAGGCGTTTGTGCGAAGAAGAGGGGATTGCTTCTAGTTCGATTGTAAATGTATCACATTAGAACTACACATCAGTTATAGGCGAAGAGGCTTTTGTTGTCGATAGACCCTTCAATTGATAACCGTTTCTAAACCTTTAAAAAAATACCCACCCTTAGAAGCAATGAATCGCCAAAGAGTAACTACTTCCACCTAAAACTAAAACCTGCCCTAACCTTTTTCGAAGTGGAACTGTTCCACAAGCAAATTATTTGGATGTCAAACTGTGGCAGCCAGGAAACTATAACTAGCTATGGATATATTCCATTGACCAAACATTGGAATCAATCTGTTAAAAACAAATTCAGCTCAAAAAGTTGCCCCCTGATAAAACCAATGTTTTAGATCCTTTTTCCCCATGTCTCTCTTAGATTCATAGTTTTAAGTTCTTATTCCAAGAAAGGATGTCGTCAATAGAAAACCAGATATCTAATATGATGGCTTTTCGATGTTAAATCAGAAACTGGTTGCGGTATATTAAATTCGGTTTGATTACTATCTATTACATGGATGTATTATCCAAACATGACATTTTGTTAAAAAGACAAACTCGGCTCAAACATTGAAAAAGCCAAAACATTGAAGAAAACGCATTTCAAGAGTTGCAATTTCCCCCTGGATATCAGCGAACCGTGTTTTACAAATGTAACTCCACACACTTTAAAAATAAAACCCAATTTGAAGCCCCCTTCTCCAAATCTCCTTTAGGAAACGAAAAAACCGAAAAAACAAAAAAAACCCCCCATCGTCGCTTTAAGCTCGTTACAACAAAGATAAACAAAAAGTCTCACGGAAAAGCCGTAAAAAATCCTCACATTTTCGCTTCACGACTCGCGATCCTTTAAGAGAGAGAGATAAATAGTTTTAGTGGCGTCTTAACAAGACAGCTTGCTTTTATCGGCGAGAAAGAGATTTGAACGAGAGTTTCAACTATATAGAACGCGTAAGCGTCGCTTCTTCTTATATAAAATCTATTGCGTCTAATACTAGACGATATCTCGGTACCTGTCCCCCTTTAGTATAGGTCCGCTGATAGAGATTATATTTTATCTTTGAAGGAGGTATGGAAGTTTTGAAACGAATTTTCATAAAAAAAATAACTCAATCAAATTTTTGAATTTAAGGAGTTTGATACAGTGTTTTTAAATAATTGGACGACAAGAAAGATTATGAGATACGCGAAAAAAAAATAAAAATGTTTTAGGATACTTTTATATGATAGTTTGTAATTTTTATAAATAAATGTAAAATACTTCTTGCCCATTAAATATATAAGTAATCTGGCCTATCAACAAACCGCTAGCAGCCTCGCGCTGGAACGTCTAGCGGGTTCGATTCACCGCCTTTGACCTGGGGGTGTACTTCCTCCGCTCTGTGACATTAAAAATCCTTTCTGCTGCATCACTTGACGAAGACTTATCAGCGGATCCCGATCACCAAACACAAGATCCCGGAATATTATATGTACGCTACCCCTTCAACAAACTTTTTGTGCTAAAACATGGACCTAATACATTTGGACGCAAACGCAATTGTTCGTATTCTTTCTACCACAACATGCTAACTTTCGAGATTTTTTTAAAAAATAAGATATTAAATCCAACCAAAACAGAAGACAAACTACTTTATTGAGTAAAACTACATTTATAAACAACTATCCTGCAGGGTGGACCAGGTAATTATGATAACACCTAAATTATCTTCAGAGTTTAACAAAATTATTCTAAAAAAAAACAAAAGATTTTCCGAAATGTCTCAAAGATAGAGAAATGTTAGGGAATTTTTTTATTCATTTAAAGAAGGTTTATAGAAAGTGCTGTCCTTCCTTCCTTTGGAACTAGACCGACTTTCTCTCGTAAACGAATGTTTCTTACATTTGTTGTAGGACCAGTGGGTTTTCGTTTGGTACCTTACGCACTTTTTGCTAAAAGCATGGGTATTTGAAGAGTTAACTTTTCTACTGGATATTTTATGTATTTTCTTTTACCTTCTATGCTATAGAAATATTTTTATTTTAAAATATATGTTTTTCTTTTTAACTATATTAAGAATTTGAATTTTAAAATAATATTAAAGAATTTATTTGCTCAATAAGAGTTTTATTTGAATTTTAAATTTTCAATCGAGCTATTTATGAAAATATTAATATAATTCTGGAAATTTTAAGGCATTTTAAAAATTAAACATATATGTATTGATTGAAGAGAATAAAAAACTAAGAAAAGTAAACTTCATATTAAATACAGTTTTGGTTATAATATAACAAAATTGGATTGCGTTTATATTCTATTTATTTTTAAAAGCGATTCCAGAAATATTCATTTAATGCCAATGTTAAGCTATACCTGAAGAAGAACATTGTATAGGAACATATTTTACTGTAATGTAAAACAATGTCAAATCTTTTCCTTCCTTGTAATGTGAAGTGAATGCCCTAAATTCATTTCGCACAAAATTAAATCTGAAAGTAATATAACGTAAAGATATTAAAACCAATTCATTAAAGATATCAAAACCAATGTGTGTTGCTCATCAATATTGCCCCGACTCTGTCATTTTTTTTTAAAATTCATTAATATGTAAATTATTTAATCATACAACGACTCATTTGTGAATAACGTACTGTTAATAGTTTAACTTTTTAAAATTTCATTTTGCAAGTTAATATTGTCTTACATGAATTGTTTTGTACCATAGTCTTCATTTGTCTTACATTTGTTTATTTAGTTGAGGGGACACGGTACCACTTTAATTTTTTTTAATTTTGACATATCTACTATAAAATTTGATGTTTTATCGGTTTCAACCGATGTTTAAAAAAAACAGAATATGAAAAAAAAATTAATATAATTATTCAAAGTTATCAAAAAATAAATTTTTTATTAGAACTTTTTAAAAATACTAAGGCGTTTTTTTAAATACAAATATTTTTATCCAATTTTTTTTATCTCATTTACTTTAAACTGTTTTGACATAAGGCATACAATTTATATTCAAATTCGATTTTATCTTTAGCAGTTCCTTTATAAAAAATATTTTATCTAGAAAAAAAAAAAAAAATCCCAATTTTTTTTTAGCAAATTATAGAAAAAAAAAAAATCGGTTTAGTATTTTTTTTTACAAGTAAATACTTTGTGAAAACAATTGTTGATTGTCAATTCCTTAATGTCAATCAATTGGACAGACTGTATATATAATCCTTAGACTTTCATAAATACTCTTAAAAAAGCCTTTGCGTTTTGAAAACCTTGTCATCAAACTAAAATAACATTACCATGAAAAACTTTTTTTTTCATTAGCTAGCATTTTTTTTCTCCTTTCCGAACAAAAGTTGGAATAACTTTTTTTTTTGAACTATAACTACATTTTTAAAACTTAGCAGACTGTTATTTCGAAGATTCCAAACTGTAATTTAGCAAAGAAAAAAATTGCAATTTTTGCCATTTTAGAGGTACAACGGTCCCCTTAACACCTTTCCCAGTCCTCAGTGATTGCCATTGTTTGGTATCGACACTTTCAATATTTTCCCCAAAAATGTTTATGTCTCGTTATGACATCCAAAACACACATCATTCGATTCTTCATACTTTGTTTCTATTAAGACAATATTTTACATTATTCTCAATAGAAGTCAGAACTACTATTTTTTTTATTTAGATGTATGGTCAGACACCTTAAATATATAACTCGAAGTGTTTTTAGGTAATATATATATATTTTTCATTTTGTTTTTTTCCACAGTTTAAAAAATTTTGAGGCATTATTTCAAAGAACCGTATAAAAATGTAAATGAATTTTTTTTCTTGTGGAATTCTTATTTCGACCTAAAATAAGCTTATTTTGTGAATATCAGATGTTTCTGTAGTGTAGTTATAATTTTTGGGGACTGAAAGGGTGTAAACTTAAGCAAGATTATTGTCTCGCATGTCAAATTTTCTGGCCTATCGTATTTAATGAGTTGATTGAAAATTACATAATTATCTTTAAAACAAAACAAATACCTTTGGTAATTTAAATTACTTCGTTATTTCTTTTCAATCATATTTATCTGAAAACGTTAACAGTGAAAAAATGTTTTAAATGAAAAGTATAGAAAATAAAATAGTATGACTTTTGAAAAGTTCTATCAAAAATCTAACTCAGAAGTATCTTTTTTTTTACCACATTTTCAGTTCATATCAAAATCGATGGCGGAAAAAATAAGTTCTTAATACATTTCTTTCAGAATCTTAACCAAGAAATATTTTTATTTCCCCACTGGCCTTGACGCCCTTCTTAAAATGTAGTTTCAAATATAAAAGAAAGATGAAACCCCTCCCCATTTTTTTCATTGACTTTTTTGTGGTATATTTAGTAAAATTCGCGAAAAGCTCAGATTTTATAAAAAAAAAACAAAACCCCCCAAAGATGTCCACTAAGATTATTTTTTTCTCTGGCATTATGATTAGAGTTAGTGTTTCTAAAAATAGAAGACAAGAAATTGGATTTTTTTTAATTTTTTAAAGGTTCTGAGTTTTCAGCTGTTTTGAAAAGAATTTAATCCTAGACTATGTAACTCCATTTACACATGAAATATAAACCACTAAACATATAAAAAATGACCTAAGTCCACAGAAAACTTTTTGTATCTTCTTCTGCTTTCTTTTCTAAAATACTGAAAAGTAATGACTTTTTAATGTGTCTCCAAAGACTTTTTTTATTTAGGGATTTATGAAACACATAACAAAATATTTCTTTATATCTGGGTGAAATTTGAAACACACATAATCTTCATACTTATTTAAAAAACTGTTGGAAAACACAGAATACATAACAATATATGATTCATTTTTAAAAGAAATTAATGGAATATAAACCATATAAACCAACTAAATATAAAAAGGGCAAAGTCCACAGAAACTTTTGTATCTGCTTTTCTTTTCTTCAAAAATTTTGAAGTAACGACTTTTTTAATTGCGTCTCCAATGATATTTTTATTCGAGATTTATACACATATAAAATATCTCTGTATTCCTGAGTGAAATTTGAAACACATTAATCTTCATACTTACTTAAAAACTGCTTAGACACAGAATACATGAATATATTATTCATTTTTAAAAGAAATTAAAATCAAGTTCTTATCTTAAGAACTTGCAACTAATTTTATATTTTTTTAAAATGCATAGAAAATGTTATTTTTTCAATCTCTCCTGTAAAATTGTAATTTTGAAAAAACTTAATGTTTTCAAAAATATTTTTTAATTTTTCTTGGATTTAATTCCGAAAATCGTTTTTTGTTCGAAGTTATTTTTATGAACGTAAATATTTTCACAAGCAATTGAATCCTTTGATCTTTATCATCCTCAATACCAAACAGTGCTTAAAAATCTTTTTCTTCAAACAAATCCACACTTACTGTTTGGAAATTTTTTGATGCATGCTTGCTAAAAATTATTTATAATGTTCAATTTTTTTTTTTTGTTTTGGTTCCTTTTTTTAAAAGAACAAAAAGAAAAAAAAATTCTTTTGTAAAAAGTATGGTTAGCTTTATTTAACAGACTTTTCAAATATAAAGGGACTTTATCTTTAACAATTTCCCTTTGTGTGTTTCATTAAAATACAAATATTTATTTAAGAATATAAATACCATTCAATATGCTAAACAGTATTCACATAATCCCACAGAAAGTTAAAAAAGGAATAAGAATTTTGAATTTTTTTTTAGTTTTCTGTTGTTTTAGAGAATAATTCAATTTGAAAATATGTTAGGTTCAAACCAAAGTATAATTTGACTTATAGAATGTTTTATCTACAAAGGTATAATTCCCCTCAATGCATTTGAATTTAATTTTCTATGAAGCAGTCTTTGATCGGATCAGCTTTGATATGGCAAAGTTAAAAGGGTGTACGGCATACATCGATATAATATTAAGCCTTATTGCGTGTATTAGGATTTTATTTAAAAAAATCCAGATTAAAGTTACCATTTTAATGTAGATTGAGGCTATTTTTAGTTGTTTTTCTAACATAATACATAACATTTTTCAATTATAACTATTTTGAGGTATACTGGATATCACTGAGCTCTTTGTACTTATCTACAAAAAAGTTCATGTATATTCTATAAAAATTAATTCATAGCAATTAATAAACTTGAAACAGTAGATCCATTTATAAAATAAAAGTTGTTTGAAAATTATCCCCAGAGGATATCTAAGCCAGGTCTCCCAAAATCTTTTCCCTCAAACAGAGTTTTGAACATAAAATCTTTAAAAATGAATTCACACAATAAAAACAAGAAAAGTACTGAAACGTCTGCATCTTATTTACATAAAAATAATTTTTTGGCTTTTTAAGATATGCAGATTCAGCCCTCACTTGGAAATGATATGCTATTCCTCAATTCAAACACAACACTAAACCGTTTTCCTTTAAACGCCTACTAAAAAAAAAACACTCCCTTCTTCTTAAATCAAACGCAAAAAAATAATTCCTCAAAAAATCATTCCTGTTTGAAATAAAGAGAAAATGGTAAAAGGGAATTCCGACTGTGTTATCACCTGTTGAGGGTGGGTGGGGGTGCCAAGAAATATCGTCTGAAGAAAAGGAAAAATCGTTATTCCCTACCTTGAGGTTGAGGAGGGTTCGTCCCATCGATCTGTTGCACTTGTTGCGAATTCTCGTTTAGGACCGGTCCAACCTGGCTTCTGTTAAGGGGTGGGGGGCAGGACCACCCCTTGTCATTTGGGGGTGTTATGTAACACATGTATGAGGTTTGTAAGGGGAGACGAACATGGGGCTGTTTTTAAAGTTTTTTCCCTTAAATATGACATTTTTGAATATTAACTATTTTGAGGTAAACGTGATCTCTTGGCACTTTTTATCTCTTGTACTTTTATCATTGTGGGGGGCTATGTATATAACCCAGCTATGAGGTTTGTATAGGTCCTTTGTTCAAGAGTGTGGTAAAGGTGCTTTTGTGTAGGCTCATGATATAAAAGGATTTTGTGCTTTTCATTAACCTTAAAAAAATAAAAGATACTTTAATTTTTTTTACTTTCCATTACCTAATATGAGTACCCCTATAACTTTCGAACTAAAAGAGCTAACTTGTTCGTCCTAATAAGTTTTCTCGAAACTTTTCGACACATGCTTATTGTTTTAATACCTTCTTCAAGGGAAATAGTAAATTTCAACAATGGTACCGAAGAGACATATCTTATAGTAATTACGAAAAAGTTGCTGGTAAGAAAATTGTATAAATGTGGCTGCTATGGTAAAAGTTTGGTCTTTGTCCAACAACTACCCCGTGTCACCCTATATAAATATCTATAAATGTTAGTATAAATTTATTGAATGGTAATTGAAAGTGCAATGTTATACACCCCTAGTTTTCTAATAACAGAGCTCTTTTTGAAGGATTAAACCTTTTGCAGACTCGGAATACCCCCAGAACAGAGAGGCTTTTTTTGTGGCACCAACTAGGTGGCTTTCGATACCAACTTTGACGCTCAGATTACTCAGATTAGAACCCGAGTTCTCTGTGAATGTTCAAGTATACCGAGAGAATCCAAGCTAAATATATACCCAAGGGATCTCTTGCATATCCCATAATAAAATTACATGCTTGGCGACGATTTTTCCATCCTGAAAAATCTACCGAATGGCGTTCTTGTGCTCATGAATCATATACCTGATATCTCTCACAGCCACTCTGAGCCGATAATTTAAAATAATTAAAATAGGAATGTTCTTTAATTACAGATAATGGGATATTTGTTGGTGAAAATGTACATTTTGAGTTTAATTGGCGACTACTGATAAATGCATTTTTGTTTAATTTATATATAAAAAATAAAATACGTTAATAATTTAGTAAAACGTGATTTCTAAAAGAGTTAAACAAATTTCGTCATAAAACTTTTTTTGCAACATGTTTTTACAACTGCAGTAGAATGCATTCAAAGAACTGGACTATTAGAAGTTTACATTTATTTTAGAAAACCTTTAACATATTATTGGATATAAATCTTGTCAATTATGTATTAAATGGAAATTCGCCTTATCAAAAAAGAGAAAATCTAAATAATAGCTTATTTAAAATAACTGTTGAGGCAATGATTTCGATGAAGGGGGGGGGGGGATGGGTGGGGGTGTTTTTTGGGGTGGGGGGGGGGAAGGTGCATACATTTGTGTGTAAATTATAAATAATAAATCACATTGCATTAAAAATGTAGAATATCGTCGAAATTTAATCTAGATTGTGGGAGTGTTTTAGAATCTGCTGCATTTTTAGGTTTTCCAGAATTTTTTTCGAGAGTTCAGCTATCCAATTAAAATTAAATAATTTGTTAAGCCATTCGCATAAATAATATGCTTTACTATAAATATATTAGTTTTCAAAAAGAATAACAACAACTCCAAACATTAATACATTAAATAAATAATTTTTTTGTATATTAGATTATTTAAAAATTTACAGTTGTATGTATTTTAAATATTTTTTACATACATTCCCGAAAAAATTCACTAAACTATATGTTTACAGCAAATGTAAATTTATTTCGATCTCTTCATTAAAGTTATTCTCTTAAACATAATTTATTTTATCCACCTTCGTTTTGAGCATTGTACCTTTTAAAATCCCCCCCGCCCCATTTATTCCAATGCGCACTTCACATCAATATGCGAAATGTTAACAAACTACTCAATGATTTTTGAAAACAGTTTTTGCATTTACGTTATTAATTCTTAGAGCGCGCGCGGAATTTCCGGAAAAATTATGGCTTTTAATGAAATTGTGAAAACCATCCCCAAGTCCGCGTAACCCCCACCACATTGAACGCCATCTTTTATCAACGATATCAAGCTGGGAAGGGTGGGGGGGGGGGGGGGTGAGGACACCGTAATCTACAAGTATAGTTTTGATTTTATATATACGGTACCCCTATCAAAGGGCCAAAGGTCCCATGTTGATATAAGAAAATTGTTTTCGTGTTATGGAATATAAAAAAAAAAATTAATCGCTGTTTCAACATATCGGGATCACAACACAAAATAACATAAAATATAAGGTGGTTAAAGATATTGTACATTTGGGATTCTATATATAGTACATATAAACCAAAATAATATAAAATAATATTGCAATAATTGTACATGCAATAAAAGACATTTATATGGTGGTTGTCCCGAAAATTTCAATAATAACTTCATTTTTGAAAGTGTGAAGAATGTATCCTTAAACGCAATATGAAAATACAAAGTATCAAATACGAAAACTAATATATAACCAACTATAAAGAAAACTATGAAGTTAAATACATAAAAATTTAATTAGAACACAATGTTGTAAACTTATTTTAGCTTACACTCAGCAGTATTTTCTCTTTCTTATTGTAAACAATAAAAGTGTTGTAAGAAAATCTAAATGAAATACAGCAAGTTCATTTTCATGTATCGTGAATTATATAATCAATATATTCAACTATTTTAGATTTAATATTCAAAGCAATAAAACATAAAAGTATTTTAAGTAAACTTTGTTTTAATAGTGTAATTAGAAAATTCCAGAACTGCTTACATCGAAATGTTTTATTGTAATTAAATAATAAAATCTTGATGCTAGAACTAGAAATAAATTAACATTAGTCGACAACTTCCTCAAATTTTTAATTATTTCATACGTTTAATGCATTTTAAATCAGATAAGTTTTTTCAAAATATGTAGTACCAAGGAATGCAAAGTAATAATACATTTAAAAATAATTTGATTATTAAAAATGTTTAAGATACAGCTTTTTGCGTGAACGAAAATCCCTTCTTGCTCTCCATGCCAGGATTTTATATATGAGTTTTCTGTGATTGGTGGTTTGATTTGAGTGTCTCTGTCCACTTCACTACTTTTCATTGTTAACTAAATCAAAAAGCCCTTACTTTTCATTCTTTTTGGAACTCGTGCCACTCAATATGTGAAAACATGCTAAAAAATTATTATTTTCTAATATAAATATGACCGCTTAACATTCATCATTTGATACTTGCCTAATTAATCTAATGACAAAATACAATAATTGTATAATCTGTAATCCCTTAAGACCGGCTATTATATGATACTCTGATTTAATTTTATGAGAGCTAAATATGAAAGTTTTAATAATCGGAAAAATGCCTTAAACATCATCAATGCCAGAGCCAACTTCTTAAAAAAAAACAGTCATTTGTTTTGCAAATAAACAAATGGTAGCAAGTCAGCCGCTTCGTTTATCGATATTTTTAAAAAGCTTGAACGTTCTCGGGGTCGGGGGGGCGTTAAACCCGCATGATCGTGATATCTCGGCTTAAAGATAGTATAAGTTAATGCTATAAAAGTTACTTTTTAAATATACTTAATTAATTTTTATTTATTTTATTTTCAGGACTCTTAAACTGTTGGAACAACACTGTAACACTACGAGTAGACCCAAATGCTTCTTTTTATATTTTGGGGACGCGGGGTGGGGGATGCAAAAGGAAGGGGTTTGTTATTATCTTAGAAACATGCATGCTTTAAAAACTTTGATAACCTGCACTTTAAAAACTACAAGTTGACCATAGTAAAATGACAAGTTTAACAATTTATAAATAGGTATAGTGTGCTAAAACTAAGAGTGTGATACACCTCACGACTTAATATTTACCACTCAATATCTTTAAGTTTATATAATCCAGCCTAAATAATTTTGTGTGCAAAGAAAGTTTTTGTTTTTTTCCCAGCATTAACCATAAAACAATGCATATTTTGAAATGGAAGAAGTTAATAAGAAAATTTGAAGTACACCTGTTCAAAACAATTAGAAGATAGCACTTTTACTTTTGCCTCATCTTTCAGTCTAACTTTTTATTTTTGCACTTAGATATCTAAAATTTTGTGAAATAGATTCATTATGCACCTAGAATGAAAAAGGCAAAAATCGGGGGAAATACATTCTTAAACTGTTAAAACTAATAATTTAAAGAAAAAATAAAATAAAATTTGTGTGAAAAAATAATTTTTTTTTGTTGAAAGTTTTTTTTCGGTAAAAATATTGTCTTAATTAAAAATGGTTTGGTGTGGGTTGGGTTGGGGTAGGGGGGGGGGTTGGGGGGGGTGGGGGGGGGGGGGGGGGGGGGTGGGGGGGGGGGGGGGGGGGGGGGGGGGGGGGGGGGGGGGGTTGTATGAAAATTGTTGGTTAAAGGTTTTGGGTTTTAGATTCACCAGTTTTTTTTTTTATTGGTTGGGATTAAATTTGGGGGGGTTAAAAAAATTCCTCAAAAGACTCGATTCCTCTCAAAGAACGATTTTTATATAATTCAATGTTTATGGTGGGGGGGGGGGTGGGGGGGGGGGGGGGGGGGTTGGGTTGGGGGGTGTGGGGGGGGGGTATTGGGGGGGGGTTGGGGGGTTTGTTGTGGTGGGGGGGGGGTTGTTGTGGGTTGGGGTGGGGGGGGGGGGGGGGGGGGGGGGGGGTTGGAGAGGGGGGGGTGGGGGGGGTGGAGGGGTGTGGGGGTGTGGGGGGTGTTTTGTGTTGTGGGTGTGTGGGGGGGGGGGGGGTGTTGGGGTGGTTTTTTGAGGAAAAAATTTGTAAGCTAAAGGAATGGTGTCATTGAGGGTAAAATGATTTAAACCAGAGCTCCCCATAAAAGTTGGGGGTTGAGCAAGTGCATATAAAGTAAATAATTAATACAATTTAATGTTTCAAGGTAATAATTGTACTAAATGCAAATTAATAGTAAAAAGTAATGATCCGTAAAAAAACGTATTAAAATTTCATTATAAATTTGAATATTGTAAAAAAGTAGTTTTTATTAAAAAAACTAATGTACTTTAAGTTCTACATAAAATTATATTATAAAAAATAATCAAAAGATTTGAGATCTAACAGTTTTCCAATTGAGGTCAGGTGGTTGTGTGTGTGGAGGGGGGTTAGGGGGGTGAGGGGGGTATTGTGGGGTAATATTTTAAATATCTAATTTACAACATGTAACTTATTATAAATTTAATGATCTTAAATTAAATATTTAAATAAATTAATATTTTATTTATAATCTTTGTTATTTTTTTCAAAATCTAAAAAAAAGTATCAGATGCATTTATTAAAATCTACCTTTTTTTGTTTTAAAATAGGGGGGGTTCTTAAATAAGTGGGTTCGATACAACATACGATATAACGAATAAAATTATGAAAAATCTAGTTTTAAAAAGATGCTTTTTGGGTGGGTAATAATTCATATAAAAATAATTATATTTTCTTAAACACGATTTCATTAACACGCTTTAAAATATTCAAAAGATTAAGTTCAAGTGAATAATAAAAATTTTTTTATTTATGAATTATTTACATCTAATGTTTGAAAAAGTTATGCAATTATATTTTTAAATAACGAATTTTTTTAAAATATGTCTCATGACATCTTTTTTAAAATCTAGTCTATAGTCACAAATGATTCGAAATAATTTTAATAATTTATTATTTCAAAGATACTTTTTTTTAAAAAATACCAACGAAAATTTAGCATACCAAAGACATAAATTTTTTTATTATTTCAAAGAGGACAAAATATTTTAAATATATAAGAAAGTGGTTTTTTTAATAAATGATTTTTTATCTTTTTTATTTCATTCCAATACTTATAAAAACAAAACATCAACAGGCATTTCGAATTTTTAATAACTAAAATATTTTATCAAGAAAATTTTTCTATAAATGGGATCAGTATAATCAAAAAAATACTCACGAATTGTAATTTAATTTTAATAAATAGAAATTATGTTTAATTGAATCAATGTTTTCAAATTTAATACATAATGAAAATTCTAATATTTTGCAACGAAAATGTTAAAAAAAATAAACTTTGAAGAATATTAAGGGCTTATTTATAACAAAATACTAATTAAATTGTATGCGCCAGTTTTTAGTATTTTGAAAGAAATTTGTTTTCAAAAGTGATTGTTTTTTTTTTTTCCGTTAAGCACTTGCTCACTTCATCGAAAAAAATAAATGACTCAACAGATTTACGTGTCCGAAATAAATTATGTAAAATGAGCCAAAATATTGCTTTTGAAAATGACGGAATTATTTTCTGATCAATTGTGAATATAATTTTATTCATGCTGGAAATACTTCTTTGTAAAATTACTAGATAAAAATAATTTAAAATGCTTAATTTAAAAGAAAGCCGTTGTTATCAAAGATAAAAAATAAACACTGAAATAATAGTTTAAGGAGTTAATTTAAAAATACTTATTGGCCTCAAGAACCATATTACGTTAATTTCAGAATTTAAATTTAACAATGCCACTATAACCCTGTAATGCATGATTTTTTTTCCATCCTGAAAAACTATATTTGTATCTTTAATAACTCGTATACATTATGGGAAAAATACATAAAAAAATTAAGCTGCATTGGAATTGAAATGAAATTCAATTTTTAAAATATTTGCCACATTGCAAAATCCAACTAGGAAATTGCAATTTTGATAAGAATGATTAGAAATCTACTAAATATATTTATAAATCACCATCTTGAACTATAATCATTTTTTTTCAAAATAAATTTATTTGTATTTACAACAAATATTATTATACTGCTAATAGAGCCAAAGAACGTAATTTTACAGACAGTTAATAACATATCACTCTTTCGATTGTTGAATGTACTTTTACAACTGTCAGGAAGTGTTATTAGTAACTAAAACTTCAAAAATAAAATGTAATAAATTAAGAAAAACACAGATTTCGTCGAGAGGAATAGAAACTCTACTTTAATATAATTAAGTGGATTATATTACTGTATGCCAATATGGCATTAGTGTGCATTAGAGGGTAAACTATAAATGACCACAATATGCTACCATCCTAAAATTATAAACTATTTATCATCGAAAAGGGATGGAAAAAAATCCCCAAATAGACGAAAGCCCTTAGAGTATAAGCAACTCGATGGTTTAATTTCTGTTTAGCTAATTCTAGAAACCCTTAAGCCAAAAGTCCACCAATTAAACAACCTAACAGAGAGAATTCGCCAAAATCTGTAAAGTAAGCTGTTTCATTAGCTAGTTTCAATTAGCTCAGTCAAAAACGGCACTACTTCCGTTAAAAAAAAATATCATCAATTGATGCTACATTTATCGACACATCTATTGATAATATTTTTACAAGGTGACCTTTTAAGTTTCATGTTTATTGAGTTTTTATTTAATAGAAATTTTACCAAAAAAAAGCATTATTGGAGAGGAATATGAATAAATGGCTGAGGTAATAGTTTGACAAAGTTGCACCTTGAACAAACAATGCTAGCACCCACCACCACCATAAAAAAAATAAAAAATGTTTTCGCCCACAAGTGCTTTAAAATGTGGTGGATTTTTCGGAGGGAATTCTACGTCCCATGTAACCTACGCATACCTACATAGTACTAAACCTAGACATATCTCTGAACAATAGCCAATATCTATAAAAAAATAATTGCTGAGCTTTTTAAAAAATTATAAGCTCTTATTTTCAAGAAGTTATGAATGTAGTAAAAACTAAATAAATTTGAAAGGAAAGTATTATATGGATATTAGGATATTAATAAAAAAGCATAAGTTTATCGACAGTGTCAACACTGTTTGATAAAAATAATGACAATTTTTATAAGGTGTTTTTTTTTGTCTGAAAGGTATTTGACATGTCTTTCATATTTTTTTATCTTCTGTCTATATTAAAAAGTTTCCGAGAGCATAAAAGTAACAAGAAAAGTATGTTATTTTTGTTATTTAAATTTTTATACTTTTAGAAACTTCTTGTCAAACTATTTGATTCTTCGCTCTCGAAAGAAAACCCTACACATACGTTCTTTATTTACACATATTTTTCGAACGATTGTATATTTTAAAGTATGTTTTGCAAGTAAGTGTGAAAAATAATATATAACGTTTTTGAGGAACCCTTCAAAAGGGAGGATTTAAGCATAAATATAGGCATGTTTCGCGGGAAAGAAACAAGCCAAGAAGCTTTGTCAGTTTTTTGTAATTGATAGTCTATTCTAACGTTTTTTTAATGCAAAATGTCTAGTACATATACTTTTAGTAATTTTACCGCTTTTGCAAGACTTTCAAAATCTTGCTTGAATTTCATGATTCGTTTTTGTTGTTGTGTTGCAAATAGTAGACTGATACTTATTGGCTGCTTCAATATCAATATTATTGAAAGCTTGAATATTCCTGTTTTTAACAGAAAAGTTATTGTTCAGAAAGACTGTAAAATAGTAGACTGATATTTGTTGTCTGCTTCAATATCAATATTATTAGAAAGCTTGAATATTCCTGTTTATAATAAAAAAGTTATTATTCAGAAAGACTGTTAAAATAAACTTTAAAAGTAAATTCCTACAAAGGTAAGCTTATGTCAACCTCTGGAGCGAAGATGTTAAAAAAACAGTTATGCCCAATACAAGTATGTCAAAATAAAACACAAAATGGAGAATACCGTAGAGTATAGAACTCTTTGAAGAGAACTTCATTCCTTTTCTTATTATCGAAGAAAAATGGAAACGTTTCAATACTTTCCCATTTTATTCCAAGTACATTTTCCCAAAATGTGGAAAAAAGTTTCAAAAGAATTTCGATAATATCATTTATAATATTAATATTCCATGCGTCAAATACTCTATGAGATTAAATATTCTACGCTGCAAAAAGTATTTCTACGTATGCAATTATGTTCGAAACTTATCATGTCAGCGAGAGCTCTATATAGCAACTGATAATGCAAACAAAGTTTTTGATGATTTGTTTACAAAAGGAGTATTTTTAATGATTTATTTTATAAAACACATCAAAAATTAAATTAATGTTTTTAATCATTCCGAAAAGGGAATTTTCGAGTTTGAAATCCCTAAGAACTTATTTTATGGCTATATAAATTGCAAGATTGTTTATTGATTAATTTTCTTTCAGACTTTTATGAAAAGTAAAATTTTAAAGTGTACTCGTTAATCAATTTATTTTCCCTTTGTAATTGAAAAAATAATTTAAACTCTTTGTTATGATGTTACCTAATACCCGCATCAGTTATTAATAAGTAATATAGTTTGAGTCGAGTACTAGTAAAGTTTTTATTCAGTCAATTTATTTTAAATTGTGTTATTATTTTTTAAAAATAATTTCGTCTATTGTTTTTGTTGTCGTCTGTGCCTCCAGGCCGTAGCCTGAAGGGTAAGAGGGTTGCAGTAGCATCCGTTGGCACAAGGCTTTGAGTACCCATGAGAGGGTGATGTCTGACTTCTACTCCGAGATGGCGCCACCTCCTCAAATTAGGGATGTCGCTGGAGGGGGGGGGGGGCAATTTTTATTTCTATTATTTCCAGAAGTTTTAGAAATTTGTTAAGTTTTCAAGCTGTAATGAATTTTAAATTTACCAAAGAAAAACAAATGTTACAGTAAACACTACAAATACGCAAACATGCAATATATGTTTTTCGACCTTATTGTTTATAAGCAATTTAATAAGTTGTTTTGTCATAAATTATTTCACCCATATAGAAGCACACAAAAAAGTATACGTTTCAAAAACATTTCGAAACCAACATAAAATACTTTTACTGTTTTTATCGCAGCAATTTTTGAACCACAAAGGAGATATTGCCGAGTACGCCGAAACCCTTTGATATTTTTTTTTTTTTTTTTTGTTTTATTTTTGTTTTTTCCAAAGATTCCATAAATATTCATCGTAAAACCCTATGTTTTCAAATTTAATGCCTTTGCCACTCAAATTTCCCGTGCCAAAAACATAAACTTCCCATTCAATTTATTCACAATATTCCTATTGCAATCTGGTTTTTGTCACAAAGTCATTTATAAAGTGATACGGTCTTGTCACCTCCTTTCATCATTTTAGAGGAAGGTTATCTCAGCCATTCCATCCAGAAAGTGGAGGTTTGAAGATATCGGTGTTTTCGCTTTTAAAAAAAATTAAGCTTTTCAGAAGTCGCCAAAACCTATGTGTTATGTACTGTTAGAATTATTACCTATTGTCCCAGAACTTGTATATTACCACGCCTACTTGCCAATGCTCTCTAAATTATTTTTGTGTTAGTTTTTAGATTTGGCGTTAGTTTCAACAAATAAATTATACTCAAATTATATTGTATTATTATAAAATATTTGTTTCATTTATATTTATTTTTTATACTATAATTATTAATTTGTTTCGTTTTATTTTTTTAAAGACTGTATTGGTACTTTTTATATTAATTATTATTAAGTTTTTAATTGAAGAGCTTAGTGGAAGAACGTCCTAATGGCATTTATGTAAAATTGAGTTTTTTGTGTCAAACGAAAACTTTTAAAACTAATTTTTACTGTCTGTCACTTCAATTATTTATCTATTACAAATTATACTTATGGTATCCTGTTTTTCGAAAATTGTTTAGGAATGATAAACACGTCGTACCATTAGCATTAATTGGCTTACTTAGTCGGCAGAACAGATATTTTAAAGCGATTAAAATTTATTGTTCCACAGTATAGTACTATTCAAGTCGTGACTTGTTTTCTCGCAAATAGCCTCAGACCATTTTTATTAGTTACATCAGACATTGCAGTTCAAGAAAAAAAAATTAATCGGAACCGTCGAATATATGACGTTTGTTTAGAGGTTACTCTTGCGACCTAGCATCCCCCATTTGGGGAAAATTTTTTAAAACCTTCCCACAAACAATTAACTAGATAATTAGTTCCGAAATTGACGTGGTCCGATAGAAGAAGATTCAAATATCAGATTTCAGCCTTTGATTGCAGGTATTAGTCCATTTATTTTCTATAAAAAATGAAGTTAAAATAAAAAACCGGGGGTCAGTACGATATTAGAGTTCTTAAAAAAGTATTTAACTTTTTGTTTAAAAAAAAACTTTTCAAAAAGTTGTTATTGTAGTTAATTTATAAGTTAAGGCATTTTGCATTAAAAACAACATTAAAATGAAAGATAAACTAAAAGAAACTAAAGTAAGTGATAAGGCATTTTTTTTTTTTTTTTTTTTTTTTTTTTGCATTTATAGCACAAAAATGTTAATTTTGGCATTTAAGAAGGGAGAGAGGGCGTGTATCTCAGTAACTATTAAGCAAAATTTTATTTAAAAACTACTTTGCAATAATACTTTTTAGCATATATTTGTATGAAAACTAAGTTCAGATTATAAGAATTTACGTGTAGGATTTTGCTCGGGTCTTAAGAGAGTATAGCATGCATTGCATAAGCGAACGGGGACGTTGTAACTATTGATTATAAGATTAATGAAATTGTTTTTTTTTTTTTAATTTTATGCAACGTAAGCTAAACAATTCATAAGTGTTTGTTTGGGCGTATCATGAAAGCAATAATTGCTTCAATTTGACAAACCAGTTTCTGCATTGGTTTCGACCAGGCACCATCTAAATGTTATTCTATCCTTCAAGCAACTGATTGATTTTATCTCTGTAAAAACATGCCACAACACGGATGTAAAGAAAAAAACATTTTAAAAAAGTAAGAAATAAAGTTTCGGCAGTGAGACACAAAATCAATCAATATTTATCAGTTCCCAACATTTACGGTTCGGGAATTAGCATTACAGTAGAAACAATAACAATCGAATGGCTGCTCTTGCCACCCTCTCGGGATAGAGGTTTTGGTTTTTATTAGATAACATTTCTTTTCGGTCAGTATTATATTTTATTTTCTTAAAACATTATCTGGCTCTTTTTTAAAATTGTTTCTCATATTCAATTTTTTTTTTTTTTTTATTTTTTTTTATTATTATTTTTTTTTTTTTTTTTTTTTTTTTCCAAAAAGTTGGCTGAAAAAGTTGTCTTTCAAGAACATTAAATAACTAAAACAAATTCTACATAATTGAAAATTGATTTATGAACTAAACCACTAATTTTTGTGACCATTTAAAACTAACAAATTCTACATTATTCGGAAAATTGATTTATGAAACTAAACCCACATATTTTTTATTTTAATACCAGATCTCGCTAAGTTTTAAATTGCTATTGAATTCGAACTTTTGTGTGTCCCGCATATTTCTCTGATCTATAGTAATAAAGGAGATTCTTCACAACATTTTTTTTTTGAAAAATTATTATATTAATAAAAATCTATTTTTTAGTTTTTAAGAATTTAAATTTAAGAAATGAAATTGATTTATGAAACTTCGATTATATTATGATTTTATGTACCAAAATAATTTATTTTGAATGGTTATTTGAAAATTAGGAGTAAACCAAACTATTTAATGTTTATAAATAAGACTCAAGGCAATTTTTTTGAAAGTTATCCGTTGTATTCCGTTATACGAAATGCACTCTTAAAACGAACGGAGCGATTTTTTAACTCAGTCTGTGTTAATTTTCACTTTCCCAGTCTAGAAATGCACTTTCACGAAAAAGAGTGGATCCTTTGTGTTGTTAAACTCCGATAGGATCACTCCAAAACGAGTGATTTTAAATTCTGTCTGAGTTAATACTCACTCCTTTCCAGGGTCGAAAATACAACTTCTCCAAAATGGAGTGGATTTCACTCTCCAATTTGTTTAAGGTTGTGGGTAGCGTGCAGGACTGTATGAAAGCAAAAAAGTTAAAAAGAGAAACTTATATAACATGTAATAAATCTGTATAGACTAATTTCATTCCGATTTATTTTCAACAGATTTTAATTTGTTATTTATAATTAAACGAAAAGTCTTAAAAAAAAACGAACGAACTCATGTCTGGTCCCCTGCTCTGTGTTAATTTTTCTTAAATTTTTCACACGTCCTTCCCATCTAAAAACCCCCGTAAACATACTTAAAAACTTAAATGACATACCACCAAAATAAAAACCCCTTGGAAAAACTTAACACATTCCGACTAACGTTCAACAAAACCACCCCCTTAATTTAACGCCAAATTAACCTAACTACACTTCACCCGAATAAGAGGTGGATCATGTTGTGTTGTAAACATCACCTCCGATAGGATCTGGGCGGTCCAAAAAAAACGTCAATAGATTAGGATTCCTCCGTTGGGCATCTGTCGAGTTTAATAATAACTTTCCTTTCCAGGGTCGAAAATCACTTCTCCAAATGTGAGTGGATGTCACATCTTACTTGACGAAGGTTTATAAGAGTGTGGGTGAATCTGGACCAACAACACAAACCTGAAGCAATATATGTAACTAACCAACCAACTTATATAACAGTAAATAAATCAGTTAGACTAATCCATCAGAATATTCAAAGATCAACTTTTAATATGTAATTTTATAAATATTTAGAGAAACATTCCGACTTTATTTTCAGTAAGAAAGATGATGGAGACCAAATCAATACATCTCTGGGGGTACAAGTCAATTCTAGGGATCCTCCCGTTTGGCATCTGTCTCTAAAAAATAGACGAATAATCCACTTATAAGTGTTCTTTTGTGTCTGTCTGCCGTACTTGACGTAAGGTTTATAAGAGGGTATCTGACCAACAACATCAAACGAATATATATGTATAACCAACCAACAACACAGCAACAAAACAACTTATAATATTTTCTTACTTTAGACATCAATATATCTTCAAGGTGAGTAGGATCGTTCAGAATATACATCTAGAAACATGTTATCATGGCTAGAGTAACGAATTTTCTGATACTACTGCGAATGCAAGAATCTTTTCCTTGCTTGGGGGAAGAAGTTACAAAATCCTCTATCGTCAGGCTTCACAATCTCAATCACATAATCACTGCATACAATAATTGCGAATTATGTAAGATCTCTAAATTTCTTCTTGGACAAGTAGTTTCGGAAAATGCTCAAACATGTTGTGGGGGTGTTCGGCAATGCCAAAGATGTTGCTGACCGTATGGTTAGTAAATCTTTGGCTGATACTGAGAGTTTACAGAGCTCTCAACTTGAAGGGTGGAGGTGGGGATTCTTTCGTAAATAAATATTTGGGAATTGTTGAGAAGTCATCGTTTTGAGAGTTTCATTTGTTCTTGAAACATAAAAATATATTTTGATCTCGAATGTCTTCTTCGGGGGACGTGTAGTTCAGAAATGCCAAAGGTTATGTTGATGGTTAGTTTGAAATTCTTAAGTTGATACTCTGCAGTTCCCAAAACTTTCATCCTGAAATAGTGTGGATTCTGGCAGGTTTTAGTAAATGAATTTTGAGAGTAATTGAGAGTTATCATCTTGAAAGCCTCATTGATGAAAACCATAATAATATTTTTTTTTATATTTCTTAATATTTTCGGGGGTGGATGGTATGCAATTCTGAAATACCAAAGATTTTAACTAAAATGATAACTGATATCATCCAAGATTTTTCATCTCTTTTTAAAACATAAACATATTTTTAGACATCAAATATCTTAAAGGGGATAGGTTGTTCAGATATACCAAATACATTTACTTGGCTGTAACGATTTTTCTGATACTACTGCTGCAAGAACTTTCAGCTTGGGGGAGTTTTCTGTCAGGCTTTCACTCATTCACTTATATCATGCATACTTGTGATTTTGTAAGATCTTAAATTTCTTCGGTGGACATGTAGTTTGGAAAAACCAAACATTTTCGCTGTTATCTTTGCTGACTGGTATCTTTTGCTGAAACTACAGATATTTCAACTTGAAGGAATTGTGGAGATTGTTGGGATGTTTCTTAAATAAATTTTGGGAATATTTTAGATACATCATCTTGATAGTTTCATACATCTTTAAAACATAAACATATTTTCCTTGATCACAAATATCTTCCAGAGGCCTGTAGTACAAAAAAATACCAAATTTTTTTTACTGGTATGGTTTTAACTAATTGGCTGATACTTCTATTATAGAACTTTCAGACTGAAGAAATTGCTGTCAGCCTTTCATAGAGAAATGTTCAGCGATATTTCGCAAATACCACATATACTTATATTTTTGTAGAATGTTAAAAACCTTCGGGGGACTTGTAGTTCGGAAATACCAAAGTTTTTTTTTATCGCATGGTTTTAAATTGCCAATCAATTTTAATTTTGAAAAATTAGGAATTTAAATATCAAAGCAGTTCCATATCTTAGATATGCTATTTTAAACGTATTCTTTCCTCTTCTGTTGGATTTTAACTGTGTTTGCAATTGAATTCTCAAAAATACTTACAAAATAACCTAACATACTTAATACACCTTTTAGTATTAACCGTTATAAGTTGGCAGCCTCAAAAGTAAGAAGGTAGCTAAAATAAAATGTTAATATATTGTAGAAATATATAGCAGCATAATAAATATCTTATTCGCAGAACTTTACGCATGAATTAAATTACATTTCGTGTCATTTTCTCTGCGTTCTTTATCTACCACTCAAATTAATGGAGCTGAACATGTACTAAAAGGAATAGGGAAAGTGCAATATTATTCGCATTGACATCAGAAGTTGCAGCTTCTATATTAATAAAGTTCACTGCTATTCTTGTATAGAAGAATAATGCATTTGTTTCTGGCACACATAATACGAGTAAAATTTTGCTACTTTGTTTCGAACCACTTAACTTTCGGGAGTTTAAACTGTTAGTAACTTATGGTGTGTTTAGAAAAAACTTACAAAAAATTGTGATGAAAATAAGAATAATATATTAACGGTTGTGTTGAGACCCTACTTAGGTGTCGGATCGTCACTTGACAGTTGTTCTAAAATACGACGACCGCTGCCAAAAGCCCTCGTGTAGCTCTAGTGCGACGATAATTCAAACTAAACTAAGAATAATGCAAGCCTTTATTAGGTATGTTTGTTGCATAAGATTTTTTTATACTAACACTGTCATACAGAAAAATATAACTTCACATGGCAATTAAACTTAAATATATTAATGGAAATTCATTGCTCGTTACACACTGATAAAAACTTGATGTAATGTTACTCAAACTTTATCAATTAATGCACACCGCACAGTAGAAGTAAATGTCTTATTTGTGTAACATTACTCCACTAAATTAGTGTAGCGTTACACTAGTTTCATGAAGTAACTTTATACCAAACTTGTGGATTAATGTTGCACCGCAAAATATAAGTAAACTTTTTTGTGTAATGTAACGCTATAAAAATGTTGCTGACATGACAGCTAAACTTAAATGTATGACTGGAAATTCATTACTAGTCACACTCTGGTAAAAACTTGATGCAATGTTAACTTCATAAATTAACTTACACCGCAAAGTAGAAGTAAATTTCTTATTTGTGTAACATTACTCCAATATATTGGTGTAACGTTATACAAGTTTTATGATGTAACTTTATTAAAAACTTATTTATTAATGTTGCACCCCAAATCGAAGTAAACTTTTTGTGTAATGTTACGTCATAAAATTGTTGTAACGCTTCTCCATAAAACTTGTGGACGCTAGACCTTACCAGTTTCTTAAAGTAACGTTAGTCAGTACATTTTCAGCGTATGTTTAAGTTCAGTGTATAGATTTATACTTAATTTTTAAATTTTTCAGCTTAAATAGGTTCCAAACATTTAAAACTTTTAAAATAACAAAATTATTCATATTATTTAAATATTTGATTTTCCATAATATGAATAATTTTGTTATTCTTGCTTTACTAAAAATAATTCATTTCCGAAATAAATTATTTTACTATTCTAATAAAGTTTACAAGTTTCATATACAGTACACTTGAAAAATGACTAATGCGGCAATATTCTAAGCAGCTTTAAGCTACATTTGATTTAAACACTAATATAATAACAATAGCTATTTTGATAATTAATTACTCAGTTAAATAACTTCATTTCGAATAGTTACGAAACCCTGTCATATAAATTCCTCTAATCCAACTGATGAGCAATTCGGGAATTCTCATTACGATAATAAAGCTATTATTTAGCAATTTGAATATGTTTAGAAGTGTTTTCAAGGCTATTTATAGGTTTTTAGACTATACATAGGTTTATATAGGCTATATATAATTATATGTATCGTTAATTTTTTAAATAAAATTTTGAAATAGTTTTATATAATTAAGAAATGTCAATGAAATCTAAAACAATTATCTAAAATGGTTATTTTTCATTAATTTTAGGTATTCTTAAAATATTTTACACAGTTACAAATTCAAAGTTGATTATTAAAACGACAAAAAAAAATTATTCACTCATTTAAGTTCACTGTCAGACACATATTTTATTCTTAACTAGGGGGCAAAGCCAGTTGCTCGCTACCCTCGCCAACTCCCAGGAATTGCTACGGAATTCCTATTTGTTAGCTCCGCAAACAAACATGCAAAACTAATATGAGGATACTGCCAATGCAGGAAAGCACATCTATACAATATGGCTAGAGTTTTCGTGGGAATGCTCCAATGCATCACGTAGCTCTAGCGCTAAGCAACGATCTCTACCAAAGCCACGGGTGCAAGCTGAAGCAGCCCCGGCACAAAACAAGCACACCGCCACACTTTCAGCGTTTCTGATTGGCTGAAGCCGCGTAATTTTCTTAATGAAAAATGCAGAAACCCTATCACACTTACCCCACTTGACCCTATATAGAGATAAGTGTCTATATTTGCGCTCTTTTGACATTTTAATTGAATGCGGTACTTTAAACATTATTTTGTTTTATTAAAATACAAAATTATTGTCATAAAGTTATTTTAATGGACTTTTTGTTTACAATACGCAAACTTAAGCTTATACGAAGGACTTATTTTTTAATTAAATTAACATACGTTAAAGTTTTTTTAAGGGCCTTTAACGTTTTTTTACTTGACTTATAATATAAAAATTTAACGATCTTGATAAAAAAATGACTTTTTTTCATCCTACATACTTTTATTACACAACTTTTTAAGTTCAAAATCAGCAATTTAAGATTAACTTCAATCTAAAATCACTAATTTAATAAACTTGCTTCGTTGTGACAGGTAGGAAATTCGTGATCAGAAATTGTAATATCGAAAAGTTTAACGAGTAAAAAAGAAAAAAAAATCTACGGAAATCTTTTTTTTTTCATGAAGGAACGGAATATTTCTTCTTAATACCTTCATCGGTTGAGTCCAAAACTAAATTTTGATCCGATTTTCCTCAACCTCTCTAGGGTTTATAAAAGTAGTGCTATCTGCGCAAAAAAATGTAAAGAAAAAAAAATATTTAAGATTCAGTTTTTCTCGCTTCTTGTAATATTTATTTTCGAACTTCTTCTCAAAGTTTAAGAATGTATTGGATGGATTTAGAATATTGATATAAATTGCTCTTTTTGCTCAAGTTTATATAGGATCGATCTCAAAACCATCTTAAAATATTGCTTCGATTTTGACTGAAGTGTTTAAATCAAATACAGCGAAATACCGAATTCCATTTCCACAATATAAAAATATACGTAATTCCTATATTGCAACACCAAAAATAGACTGCAATTTTGTTATCAATATTTTTATTACAATTTTACCATAAACCATTTTAACGTATCGCCTCAAGTCCCAGAAGAAATTTAACAATCATGGTTCTGTGAAATACCCAATACCATTTCTAAAATATGAAAATAGACCAAATTCGAATTTCCACAACATAAATAATATACTTCAATCTCACTATCTCAAGACCATCTTAAAGTATTACTTCCAGTGACAGGAGCCATTAAATCAATTACCGTGAAATACCTATTTCCATTTTTACAATATGAAAATAGACCTAATTCGAATTCCACTACATAACAAATATATTTCAATTTCAACATCTCAAAACCATCTTGAAGCATTGCCTCAATCATTGGAACACATTATATCAAAAACTGAAAAATACTTAATTCAATTCCTGCAATATGAAAATAAACCAAATTCGAATTCCACAACATAAATAATATACTCCATTCTCACTATCTCAAGACCATCTTAAAGTATTACCTCAAGTGACAGAAGCCATTAAATTAAGTACCGTGAAATGAGCGTTAAATACAATCCATTGACCATTCCAAAAAATAGACGAAAAAGAAATAAGATAAGGAAGTTATTCCGTTCTCGTCCTAACATAAACCAAAACAAAAATCGATGAAGAATAAACGGCATTCGATGACAGAAGGAATCAGTAATCGTTTCATTTTTTGATTCATCGCAATCGTAGAAGAGGCGTCGAATGCGTGATCTCGCGTGAGAAACAACCAGATGTTGAAGAACTTTAGTTGGTTAGGTTGTTAGTTAATGGCTTGGGATATGACAGATTGATTGATTTGATTAGTTACATAGATATGTGATTTGTGAACTTAAAAGGTGGGAGTCAAAAGTATTGGTACTTCTGGAATATTTTGACATTTTTCGAAAACAGCTACTCTTTATGGTGCTTTAATTTAGATCCTTTAAAATTGCCATAACTCAATTTTAACTTTTTATAAGACGGGAAATTGGGGGATATACAAGGTGTCAAGTCATGTAATTGAAATGTCGAATTATTGATCCATGCGCACAAAATACTAGAAATAAATCTAAGCATTCTATAAACAATTAAAGGACCTTTAAAACCGTATACTTAAATTTTGAATAAGAGTATTGATTTAACTAGAAGAGATATCTAAAGGTCATGAAAATTAAAAACTGGAAAGCGAAGACCAGAGACAGGCGACTTTGGAGTCGCATAGTTAGAGAGGCCATCGTTCAGCAAGGATTGTAGTGCCAGGGAGTTAGTTTTTTATTATTGATTTTACCGCAAAATAGAAATAAAGTACTTTTGTGTGTCTTAGAAATCAAGATTATGTGTTGAGGGAAATTGAGTTTACCATAAAAAACTGTAGTAAATGTTGTAAAACAATTTTTGATTTCTTAGAACTATACATAAACATACCAGAAAGTAAAACCAATATTGAAAAAAAAAAAAAACAATTTTTGGAGTTAAATGCAAGCCTAACCCGATCTGTAACGTCTGCACCTTATTCAAAATTTCATTATACAAGTGAAAAAAAAAGTTTTAAGGAAACTACCAAAAGACTAATAAAGGTTTAAAAAAATTAATTAATTAATAATGAAATAAAAGTAAATAGTTGATTTTTTTTGTTAGTCTTAAAAAAAACCTGGCTCTACATGGGAGGTTATATACCACAGATATCACAATAAGTTTTAAAATATTTTAAGATTGAAAAGTAGGCTTATTCAAGTGCACGGGTACAAAATAGCTCTATTCCTATTAGTCCGAGTAAATTCAAGTATCATTACACGCCTTAAATGACGTCTTTAAAAAGGTTATATTAAACGCAAAATTGGTAATTAAATTGTTTGAATAGTTCATAGAGAAATTTATACATCATTTTATACTTTCAATATAGATATACAGTAAAGTCTCGCTTATCCAAAAGGTACGGGACCAAAATTGAGCAGAAAAAAATACTGCATATTTTGAGAAATAAATCCAACTTTGTAAGTACTTATTTATTTTTTGTGTATTTATTTATGCGTATACATTTCTTATTTTAACCGAAAGGCTAGGTATTTTTTTGATAAACCGATTTTCGGATAACTAGGATACGGATAAACGGGACTCTACTGTTTTTAATAAATTTTTAAGTATGCAATTCTCTTACTGTAAAGTTCCACTGATTAATGTGAAACAATGTAACGACAAATTATGAGAAAATAATTTAACATTAATTTTGCTCTCAGCAATTTTGTTTGCAACCTAAACTAAATAATGTGTACCATTCCAAAGTAATGCAGCATGTAGCTCTAGTGCGACGATAATTCAAACCTAACCGAACCAAAGTAATGTAGAATTTTTAAAAAATAAATTTTAAATATTTTTTCCACTTTCAAAGAAGTAGAATTAAGTTTTATCCACTATCAAAACAATAATTTTTAAAGTGCAAATGTTTCCTTAATGTGAGAATAAATGCTTTTACTTCTGAACTTTCCTCTTCATTCTAAAAAAAGTGGAGGGTGCAGTTGCAAAACTCGCATTCTAAGAAGTATGACTAAAGCATGGGGTCCGGCCCCTTCATCGGCAATTTAGTTTTAATGAATTTACCTATTATCAAAAGACGCCAATGAACAGACTGGACGCTTTATCTTAGTCATACTTTGGATAATGTGTGTTTTGCAACTACAACCCTTCAAATAATGCAATACAAAAATCTATCAAAGCATTGTTTCAAATTGAAAACTATCTTACGGGTAACAGCTGTAGTTCCTAGAAGTTAAAAATGTAATTACGAAATAATTTTGTTTAAAAGAATCAGAAAGGGAAATTATGAATAAATAGTTGGAATAGAACTCTTAAATGAAAGCATGATTTAAACTTAAATGAAACTTGGATGAAAGTATGCTTTAAAGGGTTCTAATAAAAAACCTTGAATCTCGTATTCTACACTGTAAAACTTTGTTTGAATTTTACTGCGTAAACACTGTGACAGCTGGTAAAAAGTGATTCCACCGTGTTTACGGAGTTCCGCCAAACTCCTACAGTGTAACTACTTTTTATTTTAGAACTTTGTTAGTTTAATATAGTTGTTAATTGCGTAGAAACCATTTATATGAGATGGCCTGCTCATTAAACTGATTGGCGTTACATCCTTTTGTATTCTAGTTTCGAGGCTTTGGTGGTCTACTGGTCTTGACTCGAACTAGCCTTAGTTTTAAGAAAAGCATTTGGCAATTATTGGGCAAGACCATTAAAATTTTTCACTAAGGTAATGTCACATTCTGTTGTTAAAGGAATCCACAAATGAGGTTTAAATAGATTTAAAATACACCATATCATTGCTATAGCACATAAGTTTGGTTCTAGGTAAAAAGTTCCTCGTTTTATACTTTCAAAATTGTTCAGTTCTTAAACATTATTGCTTTTATGTATGTCAAATACAAATATTTAACCAAAAAGATTTTTAAAAACATATTATTTAATAATTGGATAATAAATATTACTTGGATAATGCTAATATACAACAAAACTTTTGACCAAAACCAGTCGTTAAAATTATGTCACTCCATCCTAGAGATTGCTTGCGTGTAGACGAGAGCATTTTTATGGTAGTTAGATTGTTTTAAAACTACGATTATCTAACGGTCCCATTTTTTGTACAGGGTACAAAAAAATTTATATTAATCACATTTACCATTAAATATCGCAATAAGTTTTGAAACGTAATAAGTATGGAATAGAGAAAAATAATATTTTTAGGATTGAAAAGGATATTTCTGATAAAAACCGATGGAATTATAAAGTTTGAAAACCAAATATATTTGTTTTAAAGTTTTCAAAAAATATATAATAATAATTGTTATTATAATACTATAGTTGTCTAATATATGTTATATTTTAGTTAGTTAATTCCTTAAAAAATAATAATTTGCCACAACTGCTCTGAATTTATCTAAATCGTTTTATTTGTAAAAATACATTTGTGTCTCTCAAATGTACAATTTTGATTTATAAAACATATTTTAGAACTTTTATTTGTATTTATGTTAACATATTGTGTCAGTACTAAGTGTAGTGTTACAAATTCTTAAACATTAATCAATTAGAACACTATAATCATCAAATAGTAGAATACCAAATAAATAGAATAAGCCATTATTAGAATTTATGTGCCTTAAAATTATTTTTAAATGAATTAAAAAAAAAACTTTCAATAAAATTTCTGAAAATAAAGTTTTTTAGAATATTCTATATATAATTTAGAATATTTTTTAAAAATATGTAAAAATATGCCCGGATATTCTGAATTAGTTAAGCAAAATATGTAAAAAATTAAATACTAAACAAATTATATGGAAATATGATTCACTAAACACGATATAAATTTTAATAAATTGCCCTGAAGGTTACAAAAATATATAAGTGATCTGCATTTATACACTTGAACTTTCATTACATTTGCTTTGAATATAATTAAATTCTGTCAATGTTAACTGCTTATATTTATTATCTCTTTTACTGCTTTAATTAATCTATGTTAAAATAATTTCAATTAACTTATGCAAATATCTAAATTTCTGTTTAAAAATCCTCACAGTTTCATTGTTCTTTTAACCACGTAATTAAAAAAATCATTTAACTTGGAGTACTGTTCTTACGAAAAACAACTTTGCCTAAAAGGCATTATTATTCCACAAAATGTTAATTTAAAGTTTATCTACCGTTATTAATTTAAATAAGAGCTTCTTAACTTTTTTTTAATGTTTGTCTTCTGAACATGGAGAATGTCAAGTTTTAAAAACATATGAAGAGCTTAGTGAAAGAACGTGCTAAGTGACAGGAAGGTGAAAACAAGAAAATGAGCCTTCAAAGTTTTCAGATTGCAGATATGCTGAAAAAGCTTTTTCAAACTGTTAAAATATACTGAACTTAAGTTTATGAAAAAGTTGAAACTTGTTATCGTTAAATAAGTTTGTAATATGTTCATTGACACAAAAATCTCAAGTTTTAAAAAAAATGTCTCTTAGAATGGTCTTCCACTAATCTCTTTATACACATATTTCATTTAACACTTAAAAAAAAATTTGCGCTTGTAATTGCTTGCAGAAATATTCATTTCCTTATTAAAAAGGGCCTTTTTTTTCTTGTTCAATGTTTTAAATAGAAATTGTGATTAATGACACTTGTTTAATTAAAGGAAACATTACTTAAAGGAAACGCATAAAAAATAAATTAAAGTTTAAAGCAAAAAACACTTCGTATTGATTTTTAATGATTTCTAATTTTCTAAATGTTTGGTACTTTTTAATTACAGCTTTGAAGAATTCCCTTAGTATTAAATTTTGTTTCGCAGTCGCACTTCTCACTATTTTGTAAAGATTGTTTATTTTTAAATCTTAGTTAATAATGATTTGCAAGTGCTTATGAGAATTAAAACAATGAAATAAAGCGGTATTTAGGATGATAGATTAGAGAATGATCACTAGCACTACTAGCGGTACTTTTATGTAAACGTTGTAAATTATAATTGTAATGAATGTAAATGCTGTAATAAACTATAATGGCTGTTAACAAGCTTTATAGATTATTTCGACTCCTGTTCAGAAAATACATTACATAAAAAATAGAAAATAAACTGTTATAAAACTGTTATTCTATCCTAAATCTTTCTTTAATTGAGTTGAAAACTCACTGAAGTATCTTATGCAATTTGTGTTAACTAATAAACTATTTTACCTTATAAAATAACTAATATTCTCCTGATATACACTCTTAAAACAAACACTCCTAATTTAACTCGGTCTGAGTGGATTTCACTCCTCCAGACTGGAAAATGCACTTCTCCTTTTGGAGTGGATCCTTTGTGTGTTAAACCTCCGACAGGATCACTCCAAACGAGTGATTTTAACTCAGTCTGAGTAAATATGCATGCCTTTACGGTGTCGAAAATGCACTTCTCCAACTGGAGTGGTTTTTCACTCTTTTGTTTTAAGAGTGTACCCTTTTTAATTTATATCATCTCAATAGATGACGTCATTTGAAAACAAAAAAAATTAATTTACTAATAATTACAATTACTTGATTGTAACTACTTGATAATGACTATTACTGGCGTAATATCTAAGCTACGGCTCACACAATCTTTCATTACGCCCAGAATCCAGATACGAATTCTGTTCTGAATCCTTTGGTAACAGTCGGTTAAGATTCACTGAACTCAATTCCCCAGTCTTTGTTAGTCAATAATTTTTTTAGCTAATAGGTTGCCTCCTTTCCCCTGTTTTAATCCATTTTTCATTTATATTATTTTGATAGATAACGTCATTTGAAGTCAAAAATGTAATTTACCAATAATTATGTTTTTCTTGGTCTCGTAACTACTTTATAATGACTACTGTTGGCGTAGTACCTAAGCTACGCCTCACGCAGTTTTCCGTTAAATACACAGATACGAAAACAATTCTTTGAATACAATTCCATGAAAGCAATTCTTTCCAGAATCTAATGTTTATTGGAATGTCACTTAAAGATACACTGAACTCACTTCTGCAATTTGTATTAGTTAATAAACTCTTTTAGTTCATAGGATGACTTTAAGCTGTTTTAATCCTTTTTTTCATTTATATTGCTTTAATTGATGGTCATTTGCAAACAAAAATTTAATTAATTATAATTTTCTTAATCGCAACTACATTATAATGTCTTCTGCTGGTATAATACCTAAGCTAAGCCTCACACAAACATTCCATTAAATACAATTCCATGAAAATAATTCTTTCCAGAATCTTACGATTATTAGAATGTCACTCAAAGATTTACTGAACTCACTTTTGCAATCTTTGTTAGTTATTAAATTCTTTAAGCTCATCGGATGACTTTAACCTGCTTTAAAACTTTTTTAATTTATATTACTTTAATTCATTTGAAAACATAAATTTAATTTACTAATGATTATATTTTTCTTGATCGTAACTACTAGGTAATGTCTATTGCTGGTGTAATACCTAAGCTACGCTTCACACCACCTTCTCTTAAAAACAATTCTATGAAGGCAATTCTTTTCGAAATCTTTTAGTTCTTGGATTGTCAATTAAAGATTCAACTCGCTGCAATCTGTATTAGTTAATAAACTCTTTTAGTTCATATTATGACTTTAATCCGTTTTGATCATTTTTTCATGTATATTACTTTAATGGATGACGTCATTTGAAAACAAAAATTGTATTATAATTTTCTTAATCGTAACTACTTTATACTGACTATTGCTTGCTGGTATAAGACCTAAGCTACGCTCACTCAACCTTCCCTTAAATACAATTCTATGAAGGCAATTCTTTCCAGAATTTTACGGTTATTAGAATGTCACTTAAAGATTCACTGAACTCACTTTTGCAATCTTTGTTAGTTAATAAACCCTTTTAGCTCATGGAATGACTTCAAACTACTTTAAAACTTCTTTTCATTTATATTACTTTAATTCATTTAAAAACAAAAAATTAATTTACTAATGATTATATTTTTTTTTATCGTAACTACTAGGTAATGACTATTGATGGTGTAATACCTAAACTACGTCTCACACAACCTGCCCTTAAATACAATTCTATGAAAACAATTCTTCATTCTTCCCGGAATCTTTCAGTAATTGGGTTGTCAATTAAAGATTCACTTAACTCACTGATATCTGTCTTAGTTAATAAACTCTTTTAGTTCATATTATGACTTTAAACTGTTGTAATCCTTTTTTCCTTTATATTACTTTCATGGATGACGTCATTTGAAAACAAAAAATTAATTAAAATAATATTTTTCTTAATCGTAACTACTTTATACTAACTGCTGTTGGCATAATACCTAAGCTACGCCTCACACAACCTTCCCTTAAATACAATTCTATAAAAGCAATTCTTTCCGGAATCTCTCAGTAATTGGATTGTCAATTAAAGATTCACTAACTCACTGCAATCTGTATTAGTTAATAAACTCTTTTAGTTCATAGGATGACTATAAACTGTTTTAATCCTTTTTTCATTTATATTACTTTAATTGATGACGTCATTTGTAAACAAACATTTAATTAATTATATTTTTCTTAATCGTAACTACAATGACTACTGCTGATATAATACCTAAGCCACGCCTCACACAACCTCCTCTTAAATACAATTCTATGAAAACAATTCTTTCCAGAATCTTACGGTTATTGGAATGTCACTTAGATATTCACTGAACTCACTTTTGCAATCTTTGTTAGTTAATAAATTCTTTTAGCTCAATGGATGACTTTAACCTGCTTTAAAACATTTTCATTTATATTACTTTAATTCATTTAAAAACAAAAATTTAATTTACTAATGATTATATTTTTATTGATCGTAACACCTAAGCTATGCCTCACACAACCTTCCCTTAAATACAATTCTATGAAAACAATTCTTCCCGGAATCTTTCAGTAATTGGGTTGTCAATTAAAGATTCACTTAACTCACTGCAATCTATATCAGTTAATAAACTCCTTTAGTTCATATTATGACTTTAAACTGCCTTAATCCTACTTTTTTTCCTTTATATTACTTTAATAGATGACGTCTTTTGAAAACAAAAAAATGATTATATTTTTCCTAATCGTAACTACTTTATACTGACTACTGCTGGTATAATACCTAAGCTACGCCTCACACAACCTTCCCTTAACCCTTTCAGTCCCAAAAATTTACTACACTACAGAAACATCTGATATTCACAAAATAAGCTTATTTTAGGTCAAATATACGAATTCCATAAGAAAAAAAATTCATTTAAATTTTTTATATGGTTTTTGAAACAATGCCAAAATTTTTTAACTGTGGAAAACAACAAAATAAAAAAATATATATAAGATAAAAAAAACACTTCGAGTTATATATTTTAAGGTACCTGACCATATTATTAAAAAAATTAGTAATTATTTTAATCGAAATAGTTTAAATTGTGTTTTAAATATGTGGAACTGAAGTGAACTTATCAAAAATCAGGAGAAACGCTTGTTGACTATTTTCCAAATAAAAAAAATAGTAGTTCTGACTTCTATTGAGATTAATGTAAAATATTGTCTGATAGAACAAAGGATGAAGAATCGAATGATGTGTGTTTGGATGTCATAACGGGACATAAAAATTTTGAAAAGAATATTGAAGGTGATGATGCCAAATGGCATCACTGGGACTGAAAGGGTTAAATACAATTCTATAAAAGCAATTCTTTCTAGAATCTTACGGTTATTTGAATGTCACTAAAATATTAGCTGTACTCTTTTTTGCAATCTTTGTTAGTTAATAAACTCTTTTAGCTCATATGACGACTTTAACCTATTTCAAAACTTTTTCATTTATATTAATTTAGCTTATTTGAAAACAAAAATTTAATTTACTAATGATCATATTGTTCTTGATCGTAACTACTTGGTAATGACTACTGTTGGCATAATACCTAAGCAACGCCTCACACAACCTTCCCTTAAATACAATTCTATGAAAACAATTCTTTCCGGAATCTCTCAGTAATTGGGTTGTTATTTTAAACCTGAAAGCACAAAAAAAAGGCAGTGAAGGAATACAAAACAAAATCTATAAAAATGTTCGCCAAAGAAAGCCCTTTTTCCATTTCCGGATCACAGGGCCCAACCGAGCATCGATTTTGCTGTCATTCCCAACCACCTTTCGCGAAAATGAGACGTGTTCCTTTTTAACCCCTAGTTCGGACTGATTCAGTTTGACAAAATTGTGGGGGAAAAGTTCTGTCCAAAGTTAGGCCCATTCAAGTTTTAACCCTTTCAGTCCCAAAAATTTACACTACAGAAACATCTGATATTCACAAAATAAGCTTATTTTAGGTCAAATATAAGAGTTCCATAAGAAAAAAAATCATTTATATTTTTTATAGGGTTTTTGAAATAATGTCAAAATTTTTAACTGTGGAAAACAACAAAATAAAAATATGTATATTACCTAAAAAAAATTTGAGTTACTTTTTATAAGGTATCCGACCATATTATTTAAAAAAATTAGAAATTATTTTAACCGAAATAGTTAAAATTGTGTTTTAAATATGTGGAACTGAAGTGAACTTTTCAAAAATCAGGTGAAACGCTTGTTAGCTGTTTTCTGAATTAAAAAAAAGTAGTTCTGACTACTATTGAGATTAATGTAAAATATTTTTGAATAGGACAAAGTGTGAAGAATCGAATGATGTGTGTTTGGATGTCATAATGGGACATAAAAATTTGGAAAAAAAATATTGAAAGTGATGATTCCAAATGGCACCACTGGGACTGAAAGGGTTAAGAAAAAGGAAACCTCCCGTGCGTTAGACCCGGCTTTTTCCGTATTTTGTGTATCAGTATTTCTGACATTAACTTCAAATTTCAAATTTTATTATTAATAAAATTTTATTCCTACTGTACTTTTTCATTTAGAAATGATTTTAAGATCATATCTTCAAAAATGAAATTAATTTTTTTAATCAAACAAATTATTTGAAATTATTTTAAGTATAAAATATATATTTTAATGGAAACAACCGTACATTTTCCCCATTTCTAGGAGCATTAGTTTTGAAATCGCAACTTAGCGAAAGTTTTGCCCAGTAAGAGCATATTTTCAAAAGGTATGAGAATAGTAATTTTAGCAAAATGAAACCAATTTAAAAGGAAAATATCATATTTTTATTTATTTATTTTTATTTTTAGCCCTCCACCCCCCCCAAAAAAAGTTCTGAAGAGGACGCCACTATTTTTTAAATAAATATTTTAATTTAAACATTGAACATAATCAGATGCTATTTTGCTTCCTAAATTTGTTTCATTTTGCTGTTATTACTATTTTCATACATGGTGAAAATATGCCTACATGTCAAAGAAATACTTTTGCAGAGGTTGCGATTTTAAAACATTAGAACAGGCCAAAAAGGGGAATATCTCTAAAGAAAAATCTAATGCAAGGAAATTTTGCTTGCCCCTTCGGGCAAGTTAGCGAGATGGAAAATATAATACTTGCCGATTCGAAATTTTCACTTGCCTCGGGCAACTTGAGAAATATATATATATTTTTTCTAACTCTGGGCCCGTTGCACTCGTAATGGTTCGGTAATTTTCGGAATACTTTTGAAATACTCCGCACTCTCAGAAATAACACTTTCATTTTTGACGATTCATGAATCCTCAAGCCTCATGTCGTTAATTTTGAGGATTGTTTCGTCAAACTATCACGTGACTTTTGAGTAAACGCGAATCCTCACTTTTACGATCGTGATTTGACGATTCTGGATCGTGATTTGACGATTCTGGATCGTGATTTGACGATTCTGCATCTTGATTTTGAGGAAACTGAATCTCATTGTTGTACTCGCATGCTCAAAAATGACAAAACATTTCTTTAGATTCGACGACATTCAAATCCTCATAAAAATCACGATTCAAATTTCCTCACTTTAAGGAAACGAAAACTCGGAGCATTTGCCAGTAACGGAATCGTCAAAATTAAGGAAAATTTCGTCGTTTTTGAGCATTCATTTTTCTGAGTGTGGAATACTATTGAACTCCGGAAAAATTTTGGAGAAAATTGCACCAGAATCTTGGAACTTTCTAGTTGCCGCCATTGTTTAGAGAGTGGACTCGCCACTTTTGCGGAGCATCAAAGATACGGTTAAGCCATAAAATTTTAGAATTCAAATTTCAAATTTTATGGCTGGGGAGCCCAGTGGATTAGGCATTCACCCAGCATACGAAAGGTCCCAGGCTCGGGTCCGGGCATCGCCAAAATAACTGCCGATCCATAAACGGCCCGTGCAGCCAAAAATGTCCGACGAATACCCCGTTTAGAGGTAGTGCACGTTAAATGTCCTTCAAAGTCCTAACGCCGCGTATGATGTTGCCCTTAACGGTTGCGTTTGGTGCCTACTCAGGTGTCGGCCCGTCACTTGACTGTGGTTCTAAAATACGACGCCCGTCGCCAATAGCCCTCGTGTAGCACTAGTGCAACGATAATTCAAATTAAACCAAACCTAAACCAAGCTTCAAAGGCAGCAAGAAAGTTCCAAGATTCTCCTGTGAAGTTTGCACCAATACTTTAACAGTATTCGGCGATGAGTAATCACTACTTTAACTAATGAGGTTTCGAGTGCGACAGGGAAAAACGCCATACTTATATTAACAATATCCTTTCAAGTTGAGGGGATGTACACGCTATCGGCACTGACTATGTACTCCAAGAAAAATTACCGTTCACGTATTTTACCATTCTTGTACTGTAAATGGTATAGTTCACTTAATATATCACCACTTAACACTACTTGTGAAAGATGTTAATAAAAACTTAAGTAACAATATTTTTTCCGCTCTGTGTGAAAACTCCTATTGACTTTCCATTGTCATCCTTATCTAACTTAACCGCAAGTACGGCAAAATTTACAGGAACTTTTGCGTATTTTTGATGTGAAACAAGCCTTTGTGTTCCATTTCCATTGAAGCTCTTCATAATAACAGTACAAAACCAATACTTTTTCATTGCTATACATTGTATTCAAAAGTCAGTGTTTTGTTTCTATCAAAGCTCTCTGTATAATAAAAAAGTTGTAGATTTTCTTTATAGAAGTCAATAGTATGGTTCAAAGTGAGTTTTTGTTTGCAAAAACTCTTATAAATTTAATAAAATTAAAGTAAAAACCCTTTTCTACCCAGAAATACACGACATATGTGAGTGAAATGGTTTGGTAGAAAAGTATTTGAAAATCTTTTCCTGCCTTTGATTATAGGTAACAGTCGTTTATTTATATTACAAATGTTTACAAAGGTGTTGTACCGAGGTTGTCAACACGATTTCAGAGTTTTTTCAAAAATGTTTTTAGCTGTAAACTATATGCTATGTCCACACTACGACAATAAAAATGACAAGAAACTGCGGGCGCATGGAAATGCATATACAATTTGTACCATTGGACATAGGTGCACGCGCATGCCTGACCAAATTGTATATGCATTTCCATGCGCCCGCAGTTTCTTGTCATTTTATTGTCGTAGTGTGGACATAGCAATACAAAAATTTGCATTTAAAATAACACTAGAGTGAAGTATTACAAATAACTGATACTGCTCGTTTTTGCATTCATAGCACCCAAAAAATGTATATTTTTAAGGCTTAAGATCTCAAGTTGGCAAGCAGCTCAACAAATTATCAAACAGGTAAAAAAAATAACTTACAAATCAGACGTTTAATATATGAAGGTTTTAAAAATCTGTTTATATAAAGAATATATCTGAAGGATTTCGCAATGATGTGGTAAAATATACTCAAAACAGTTTTTTTATTGAAAATAATACACTTTGATGGATGAACTTTTTGTTACAACAAAGTAATTTATACTGACTATATCTTTGTAATAAAACAAACGTTACTTTTTTTCTTTATCTTTTTCTTCACAAATGTGGGAAATTATTTTGTCAAAAGTGAGTGTTTTCTTTGTTTCCTCTCTATCTCGACGAAATAAAACAAAAAGTTTAAGCATATTTCTATATCGAAGTTAACAAAAATTGTGTTGACAAATTTGTCAAAAGCTTCCATTTTTTTTGCTTCAAAGCTATTTGTTGAAAAAAAAACACACCTTAAAACTGTTTTTTATAATTTCTGCTTGATTGACATCTATATATACTTACCCACACAGCTATTTCCTCCGCGAATGTTCAGATAAACATACACGTATGTCAATCTATCATAAAAAAAACTTCTGTGAGGGTTCGAATGTTCCTGGGTGGTGGGGACATGTCTTCTTTTATTTGCCATCACCAAGACCTTGACTGGGCGTTGTCGAATATTCTAGATTTGATTACAAGAAAGGTGTCTTGACGTGTTATTTTCATATAGATAGATTGGCAGCTATTTCTTCTTTAGTGTATTAGTTCTGTGTCCACTCACAATAGATGGCACTATACAAAATTAAATATATAGATATAATGTTACAAAACCCAACAACGGATTAAAACATTTATATCAACAATTTGACTATTTGTTGGCACCCGTAAAAACTTTTGGTTCACTGGAAGTGATCTGATGCACCCATTCTCTGTGTTTATACGATATTGGAGTAATTTGTTTATCCGGCCGACCCGGCAGCACAATTGTTAGGGAGCTAGCATTTGGAGCTTATGGGTCAGGCTCGAATCCCGGTAAGGCATGGATGTTTGTGTTTGTTTCGCCCTTTCTTTGTGTGTCTTTTGTGGCTGTGTCACATCTGGCGAGTAGGGTAACGGGCTATAAAGCCTATGCTCCTCCCTTCTAGGGGCCCATTCATTGTCATTTGTCATTTTTTTTGTTAATTTGTCTATCTGAGTATGTACATCAATTTGCTATAAAATTAACATTACAACATTGGGATTTCAAAAAGCAACAGCAAAATATGTTGTATGTTTGTAGAAATGTTTACAGTGTGTATAATGTAAATCAAATACAGATATTTCCTCCACACCATCTTTAGATTTAGAATAAGTTTACTTGAGGGTATGTGAAATTGTTTCGATGTACATATTAAACATTAAATTATATGAGAAGGTTCATTAAGAAAACAACAAAGATTATTTCTAAATTTTTTATTTCGCAAAAATGACTAGTCTGAGTTGTGTAATATAATGATAAAGGAGAGACTCTTGAGTTTACCCACCGAAACATTTAAATTTTTACTGAAAAAACTTTTTTCGCTCATAATCTACATTGTTTTTCGCCATGAATCTTCTCATATGTCATGCGCAAAGATATTTTCTGAAGGTTAAAATATATTTGGAAAACTAGACATATAATTTGAAATGTAACGGACTTTCATGTCTGGACGTGTTCCAAATGAGTTGTGTTGATATTGTTTGGCACCCTTGTAAACATTGTACTTGCCAAATCGTCAACAAAGAGCTTCGGTTGAGAAAAATAAAATGCTTTATGATGTTTATGTAGCAGAGGTCTTTGTGGTCATTCAGAATTTTAGAAAATGAGCCAAAAATGAAGTACTTTTTTATATTTTTGATATGAAGACACAGATTTATAACAAATTCCATGACACAAATATGGGTTAATCGAGACTTATTGTTGCTATAATTAGTTTTGTTTTGTTTTTAATTCAAAATAATAACAATAAGATACATTTCATTTTTTCCCTCCAAATTTTGAATATAAAATATTTTTAGGTTCGCAGAATAAAATTTAATTATTTTTCGTCAAACTAAAAGTATTGATAAATAAAAAATATATATATTTATTAAATTTTATTATATTTCTATTTTTGTTAAATAAAATACATTAAAAAACGAAAAAGTAATTAAGTTTCACAATAAAATATATTCGACTTATTAAAGTGTGCTTAAGGAAAGGTTAAATCTCTCAGTTCTATACAAGTATTCCTAGAAAAATTAAAACAATGACATTTCTAAAACTTAATAGGGACTGTCAGTCCCATAGAGCTAATGCATTAGTTTCGAAATTACAACTATTGCAAAACAATTGCTTTGATATGTTATCTCATTTCATAAGGTATGGGAATCATCATAACATCAATTTAAAACAAAATTGAAAACAAAATTACATTCGGTTATTTTATTATTAATTGATAAATTTTTAAAGTAGTGTCGGTATCTGCTGTATATTTTTGCCATATTAAAATTTCAAAAATATGTAATTAAATAACTATATAACATTTTCGTTTCAAATTTGTTTCATTTCGATGTATGTTAGATTTCCATACCTTCGGAAAAATAGCTTACATAGCAGAGCAATATTTCTGGAAAAGTTGTGATTCCAAAACTATTGCACTAGGACTGACAGTCCTTCTTAAATAACTGAAAATTGACATCTGTAGGCCAAAAATGGCAAAAGCTAAAATTGCAAGTTGAAAAATTCAGTACATAGATTAGTCATTTTCTGTTTAGCACTTTCAACGTATATATTAAAAAAAAATATCTTGTTAGTATGCATTATATTGAAATATTATTAAAGAGTCTAATTAAGTAAAAATTTCAATTATATTCTTCAATATTTATGGTAATTTAACATAATGTAGCAGAATAATAAAATACTGAATTAAAACGGTATTCTATTGAAGTGTTTAGGTTTATGAATAAAATTTATTAAGTTTTCTTTTAATAAAGGACAAAATAAAAAAAAATATTTAATTGCTAAAATTCTTATTCAGAAAGAGCGCATAAAAATTATTCATTTTTTACCGCAACCTATTATAATTAAATCAGAATGAAAAAATAAAAAGAGGCACTCGTTTATAAATTCAGTGACGCGTGTATATTAATCATAAATATGAATAATAAACTAATTTACATCAAACAATAAGTACTCTTTTATTGAATGATTTTTCATTGAAAGACTGTAAAAATACAGATTATTTAAACTAGGTTATTCAAAATAAGGTTGATAAGATTTCATGATTTAATTTATTCTGGATATTTCATAATTTTATTGTATGAATTATTGAAATTGATAATCTGCATAAAGCATATTTTCAATGTAATAGCTTGTGGCGCAAAAGTACTTATCAGAAACAAATTAAATGAATTTACCAAATGCATTTAATATATGAGGCCAATAAATGTATTCCTCGCGTGCTTTATAGATTACAATGTAAGCACTGGAACAACATAAAATTAATTCATGCAATCAGTTTTCGGCGTTTTACTTTTTATTATTATAATAATAATACTTTACTTAATAATACTTTATTGCTTTCTTTTATTTATTGAACTGGTCTTTAAAATAGAAGCACCACATTAATTCTTTACAAAATTCGTATCATATTTCAAAATTACATCCATTTCAACTAAAATGCAGTAATTTAACCCGGATATATTTTTAAATATTTGTAATTTAGAATCTACTTTCAAACAAACTCAAAATAAAGAAATATGAAATTGATTGAATTGCTTTGGAAAAATGGAAACTCGATAACGATTTATGTGTATTTTTCGGTAAATTTTAAGGGAATATCTCTATCTTAGAGTTTTATACTTGAATGACTTGAATCGAAAGTTTTAATTCGATATTAGAGGACTCGATGCAAAATAATAAACAACTCCAAAACTTATTTTTCTACACTCTTAAAACGAACGAGCGATTTTAACTCGGTCTGAGTTAATTTCACTCCTTCAGTCTGGAAAAAGCACTTACCCGGAAAGAGTGGATTCTTTGTGTGTTAAGCCTCCTGCAGGATCACTCCAAACGAGTGGTTTTAACTCAATCTGAGTTAATATTCAATCCTTTCCAGTGTCGAAAATGCACTTCTCCAACTGGAGTGGATTTCACTCTTTTGTTTTAAGAGTGTAGATATTTTTCTTTTTGATCTAGAAAGTTTATATGGGAACCCGTAACCTTAAAGAAGAAATTTAAAAAAGTTTAGTTAAAAATTAAAACTGTTAGTAAATGAAGTAGACGATATTAAATACGAGTCTCAAAAGTTACTCATTATTATATTCAAAATAAAAATTATTTAATGTGTAGCAAAACAACTTATGCTAGTAGATTTTAATGGAAATGAAGATTCAAGCAGCAAAATTCACATTTTCAAAAGAACGACTAAAATATAGGATCCGGTCCGTTCATTGGCGACTGCATCCAATTGAATTTACTATCGCCAAAAATATGCCAAGGAACACGCTGGACTCTCTATCTTAGTTATACTTCGTATAATGTGAGTTTTACAAGTAGACCTTTCAAAGGGGACTGAAATATTTCAAATAAAAGTTTCTCATTGTAACCCAGGGGGATGAAATTTCGCATTGTATTTTTACCATACTTAATATATTGGTAATAACAATAACTGTGAATTCAACTGCCCAATAGGACGTTATTTTTTTTACCCTGTTTAAATAGGATTGTACACTCTTAAAACGAATGAGCGATTTTAACTCAGTCTGAGTAATTTTCACTCCTCCAATCTGGAAAATGTACTTCTCCTCTTGGAGTGGATCCTTTGTGTGTTAAACCTCCGACAGGATCACTTCAAACGAGTGACTTTAATTCAGTCTGATTTAATATTTACTCCTTTCCAGTGTCGAAAATGCACTTCTCCTACTGGAGTGGATTTCACTCGTTTGTGTTAAGAGTGTAGGGTCTTTTTTGAAGTATTTAAAAATTTTAATGATCAATGAATAGTTACAATTTTACACAGAAATATCACATCAAAACTAATATTTTTTTATTGTAAGTGCAGTTATGTGTTATAGAAAATCTTTCTTTAACAATCTACACCTCTTTATAACAATGTTATTCGACTCTTGAAAAGGCGATTCCAGAGACCTTAGATAAGAGTAGACTGAGCATTGGCAAATTTTATGGGACCAACATCACTCCCCTAGTCAAGTGTGTTTGATGATTTAAAGAATTTGGCAGATAAGAGAAAATGTGTATAAAAAATGCTTCGTCTATCAATTTTTAAGCAATATTTATTATACATCTTTTTTGAAACAAAATTAAATTGTATTGAACTTATACGTTACAAAACTACAACAAAACCTGCATTTCAAAGTTTTTTTCTTGTTCAAGTCAGAGTCATTCGCCAAACGTAGTGATATTTCATTAGAATTGAGCATTAACTATCTTAATGCTCAATTGTAACGGGGCATTTAAAATAATTAATTAGCTTAATGCTAGAATCGTAACTGGACAAAACAAAATTCTGCCACTAAATTGCACCTTGTAAATGGGAATGGTGCATGTTAAATTGTCGTTTCCCTGACATCACGTACGATGTCACTATAAGATAGCATTAAGTTCAAGCTCAAGCGACTAACTTGTCATTTGAACTGTCCAAAAATTACCTTGTTCAAAATTCTGAGGCCCGTTGACAGTAGCCATGGTGTAGCTCTAGTGCGACGTTAATACGATAAACCCTTTCCCTTAAATTGGGGCCGTGGAGAGCCTAGTGGTTAAGGCCCCGCTCTCAGAATCGGAAGGTCTCACGATCGAGTCCCGATACCACTGAAGACCCACCGAGCATACTATACGGAGTACGTGCACGTTAAATCCGTGGGTCCAAAAGTCCTGAGGGCGGTCATGGCACAGTTTCCCACGGGTACAACTCTCTGGAGACTATTTCCTTCTCCTCCAGGGACATATCTAAATTCCGGAGGTGGCGATAGATGGCAGCATCTATCACTTACTTGAAGGTTTATAAGCGGGTCTCTGACCAAGCACACAAGCCTGAAACCAATCAATCCTTAAATTCATTTGTGTTTATTACACTTCAACAACAATCACCAAAATCCCAACTTTCATTTCCCTATCAGACACAGACGGTCTACACTCGCGTCGATGGCAGACTCGCTTAGGTCATAAAAATTATATTTGGCCACCTAATAGCGTCGTTCTAGTCTTACATGTGTTATAAAAGCGTCATAAAAACCCTTATTTCAGCTGCCGAACAAGACTCGTAAAAGTTTCTTGTCAATGGAAATAGGCTACTGGAGCTGATTGTTTTGTAGCGAGTGAATTTAAGACTTCATTCTGTAGGGAGGATTCAGAGGTTACGGTTTGGTTGGTTTCATGTCTTCTCGATTTAATTGGGTTGTTTTAGGTGACGTAGTTTTTCGGTTTTCATACTTAAATTTCCGCGATTTCATTGGCTGTTTTGGTTTCACTCTCTATGTTCTTTGTTGTTCTGAAACAATTTTGTTTGAAAAAAAAAGGATATAATTCTTAATTTAAAAGAAAATGATATGGATTAGAAGGGTCATAAGGTAATAAAGAGTTAAACGAATGATTTTTAGTCAAAAATTAAATAATTGTTTCAACTAGATTCCCAAACTAAAATGTTGTTTTCTTTAAGAAATAAAATTTTTAGTCAGCTTTTAATAAATTAAAATATTCCTTTCCGATAATGCTTATGAGAACTAAGAAAAAATGAAATGGGAAGCAAAACAATTTCATCTTGTATGAAATGAGAAACTATAGAGTTTCTTTAATAATACTGCCGTGTTTCGAAACTTAAATCAAATGTCTTCAAGATCTGTTATCTTTATTGCAGAAAAGTTCTAAGTTTTAATACAAACAATTTTGATTCATCAAATACCCTTTGCGTCATTCTGACGTCACTAATTTACACGGAATTAAAAGATCCCAATGCAATTACTTTCTTGACTAATCGCAAGAAATATTACAGTCATAGTTTTTACAAATGTGGAGATGACGATATGACGTTTTTTTTTTTTTTAAATGTTAATCAATTCAGTATAAAAATTTTAAATTAACCCCTCCGAAAATAGGGTCTTAAATTTAAGAATGATCTTTACATCAACATTTGAGATTTAAAACATGTTTTTTTAAAAATCAAGTAAAATTTTGTGGGTGTTTTTTAAATTATAAATTCAACGTTTTTTTATTATTTTATCACTTTAATGAAACCAGCAGACAATCATATATACACAATGAAAATACAAACCTTATCTTTTCACATTGTCCCAATTGAATTCGAATCAAACCCCCTTGTTTTTATTCCACGTTTCATCAAAAGGCCATTCAGAAGTCTTTTATTTCAATTGTTACATTTAACACCTAGCACGGCCAATAAAAGGGAGAATCCAGGTGATTCCTGAACGATTCCCGCCCGTGGGCTTTGTTCTTGGATCCCGGTTCTCCATAGAGTTAAGAATAAGAAGGAAATGTGCTGCCGGTAAAAATCAGTACAAAAACCAGTTTGCCTATTGAAGAAATTAATTGCTTTGTAGTAAACCCAAATATACGCTATCAGTGAATTATTTGGCGCTATTCTACAGTTGGCGCGTATACATGAGCCATCGAATCCATGGAATGCCAAACACTCCATGAGGAGAAAAACAGGTTGAGCAGGATTTCTAACCCAAATGATAGTCTGCTGCCAAATCCATGGAATGAAGCTTCAAACCCAGGGTTTGCGAAAAATGTGCTTTGTTCTGTTTGGAAACATTTTAAAGATAATCTATTTTTTAAAAAAAAACATGATTATGATGCTTGATTTGATGATTCTGATCTTGAAAAGAATTTTACTTTAAATGTATGCAGTGAAAAGATACATATTTGCCTATTTCCAGGCATTTTGGATGCTTCTAACACTTTTTATAAGGAATAAAAAGATGCGTTTCAGCTTGAATTAACGTTGAGTGAGCGGTTTGTTTGGGCCTACTAAGGTTGCATGGCGATTTTTTGACGACTTCACTTTGTTTCTCGCCAATCATCTCCATCTTCTTAACTTTAAGCGTTCTTCATCCTTCGAACCCTAGAGAGGAAGCAAAGGAGGGTCACGTGCTTGGCATTCATTCGTCGAAATCGGAAGGCATTGGTCGGTCACTTTGAGGAAATAGCTACTGGATTAACTGTTAAAATTTTGGGGCTTGGTTTCATTAAAAATACACTCTTAAAACAAAAGAGTGAAATCCACTCCTATGGGATAAGTGCATTTTCGACACTGGAAAGGAACGAAAATGAACTCAGGCTGAGTTAAAATCACTCGTTTGGAGTGATTTTGTCGGAGGTTTAACAACACAAGAGAGTGAAATCCACTCGCATTTTCGACACCGAAAGGAGTGAAAATTAACTCAGACGAGTTAAAATCGCTCGTTTGTTTTAAGAGTGTATGGTTCCTAGTAGCTGCAACGGCTGTGCGGTAAAATTGTTCACTATATTTGGGGTATTGTGTGAAGCACTTTAGATTTTGGAAGCAAAAACTTGAGAAATGGTTCAACTGAATACCGAAATGCGGTGAAAGATATCACCATGCAGCTTTTGTAGCTATTAGGAACCATATTTTTAATGAACTAAGTACAAAATTTTTAACATTGCATTTTGGATATAGATAATATCGGGTCAGGTCTGAACGCTTTTGTCCACCTATTTCTACCCTTTGAGAGCAGCGTGTTAACACGGAATCGTTTTTAAATCGTAACTTTAACATAGATGTTGAGACTCATAGCATTTTCACTTTCGAAAGAAAAGGACCATATAAACTTACACTTGAATATCAGTTTTTATAGCAACACACATGATATTTAAATTTTTGTTTAATTTTTTAATTCAAAGTATCGAGGAATCATATATTATCATCTGAAAGAGAAATACAAGTTTAAGAATTAAAAAAAAATCGGTTAAAACAAAAATTTTAAACACAAGCAGTGAGAACAAGTTTTTACGTCATCCAATTTCAGTATCCTTCTAAGAGTAACCATTATTTTGCTGTTAATATGATTTTCATACCTAGTGCAAAAATGCTTACATACAAAGCAATATTTCATGAAACTTAAGATTTTAAAAAAAGCATCAAGTCTAATGGATTGACCTTAAACCATTTAGTGAATTAGAGGCTTGAATTATAGTGTGATATTTTGCACAAATGTGTTACTAATAATAATACTATAAAAGTTAGAAATGAAAAATAAGGGTTTTCTTTTACTTAAATATTTTTTTTTGTTTGTTCAGGAAACCGAATTTTTGGAAATATCTTCAATTCGAGATGCTAGAACTGGAAAGTATTCAAAGATACCGAGGGTAAGTAATTTATTTTATACATTGTATAACTAGCACATATCTTCACTGAACTGATTTACAAAACTATTACTACATTTCTGTGCATGTAAAAATACTCTTGAAGCAGAAATATTTACTTAAAGTAAAATTATTATATTTATATATTCAAATGGTTTTCCGTTTACAAAAACGCTGTGATATTTTTTAGTCTTATTTTGTGTTTTGTATAGCTGATATTTTGCAAATGTATTACGTTTCAGCAAATACAAAGTAGCAAAATTTAACTTGTATATTAATAAATTTTAAGAAATCGTCAATTAGTGGACAATTTATTTTATTCTAAAATTTATGAAGAAAATAAACTAAGTTTAAATATTAAAAGTAATTTAATGAAATAATTGTTTTCTTTATTTATTTTGACGTATAAAAAGATTATGGAAAAATGCAAATTATTTTTCAGTGGAAAAATAAACTTTCTGTGTACTTTTTTTTCTTATGACTTCAGTAATAGTCAAGATATTGTTCTTAGAAGTAAAAGCTAAAATCTAAAGAATTGTTTTTTAAAAAATAAAAATAACTTTAATTTTTATCAGAATTTATAAGGCTTCTTTTTAAAACACAATCGACACAACAATGTAAAATATAAATTTTAAGGATTTCCCCCAACTCGTCTCCTTTATTTAAAAATGAAAAAGTTCCTAGACTTTTTTTTATCTTTGTTGTTTATGTGTTAATTTTTTAAAATACAATTTAAGCTACATATTATTTTCGCTCATAAAAAGGTTATTGAAAATTGTTTGTTTGAATCGCCAATATGTAATGAATATTGATGCATTGTATCAACACAAACTACCACCAACTTATTGTGAAGAAAGTATACTAATTTATTACTTTAAGTGTGGTTGAAATACAGTAGCCGTAAATAAGTATGATAGATTAGGAAACAAAGAGAGAAACTAGACGTGTTTTGTTACATTATAACTACATTTATAATTAATGGTATATCTGGACATTTAGAGCTTATATTTTGGGTAAAAAAATCTTAACGTTGCAAGAAATAAAATTATATTCATAAACATGTTTACAATTTTTACCATAGAGCAGAGTTGTATAAATAAAGTAATTTTTCTCTTTCTTTAATGAATCATATATTTTTATTCCATAAAAATTTATTAACAAAGATTTGTATCAAAATTTATAATATTCATTTAGTGTTATGAAATGATAATTTATTGTGCTTGCTACGTTTTAAATTAAATCTGATGAAAATAACATACACATTTTATCGGAACATTATAAACTCTAGAAAAGGTAATCAGACAAAGATGAATATAATTTTATGGTGCGCAAAAACAAGGTTTAAGTAAACTGCAACTTTTTAAACAAAATTCAAATTTAAGAAAATCTAGATATAGTAGTACAATTATTGTAGTTCATACAAACTTTATAAGTATATTTGACATGCAGAAAAAACGTCCAGTCATTTGTTTAAATAAAAATTGAGTTTACATTCTAATTAGGTTTTAAAAACATGTAATTAAGAAACGATCGGTTACAAGAAGCGATTTATTAGTAAAATAACACTAAAATTCCTCAACGCTTTGCAAATATCCCAAAAACTAGTTAGAATTTAGGCTCCAAATCATCCAAACACCAGACACCCCAAAAACCAGTTTGAATGATAAGCAGGGCTAAGTGTGCTTCAATATATTTTTTGAGATTTTAAAGGTCTTAAAACATGTTATTGTTTTATTTGCTATAGCAAGAAGAAATAACCCTGTATCGCTCTTACACCAATGATTTTATACATAACCTCACTTGCAAAAACACCTTCAAGACTCCTTTTTTGCACAAAATAAAGTATCAGATTACGTTGAAAAAACAGAAATCCATATTATATAAAAAAAAAATAGACGAGTGTGATGTATTCTTTCGCAAAAAATAAATTCCAACGAAAGAAGCCCTGGAATTGGCACCAGGTGCAAAGGATCAGACAAGGTGTTAAAATTCTATTCGAGAAGGTTTTGTGGCTCTCTGGATGCTAATGCATAAAAAAGTAGACAGTTTGGCGAAGAAGTTTCAAGAATCGCCAAGGAAATAAATTGATGTTTCGAGGTTGGATACGCTCTTCCATTTTGGGTAATATGTATGCTAGGGTAGTTTTAGTTTTTAGATGTGATTTTATCTTCTGAGATGTAAGTTTGGATTTTATTTATACTTGTTAGATAAGGATTTGGGGATTTGAGGTAGCGATTCCGCAACATAACACCAAAGTTGCGGGTTCGGTAGACGAAAGTGTAGATGTTGTTGTCGTGTGACTCCAGGCCGTAGCCTGGAAGGCATGAGTGTTGCAGTAGCATCCGTTGTCACAAGGCTTTGAGTACCCATGATAGCGTGGATGCCTGACTTCTACTCCGAGATGGCACCACCTCCTCAATTTAGGCATGTCGCTGGAGAGGAAAGGGGCAATTTTCTCCTGACGATCTGCATCCATGGTAAACTAAGCTATGGCCTACCACAAATATTTCGGACCCACAGATTTAACGAGCACGTTCTCCTTATGTACTCAGGACAACACATATATCCATGCATTACCCGGGATTTGAACCCGGGCCCACTCGCTTGGAAAGAGTGGATAAGTTTTCAGAATGGGAAATAGGAAATACAAGAGATAGCTTAATTAGTAAATTGTCATAAATTCTTTCGGGAAACTTAACCACAGGGAAGGCGTGAGTATCTTAGAGATACATCCTAAGTGAATTTGGCTTGAATTGCGCGAAATCTGGATATTTTATTTTTTGGGACTTTTTTTTTCTATTTTGTCATATTGTTTTGATTTGGCACCAATAAGCTTTTTAAACTTGAATTGTTAAATTAAACATATAAAATTTTTATTTGTAGCTCACAGATGTGTTAAGACAATTTTAACAATTTCTTTAAAACAACTTTTTCCTATAATAACTTATATTTTCTTAATATTCAACTAATGCAAGAACAATAAAATATTTAATATTAAATTTATACTAGTGTAGTGTATACTTGACCATTCTTGTTCGTTTTTGATCGCAGGCCGTTAAAAAAAATCTTGTCATACTTCAACATTCACAGAGAGTGCGGATTAACTGTAATACGGCATCGAAAATGATAGGGAGAGCCTTTATAAATAGGATCACAAAAAATAGTTATGATTTTCGGGAAGATAGTCAAGTCAACAAGGCTTACTTCTCCAGTGAAGGCATAATCCGCCTAAAGAAGACACATTGAAGAAAATATTTATTAGATATAATGTTGGAATTAAATTTGGGATTGAAACGATGTTGTTATAGTTTTTTCGAAACCATCAATGAATACAAATCAGAAGAAGTGTAGTACAATGTGAATGTTACAGAGAAGTACATGACCCAAGTAAATTCATTTGAACACTGTCATTGACCTCTCCAGAATAGATAAAATTATTTCATTAAAATAATTCCAATAGTCATCTGAAGGTTAAACAATTGAGGGAAGGTGGCAAATTGTTTGCATTACATAAAAATTGAATTTTAATTTCGATTCCTTAATATATTTTTTTTAATTTAAATTATTTAGCGAAAGCTTTTAAAAGGATCCTCAAATTTTAAAATATTAAATTTAATAACATAAGCAAATGAGATACTTAAAAAAGTTATGTGATTTTTTTAAAATGGAAGCTTTTAGATGAGTTTACACGTTGTTATTCTTTTATAAAGATTATTATTCTTCCTAGAGAAGGATACAAATTTAAATTTAACGGATAGAGTGTTTTTCTATGTTAATAAATAAGATATTGTTCCACATATCACCCGCACTCATTTTAAATTTATTGTTCCATGTTATACATAATTTAAGTGATTTGAGAAGCGACTGTAAGACTGGAAAAATATTTCCTAATTAAGTCAAAAAATTAAAGTTAAAAGTTTCGTTACTAAAGGCTCATGTTTTATTCGCGATTCAAAAGTTATAATTTTCTAGCTATAACTGCATATGATTTACATAATTTTATAATCCTAAGCTAAGTAACTTGACTACTTTATCCAAAAAAAGTTCTACAAAATAAATATATTTTAACTATTACGCATTTGACTTAAAGTTTTAAAATTTAAATTCTACATAAGTTGATATATAAAGCTGATTTAAGGAAAATATTGTATATTATATTCAATTTTGTTTATATATTATGTTAAAATTTTGCTTTTTTTTTTCATTTTAAAAATGTTTTTAAATAGTCTAGAAGTACGCCAATCTAGTTTAAAAAATTAGTAAAATAAACTAATATTTTGCATCTTTGCAATAAATTAAAAAATTGAATTAAATATCACATAATTTTATATCTTTAATTAGTTATTATTTAAAACTGCGTCATTTATGTAAATCTAAAAGATTTATAACTGAAAAGAGATTCTTTTCTTTCAATTATATATATTGGTTTGCAATATTTACAAAAAATAATATTCATGTAAAATACCGATTCTTACTTTGATAATTCAATGAGAGTTTCGCATCAAAAGAATTTTTAATAATTTAAATCATTAAAACCATTTTTTAAAATTCAAAACTTCAAATCAAAAGGAAATGATTGAAACCAAATTTAATTATTTCATAACTCAGAAAAGGTTCTTCTAATCTATCGGTTATAATTTAATTTCAAAAGAAATTGTATGCAAAGTATTTCATTAATTGTAATACATATCGGAATCAAATATTCACCAGAAAATAATATTATATATTTTCAAATTATCACATTTCTGTTTCATCTGTGTTGCGTAAAGAAGAAATATTTATGCAAAATTGAATTCCTGCTAAACGTTAGATCTGTACTCCTTCATCACAAAAATTGTTAACTGATTTGAAACTGCTGTAACTCGTATTTTCACTAAAAATGGGATCGTAATAATCCGAGTAAAATTACGACATATGATGAATTTGATTTTATATCCACTACAAAGGCGTAGCAAATATTTCTTTTCTTCTCGTCCGGTTTTTGCTTTTAGTTTTGCATTTGAAATCCTTAAAAAGTTTTAAGGAACTAACAAACAATTTATCTAAGCTTTTCCGAAACGATAAATGAAATCACGTTTGAAAATTAATTTCGAAATATTTGAGATATTCATTCTCTAGTAGCTCTCTTTCTGTATCGTACTTTTAACTCTCGGTTCAAAATTTTCAAAATTTTATGGTGCATATATAAGTAGCGGTAAGAACTAACAAACCAAATTAACAATAATAAATACTAGTCAGGTTTCACTTATGATTTGAATGATATTGTTACAAAACACATAATTGAAAAAGCATAACTAAGATATATGGTCCCATCTTTTCATTGGCGACTTTTGGCGTTTTTAAATTTAATTTAACTAGTAGTATGGACCCGCCTTACTGGAAACCCGTTGACTTCGCATTGCTTCCTGTTAGAGGCATGCTTACTTGTGAAAATACACTCAATATCTAAACTAAATTCAATTCGTGTTTTCGCATGCGGATATAAAAAAGCAAACACTAATAGAGGATGAAGCAGCCTTAGGGCGAGCGCATATCTCAACCAAACTCAATCAATCAAACTAATAGAGGATGGCGTCAAGCCCCCGTTTCGGCCCGGTCCATGTATTTCCAAGCCCTGTTATGGTCCCGCAATCCCACGTGGATGACGTTTTTCGAAACTAATTATATTAATTAAAAATCACAATCAAATATGAAAAAACTAAGCCTCAGGTGCACACGTAGGTATTAAAAGGAATCTATATTAAAAATTTCGAATTTTTTAGAGCAGTTTAAGTAGGTCTTTTGCGATCCACAGACATACACACAGACTCTTTCTTTTATTATTATAGATAAAATCCCCAATGAACAGACCGTGCCTTTTATATTTGTTTTTCTTTTAAAAAGTCTTAATTTCATTACTTCGCTGGCAATGGTATATTTAATTGAACGAAGTTGCCGATATACGGACCCTTTATTTTATTTGTATTTTTGAGAATATGTATTTTGCAACTATACCGTTAGGGTTAGGGTAGTTAACATTTATATTCCGGCTTGTGTGCTTGATCAGAAACCCGCTTATAAGCCTTCGTCAAATAAGACAGACACAGAAAGAGTTTTACTGTCACAAAGAAAGGAAGTACATCCAGGGCGAAGGCGGAAATCGAACCAGCACACGTTACAGTGCACAGACTGCTGGACTGCAATGGTAACCACTCGGCCATCCGGGCCCCATCTAGCCCTTTAGTTTTTGTCAAACCAACTGAACAAACTTCAGCTCCCAACTTCATTAACCAGGAGCTTAATTCCCATGCCAGATCCAGGAGTTCTAAGTGATTAAAAATCGTAGCTTTTGATCACAGTTTCAGACGACATCAGCGATTCTGTTTTACGGCGACATAATTCGAATAAACCTCACCCTTTCTTTGATGTTGGAGTCTAATTAAAAGAGTTTTACTTGTTGCTTATAAAGTGGTGTTTTGATTTTCATTTTCGCTTTATATTAGGAAGTTGTTACAGGATATGCTGTGTTAAAAATGTGTGTTAACAAATCCTAACAAAGTGATTGTGGTTGTAGTTGTCAGAATCTTTAAATATGAAAGCAGATAGGGTTGTTACAGTTACTTGTTACTGGTTACTCATACAGGGTGGCCCAAAAGTAGCCTTACAGTTAGTTAGGTATACAGTTATTTATACAGTAACAGTTGTTTCTCGAAAGCATGTCTGGTTGTTGAGTAAGTTGATTGCGCATTGTCTCACAGAACTGTAATGAAAATCGTCAGCAAGAAGGCCTCGCAACTGAAGTACTGTTTAAGGTTCAGCTGGGGGCCCGTCAGGCATTGTAACGTTGCTCTAGGGATAATCAGCTGCCGAGACGCTTAGGTAACGACTTGTTTTCATGCTTATGAATGTTATGCTTCACGCTGTCTCGGCACCTTCCCATACTTTCAGATGATCTTAAGGATACACCGTCAATGCTCTTCACTCAGATTCCCAGCAGTGGTTTACACTTACAAACAAAAGTACAAATTTTCCAACAGCCCAAATCATTTTATTGGATAGCAGGCAGATGGCGAAATTCGAAGTTTCTTACTTTGGAAACATTATTTGCTTATTTCTCAAGCATCAAATAAATATTCCAAGGCCATCTCGAATCTAAACCAAACGAAGTCTACGAATCACTACTCTTTGGATAAGATGCGATGTAGTGCGACTTTATTTTAGCCAACCAATAAAACTAAGCATGACAATGCCAAATAACTGTTCTAAATAACCCAAAGTTTTTACCAATGGTACATCATTAACTGTAAGGCTACTTTTGGGCCACCCTGTATAATAAGGTTTAGTATCTTAATTTTAATTCTCACCAAAAATAGCAATTATTCTATACAGGACAGTGCATGGTAGATGGTATATGATATTAGATTTCAATTATTTGCCTGGACAACCGTAGCGACCACGCTTACCACGACATTATAGTTACATCTAACATTTCCTTAAACACCATAAACAAACACACCAGCTGCTAATTCGTCCAAAATATAACGGCCGCGCCTGTGGGGACATCGCAGCTACGTAAAATGGTGTTTTCCATACCACAAACAGACCACACTCCACCCTGTTCAAATCATCCACTTGAAGCACAACCTGTCTATACCATGCCTTCTGGCATAATTGAAGAGTACAGGGGAAGAACCATTTGATTTATTAGGAGTCGTCCCGTAATTGTGTCTGCTTGGTGGACATTGGCGACAAAAAAACTGTTTATCTCTTTCTTTTTCGCTTCGTCCAAACGTCGGAATCGTGCATCACGTGAATCTCGGTAGGTAGAAACTGGCTTCCTTACACCAGATTAGGCGATTACTCGCTATCATCGCCAAAGTGGCCTGCTGAGGAAAGTTCTCTAGGAAATCAAGCGGTTTTTCTCCTGTACTCTTCAGTTGTAAAGATCTAGGAATTTGTCAGTTTCACCGCTGATACTAAAATTTAAACTTTTGTTTTTGTAATTTAAATACATGTGATTTTTATATGCAATCAATGTCATGTTTATATGATTCTTTTTCTCAAACACTAAATGAATGTCTTTCTGTGTATTAAAACTTTAAAGTAATACAAATTTATACCCGCTTCACACACACTGGTTCGGTTTATTTTTACTGTATTTACGGTGCCACATAATTACAATAGCAAAGTTAAGTCAATAATAGTTTTCATACGCAGTTGCAAAATATATCATAGTTTACAATTACTGTAAAATTTTTGCCGTATATTCTCACTACAAATGCATTAACGTTGATACTATTTAAACGAATGCTGCTGATAAAACCGTAAGTGCTATCTTTTTCTACCGTCGCGTGTGAAATCTAAAATTGACTTAGCATTGTAAATATGATCATGCTGCGCCGTAATATATGACTGATGAACTCTCTGTAGACTAGGTTATATACACAATATCTTCCTTTTTGTACTTTAATCCTTTCTAGAAGAAGACGATTTTTCAATCATCTTTGTTCCCACAAACCTAGCCGTGAGCGGAAAAGTGGTGTATTATAAAACAAGTTGGTTTGTAACAGAATCTGTCACTTAACCCGCTTCCACACAACATTTACGCTCAACAGGAAACACACTAACAACACCTCAGAAAGAATTTCGCCAAACAGGGCCGTTAGCTAGTTCTAATTCAAACTTTTACAAGCCAAAATTGATAATTATCTTTATTCTTATTTTTCAGTTTTGATAATTAATCCTTATCGTTTGCTAATTTTTTTTAAGTTCGTAGAATAATAATGTATTTTTTAAATAAATACCTTTTGCAACCACAAGTTTACATTTCGAAAAATAAGTAAAATTGCTGCTTTAAAAATAAAAACGAAACTTTGAATATTTTTAAATGCAAATTTAGAATTTTTTATGCATCTTTCTTCGTTCATATATAATGGGCCTTCAAAATGACATTATTGTGCTATTACAACAATCCAAATTGAATTATTAAAAAAAAATATTTTTTCAAGTATTTTTTATTTATTTTAAATAAAGTTTCTTGTTCGTTTGTTGTTATGGCAACAGTGAAAATATTGAATAAAAATGGAATTTGCATGTAATTTCAATGTAGATCAAATGTTTAGTTATTTAAATTTTAAATAAACTTCTAATTTAAATTTTTTAATGAAATTTATCATGTAGCCTAAACTGAATTATTTGCTTCAAAAAGACGTATCCCACTTGTTTGGGAGACTTTCAGTTCGTTCTGTGAAAGTGGGTGACGGACATTCAGACGGACGGACGGACAGCACAATTATAAAACCTTCCACCTTAGGGAGTCGAATCCATACTGATTATAATTACTTGCCTATAAAAATTGATTATGTCTTAGATCGGTAAAATAGGATTGTGATCGGTTAAATAGGATTGTGATCGGTTAAATAGGATTATTTCAAACACGTCATTGTTTGAAAGCACTCCACAGAAGGTGCTGATTTAATGACCATTTTATGTGCAACAAAGAAAAAGACACCAAGCACAGTATTAATTCCTTATTAAACATTCCCAAGCAAAATTTTGCAAGTTTCATTTATTTATTTCAAAAACTATTTCTTATCGTTTGCTAAATTAATTTATATTTCGAAGAATAAATATTAATATTCCTCGGCTTTTAATTGAGGCAAAACATTTCAGATTAACGTACTCGTACAATTAAATAATCTCTTAGTGAAATATATATGACGTCATTTCAGACTGATTTTATATCATAAAAAATTCTTTAAATGTATTACTTTAAAGAAATAAGTTTCTCAGGTGATTGTTGTGAATGTCAATGGTGATTTAATTCTAATAAAAATGGCCTCTTATGCTTATTAAAAGAGCCCTTAGAATTCGATATTTTTTCGAAGATTTTCAATGACTCTTAATTTCGATGCGTTGATTTTTTGCGACATCGCACTTGAATGTAGCATTTGTAGTTGGGGCTATGAAAGTGTGTGACAGACATACTGAATGATTATAATATCTTTCACTTTACGCTATAAACATAGTGTGGAAATCTAAAATTATATATACCACTCTTTCGCCACTTGCGACTTTTTAATCTCGTGTCTCTCGCAAGAGAAATTGAAAACCGGAGCCACGACAAAGGGATAAATTTTGAAAAGGATGACAAAGAAACGAGTTTTTTTCTTCCTCGATTTTTATAAAGTCTTTTATTCGAGGGTCATGCGAAGCCATTGAAAGTTTTCTTAGCAAGATATCTTATTCTTTTACTAAGTCCTGGATAGGAGGTAATATCTTGGAGGCTTACCTTGACAATGGCTTGCCACAGTGTGCCTAGAAATTCATATTTACTCTACTAGATATATTTTTGTTTGTATAAAACTTAGTGTATGGATGGATACAATGTGCGAGTTTTGTTGGTAGAATTGGGATACTTTTTGATGACAATGTTTGTTGTATGATATAATAATATCGCGACTTTGATTTTTGTTTCATAAAAATTGTCATAATTGCACTTTGTTTCATTATGGCGTTTTTTTTAAAAATGATTTCTAATAAAAGTAAATTTATATCTTGCTTGATCATTTTGAATTTTATTATCTAAAATAAATGCTTAAATTTGTATGTGATTTAAATGTTTGTAATTTTAAAGATACTTTACACAATTTATAATGTTTTCTGGTTTGAAAAACTTATTATCTTGAGGAGTGTAGTCTAAATTTCGTAGCCATCAAAATTATCTGAAATATTTTTAATTTACAAATAAAGCTTAAAATATGCACTATAATTTTTATTAAAAAATAAAAATTAAAATATGCTTATGAATCATAGTCAACATATTTTAAATATCGTTCGTATGAATATAAAATTATAAATATTGAAACATTATGTTTAAATTGCAATAAATTATTGCTTTCCTTTTAGTATGTTCATTTTAGTTTACATATAATTTAGTTTGATTACCAATTCTTTCAAATTACTTTTGAATTTGACCAAATATTGTTATTTTTATGAATACGTCTAAACGTAAAACATCCTTTAAGTTTTAAACGCAGATTTCGTAATGTGTAAATGAAATTAATTTGGATAACTTATGCGAATTCAGCAATCTATATAAATGAGTTTCTTATAATAACTTCGACATTGAAATAGAAAACTCGAAGCAAATGTTAAATAGACTTTTGATTATTAATTCTAAGAAATTATTGCTTTTTATATTGCAATCATTAAACGTGCATGTTTTTCATATCCCAAAAAGTAATTAATTACAAAGCTATACTAATGTTTGATTAAAATACAAATGTCGTACCCTTTAGTTATGAAATGTCAAGGTTTTGTTCTTCAAATGGCCATCAAATGTGACATCGAGAGTAAAAATCATTAAACAGTAAACATTTATTATTTTATCCATTATATAAAGAACGATAAATCTATTGCATTTTCTTTGTAAAAATACTCATACTTTTCAAATGTATTTTTAATCGCCCTCGATCTTCAAATTGCTTCAATAGTAAACAATAGCACAAAATTAAGAGCATTCAGTAACTTTCAATTCGAACATATATTTCGAAGCTCATTTTGTTGTTTTTTATTTTTAAAAATATTTTTTTCACTTCATTTAAATTTAAAATATGTCGATTCTTTTTATTGAGTAAATACAACACGATCTTTTGTAACACAAATTTTTCTTCAGCTTCAAAATTTATGCTTTAAGTTTTATTCGAAAGTTGTTTTTCTGCAAAATTGTTAGAGGGTAATATTAACTGCAGCTATCACTATTTACTGCAGCTATTTTATGCAAACTAAATTTGTCATACACTTTAAATTTTTAAATTTCACAATTTTTTTCATATCGTTAAACTTTGTTTTGAAATTTGCAGTTAAATTTTGCAGCAATCGTAAGAAATGTCTGTTACGTAATAAATTTATTTACAAATCATATTTATATAATTTCTAAATGTTTGTTGTATAAATATGCTTCTGAAAAAAAATAATTATATGACAGCTACAAGTTTTTCAACTTAGGTATGTAGAATTTCATATATTTCAACCTGCCACTCCTAAATATATGTAAATTTAGTTTTCTTAATCTTAGTGTTCGAAAAATTTTCAACAATTTTGCTTGAATTTAATTTTGAAATAAATAATTAACTATTTTGGAATATATATTGCAGAAAAAAAGGTTGTATATTGTAGATTTTGTCTAACAGAAAGTTATTAATATATTTTATATGACACTTAATTCTAACAATTCAGTACGCTCTTAAATATACGAAGTAACTATAATACTATAACTAAAACTAGACTACAGATAGAAATAATCTATAAAGCCCTTTTTTTATTTTAAGAAGAAGAAATAACTAGAACACAAAAAATAATTTCTATACATTAAATTAAACATTTCTTCAAAACTGCGCAATTTTCTAACTTAATATGTTTCTTTCACGCCAAAAGAAGAAACACAAATGATTGGATATTTTCTTTCTTCTGTTTTTGCAACAGGATTTTCTTTTTGGTTATTTACAGCCTTCAGTCTAAGACTAATGAACGGGAAAACATTTATCTATTGTACCGATTATTTTCATTGTCAAAAAGTTGTGTGCTTTCGAGAAGATATAAAATAGATTTTCTCAGGTGGAATAATCGATTATAATACGATTAATAGTGTATTTGTTTTCATTACTGAGCCAAATGTACATAATAAATTAAATCATTTAGGAAAATTAAGTAAAAATAACAAAATTGATTCTTATATAATGAGTTTTGACAAATAAATTAACGAAAAGTAAATATATTTATTTTAAAAACATGCTTAAGTTAATTAAATGCTATTCATTACCTTTCAATAGACTGATCGATTAAGTCACTTTAAAATAGCAACTTTGTATCTTTGTTCGGTAGAAATAACTCTTTCAATCTATATTTTTATTCATCTATAAATATAACATGTTTTTATTTGAAATGACATTGATTTTTAAACATTATTATCATTTTTTTTCTTTAAAAAACATTTGAAATGCATTTTTCATGAAAATATTATCAGTTACGAGTAAAAAAAACTCGGAAATGTGTCCTTTTTTTTTAAACAATTACAATTTTTGCAGGATACAGCGCCAAAAAAACCCTGATTATCTTTCTTACTTATATTTTAATATTTATTAGGACTGACTAAAAGACAAGTAAATCTGTATCAAAGTAACTGATAAAATTGAAATCATAATCGAAAATACATGTTAACACCCATACTTTTTAAAGAATGTTTTTATTTCATATGAATTAAAATTGATATAAGGTTTCAATATGCTGATATTTATGTTATATAAAAATATATATGAGAGATTTCATTTTTTAGAAGTTTCAAAAAGTGTTTTAATAATTGCTTTTGATATTTTTAATTACGAAATTTTTGAATTCAAAAATAAATTATTTTTAAGTCAAACTATTGTACTTCAAAAAAAAAATTTAGCTTTCAAGAGAATAACGTGTAGATTTCCATTGTTGCGATTTTTCTTTCACTTAATTTCCTCAAATAATCAAACAAGTGTGCTATTTTCAAGTTTCGTTATGTAAGGAACATTTATTTAAATAAACTTTAAAGGAAAGGTGTTAATATATTTAGTTTGCTTATTAGAATGTAATTAACATTTACATTGCATCGATTTCTTCAATATCTCAATTTTATTGAACGTTATTTTTGTATTGGGCAATACTGGAGAAATCTTTAAGTTACGGTCGAATAGAGTAACTTTGTTCCATGAATAAAACCATAGCACCTACTTTTCCTTTGAATATATTTTATTCATCGGTCAAGGCCGAGTTGTCACTAATTGAAAAGGGCAAGCACATTTTTAACTAGGTAACTTAACGAGAATCCAAGAGTCTGAAAAGCTTGGGAAAAAAATTTCCGTCCATTACCAAAAGTACCACATTTGACGGAACGTGTACTTTTTCAGCATTAAAATGCTTATAGGTCACAATTCACAAACCTCACAATTTTTGTGTTTTTGTTTTAGTGTATTTCATACCTCTGTAAAGGTCTTAGCTGCCCATTAAAGTGTTTTTTTTTATTTTGCAAAACCTTTTCATCGTATCAATTATTATTATTATTTAATTATTTAATTATTTAATTATTTAATTATTTAATTATTTAATTATTTAATTATTTAATTATTTAATTATTTAATTATTTAATTATTTAATTATTTAATTATTTAATTATTTAATTATTTATTTAATTATCTAATTATTTATTTAATTATTTAATTATTTAATTATTTAATTATTTAATTATTTAATTATTTAATTATTTAATTATTTAATTATTTAATTATTTAATTATTTAATTATTTAATTATTTAATTATTTAATTATTTAATTATTTTTTATTTAATTATTTAATTATTACATATTTAATTATTCTCTCTATTCAGGACGGTAAGCTCAAGGAGTCTATTACCATGGGCACCCCCGACACCCCCTTGGAGGACAAACAGGTGACGGTCATCTACGCGGCTGACTTGGTCAACATCAGCGCCATACACTACAGCTGCACCACCAAGGAGATCGCGCAGGTAAGAATCACTTCATCAAATAGGGTACTTGACTAAATTTTTCTTATTGGCTTAAAATGTTCTTATGCCAAAAATATTAGACCCGTATTTTTTCTATTTTTTCAAATACCCCATAAAAAGGCATAAAAATGAATTTAAAAAAACTAGGATGAAAAATCACTCCTGAAAACGCTTTCTGGCTGTCACGTGGTATCTGTGATGTCACTATGAACTATAAACAAACTTTGAAACACCACATTGGAATCGATTTTAGGCAAATTTGAAATATACGCTTCTGTAAAACAGCCCTACATTTTCTCAATATTTATTATTTCAATAGTAATTAGATTAAATCAAGTTTAATCAGAAAACAAAAACACACCACGCCAATTTGTTTATAGTTCGTAGTGACGTCGGCCAAACCGACGTGTTTGTGTCCACGTGATGAAAAACGTCTTTTTAAAACGATTTTTTTAATGATTTAAAGATTTATTTCACAAAAATAATGTATGCATGTGTTATTTTTTTTACTTTCAACTATAATTTAAATAACTTTGGAAGGTATTTTAGCGATGCAGTCAAGTACCCTATTGCCATTTTAGACTAAAGTAATCGAAGTGACTAAATACCTGCCCAAAACTTGCAGTCGAAACCAGAAAGAAAGGTTGTTTTGATAGTGCGCCATATGCAGATAATCGTCAAATCAATAATAACCCAATATTACGCATGCACGATGAAACAGGTAGTTTGTGATTCGAAATACGTTGTTGAATTTTGTATATTTATTGTATTGTGTACATTTATTTTCTTCAAAATCAAACTCATTTTAAACAATTAAACTAGCATTATCAAAGATTAATGTTTTTATGTTTATGGACCAACTAAACTGAATTGATTGCGATTACATTTGGCGATTTTAGAATTGACAATCAAGCTACAAATAGAAAATGCCTGCAACCTAGCAATAGTTGTTTGAACTGGTTTTGGGCAGGTACTTAGCTGCGGCGTAAAATAATATCGACTTGACGAGAGTGATGAAAACTTGTTTTTGATGTTGTTTGTCCTCTTTAAAAGATTTGACCCAAGTCATATAAACTCCAGTTGCAGAAATCCAAAAAATCAAAAAGCTAAAGGGGGGAATAAATTTTAATTCCTTTTTAAAAGTTCGACCCAACTCGATATGTTCTCCAGAGAGGCTGGATGGTCAAAGCTTTTTTATGCGAGAGGGATGGAATTTTTTGACACGTTCAAAGGAAATAAACTTAAGACACTGTTTTTGTACGATAAATGAATTATTGAATTCTATATCAATTTTGAAAGAAAAGTAGAAATCCTAATGGGGTGGCAGTAATACTTTTCATCATATCAATGTTCAACCTCTTTTTTCCAAAGCAATATTGAAGGAATTTTTGGAAAACATGAATCAACAATCATGACTTTTAAAATTTATAATCACAAAAAAAACCCGCTTCAATACATTACGTTACAGCCAGCTAAAAATGTCTTTTGATTTAAGAAGACAATCAAATAACAACCATGCCACAAGTACTGTACCTAGCATACACACGTCGTGTTCATTTAGGCCTATATATGTAGCAAATGCCCTAATCGAATGTACTTCAGGCACTTCTCTGAAACCCCACTTAAGGGCAGTCCTATCCAAACCTTTGAATTAATTAAAGATCACATGCAATTTGTGTGGGATAAGAGCCTTTCTCGGTAGAATTTCCATGGACCTGGAAGTAGCACTTCGCAACGAATTACATTACGCGTGCGAGAATTAAGACGGGAAATTGTCTGTCGTTCGGTTGGATTGATAGAATTTCACTTGCGTTAGATTTGAACAGATGTATCCTGCACTACGCAGTTAAAAATTTTGGGCAAATTTTGCACCGGAATACTGAATTTTTGTAGCTACACTCTCAGAAATAACACTTTCATTTTTGACGATTCATGTATCCTCAAGCCTCATTTCGTTAATTTTGAGGATTGTTTCGTCAAACTACCACGTGACTTTCGAGTAAACGTAAATCCTTACTTTTACGATCGTGATTTGACGATTCTGTATCTTGATTATGGGGAAACTAAATCTCATTGTTGTATTCACATGCTCAAAAATGACGAAATATTTCTTTAGATTCGACGACATTCAAATCCTCATACAAATGACGATTCAAATTTCCTCACTTTGAGGAAACGAAAACTCGGAGCAGGAAAATTTCGTCGTTTTTGAGCATTATTTTTTGAGAGGGTACCAAAACTATTTGGATATGGAATTTGCCACATTTGCGGTGTGACAAAGTTGCAGTTTTACCACAAAAAAATTGGTAAATTTACACTCCATACAGTGGTGGCAACTGCAAAAATGCAGGATTCTGAGGAAATCTTTCACTAAACTCTTTCTCAGTGCACAGCTATATTGGGAGTCACTAAATGTCGGCTCTAATAAAAAAGGCAGACTCGTAGCAACCTTGTCGGAATAACAGCCCACGCCCAAAAACGTCCATAGCTAGGTGAGAGCAAGGCTGTTATACTGGAATAGAGAGCACTTAATTAATTCTAATCTGCCTTATAGAAGTTTAAAGAAAGTTTCACTTAATCGCCAGAAGTTTTAGTTGTTGTGACTGCTGTTGTTATTAATGTTCAATTGTTAGTCTGGAGTCCCCCTCAGCACTTTTAATAAGGCGCTAAGAAACCAGGCGAGATTTCTAAATTGAAACTGTTCAGGCAAGACCAAACTGCTCTCTCCAGATTCAGGACGGGACATACAAAGAGTTTGATTAGGTTAGGTTCGAATTATCGTCGCAGTAGAACTACACGAGGGCTATTGGCGCCGGGCGTCGTATTTTAGAACCACAGTAAAGTGACGAGTCGACACCTGAATAGGCATCCAACGCAATAGTTAAGGGCGACATCATACGCAGCGTTAGGACTTTGAAGGATATTTAGCGTGCACTCCCTTACACGGGGTTGTGGCGCTGTGCTTGTTTCGTACCGGGGCTGCTTCAGATTGCATCCCGTGGCTTTGGTGGCGATCATTGCTTTGCGCTAGAGCTGCGTGGTGCTCTGGAGCGGTCCCAAGGAAACTAACCAATTTTGAACACTAAACCTATTTCAAACACTAACTGTTCTAGTGACTCTAAAGTTTATACCACCCGGTCCGGCCGAAAGGTCAGGTTCCGGATAGGGAGTTAATTTCTTTTGCATTCGTCTGTAACCCGACTGGAGGGGGAGTGTGTGGCGCTGTGCTTGTTTTGTACCGGGGCTGCTTCAGATTGCATCCCGTGGCTTTGGTGGCGATCATTGCTTTGCGCTAGAGCTGCGTGGTGCTCTGGAGCGGTCCCAAGGAAACTGACTAATTTTGTTACTATTGGCATCATTCTTGAGCTTCCGGCCACGCATAGTAAAAGCGGCCGAAGCTGATGTATTTCTCTCTCTTTCCATCTCGAACACTCCCCCCGCTGGCCGGGATTTTATTTTAATCTTCCTGATTGTTTTAGTTAATCTTTGAGAATTTAAATTTGAATATTAACATGTAAACTGTAAATAAAAATCTCCGTTTTAATATCTACACTTGTGTTGTGTCCTCTGTAAGCATTGACCGCATCGAGTCAAAAGATGGTTACTGACGTAGTAGACTAAAGCTCGGTAACCAAAGGGTATTATTTGTCTGGCACTTTTGGCTGCACGGGCCGTTTATTGGTCGGCAGTTATTTTGGCGATGCCCGGACCCGAACCTGTGACCTTTCGCATGCTAGGCGAGTGCCTAACCGACTGGGCTCCCCAGCTCCCAAACAGTGTGAAGTTTGATGCCGGAACTAAGCTGTTCCCTGGCTGCCCCAACTGCTGTGGAGGTGCTAAAGCCAGTCCCCAGCGCATTCTCCATTGTCTCGGTTTGACGTGGAAGGACGTCAACGACGACCCACTTTTCTTTTTGGACTTTCTCAGAGTCACACGCATCAGGGAACTGGTCTAATTTTGACCAAGGGATACGTAAAAAATGTTCAATTGCGGATAGAAATTGAACATATAACATAGTTATAGGTGAAAAATTCGTAAAAGCTCATGTTTGTTCCCACAACAATTTTTGAATTTTTTTATTTCCAATGCAGCTGGCGAGAATGAACACAATTATTTCGCCAGAGGCGGATACAGAGAACATTTTTTGAAATTTGATGCCCCGAATTTTCTATTTGAATGCAAATGTAAATCTCTTATTTGAGACAATCATAGTTAAGATTTTATCAAACCTGAGCTACGCTTTACTTGGGAATCTTTGATAGAACTTCATTTGCGTTTGGGTTTCAAAGCTGTCCGCGGTCATAATGGATAATAAAGATCTTATTCAACTTTGAACTATCATTTTATTTTCAGAAATATAGGGGAGGGCGGAACCTTTTTCCACCTATTTTTTCATTTCGGGTCTATATGTCTTTTCTATTTTTATCTATCTTGGTGAAAACCTAAAGAAAATCAGATAAGAAAATACGCAATTTCTCACTCTAGTTTAACCCTTTACTGCACGGTTTTTTTTCTGAAAAGACGCTTCCATTTAATGTATTTAGTTAGCCATATTACTCGGAAAATTATTTAAAAAAGTATCCGATTATTCTTTTCTACCCAAAACTATTTATCTAAATATATTAAAGTAAAAATGCCATCAAAATGTAAAAAATAATCGTGTGCTTACTTTTTTTAAAACTGGAAACTTTTTCTGAAATTAGATCTAAAATTTGAGTTCAAAATGAGTAATCATGGAAAGGCTTTTTTCCTAAATTTATTTCTAAATATTATAAATTTTATCTACAAAAACTTTAAATTAATCAAATGTCTGACCTAATTTCTAAGAAAAGGTTAAAAAAAGGGAATCTATTACAGTACGTAAGATACAATAACATAGATTATTTAACCACGAGGTTTATATAATGACATTAAAGAATTGTTTGTTATTTAAAAATGTCGCATAAATAATAAAAAATAACAATGGTAGAATGCAATTCTTGGATAAAAAGAAAATTTAGTAAAAAAATGAAGTATATACCATGTTTGTTCCAATGGAACCGTTAATCAAAATGCGCAAAATATCAAAACAATCATTTTAATAAAAAATACAAATGATTTTAAAAACGTTCTTGACAAAAAAATATATTCAAAACCAAAGGAAATTATAGAATGCTTATGATTGTTTAAAATTTGCCCAGCAATTCAACTAATATTTTAGTATTAACTTTTTGTATTTCTTTCAAACTTACCCAGCAATTTGCTAAAGTACATTAAAAAAAAACGACATAAAAGATTTGTAAATGAAGTAAATTTTGAAATATGAGCATTGAATATACCCTTTTATCGTGATTTTTACGATTCAATATTTGCATTTATCTTGTATGATTTTTGCATCTGCTTAATGCCATGACAAAGTCTATCGATTTTGTTTGAATACACTTATGTATATTTACAAAAATAAGGTAAATGGAATACAAACATATAACATTTTCAGAAATTTGAGCACAAACAAATGAATCTTTTGTATTTCCAATTTTACTTCAAATCCTAAAAATATCAATGCATAAATAAAATGGAAAATTTCAAAAAAGGTAAAGAATACTTTGTATGTTATCTCATGACAAAGTCTATTGATTTCGTTTGACCGGAATTTGAATACTTATTTGAAAAAATAAAGTAAATAGAATACAAACGTATAATATTTTCGGAAATGCGAGCATAAACAAAGCAAATCTTTTGTATTTCAGCTGTACTTCAAATCTTGAAAATATCAAAGTCTAAATCTGATCGTGGAAATTTTTAAAAAAAAAAATATATATTTTTGTGTTATCGCTGAGTAAATATGAATCCCCCCAAACAACTTCGTGAAAGTAAACGAACGCCAATCTCAAAAAAAAAAAAAACTATATATATTTTATAAAAAAACAAGTCATAATGAAAGTTGTGGCTAAAAAAGCCGTGATATAACATGAATGCCAATCTCTTGTGTAAAACTTCCTGGTCATAATAAATAGTATAATTTAAGTTTTCCTGCCTCAAAAAAATTGCACTGTTTGCGGTTGGTGCCTATCTTAACCACCCTTGTAACCGCCTGCCTAAGCAAATGACATGAAATGAAGTAAAGAAGAGGCGGTTCTATAAAAGTCTGTTGTTCTGTGTGATGCGTGGCCATTTTTAACTATCTGTTTTACTTGTCATGTGCAATATTTATTTGATCAACCTTTTAAATCTCCTGTTAGTAACTTTTACCTTCATGTCTACTATTTAAATAAAGAGAGTTGCCTTTGTGCTATTTTACGAGTTTTATTCCTTTACAACATGTTGACCCCTCTGTACCTTTATATAAGTGTATTGAGATCATACATTTGTCAAAGTTTTTATTTAAAGTATCCTTCGTTATTCTGATTTGGTAATTCAAGTTCATTTGCGTGATTTAATTTTTTTAGGGGGATTAAGATGGGCACCAACCTCAAACAGCGCATTTTTTTTATGGCAGGAAAACTTAAATTATACTATTTATTATGACCAGGAAGTTTTACACAAGGGATTGGCATTCATGTTATATCACGGCTTTTTTAGCCACAACTTTCATTATGACTTGTTTTTTTTTATAAAATATATAGTTTTTTTTCTCTTTAGATTGGCGTTTGTTTACTTTCACGAAGTTTTTTGGGGGGATATCAGTAGTTTTTTTAATAACAAAAGATACAGACACAATATGACTACAAAATTGACGACATGATTTCAATGTTTATAGAGAGTTATATAACCGTTATATAACTCGCACTCGGAAATTAGAACTATTTATCCCTTTCCCCGTAGAACATTTGTATACTGCATACTTAAACTGTGGCGAGGTACAGATGACGCGTTTTATTCCCGATACATTGTTTTCGACACATTTCGAGATTACATCGCAGCTTTTATTTTTTGTGTACCTCAACCGTCTCTTATGCCTAGTTTTTTTCACTTTTGTAGGCATATTTATTTTCAATTTTCTTTTATAAAACTAAAAAATATCGAGCCTATTCAAGAAAAAACAATAACCAAATACGTTTATTTGGTTACTGTTATGTGTTACAATACAAACATTTAGTAACAGTACAAACTTAGTAAACAGTACAAACAGTAACAAACTTAGTAACTTTAATTATAAAATATTACTTTGGCATAATTAAATATTCCTCAGTAAGTTAAAAATATATATATATTTCTTACTTTTTATGAAAAACAACAACAACAGATTAATTTTTTAATGGTATTGGCAACTGAATATGGCAACCAATTAGGCAAATATGACTGTTTACATTTCGAAATCAATCGATAAACTCGAGTTATTCATAAAATTTCTAAATAAAAACGCCAAAAATTTTAAATGAAGTATTCCGTTTATTAATTAATTTTTTTTTTCAATCTGTCTATTCAAGTATTAGATTAAGCATATTTTAGAAGCTGTAATAATCATCCAACAGTTAAGACGCTTCTATGCGGCTCTTTGAAGAAAATGCAGTAAACCTTGGCTCGTTTTCGGTGGTACTTGGCCGCTAGGATGACTTGTTTATCGCGCATTCATACCGCCAAAGGTAATATAGATTTTAATTAATTAAAAAGAGAAAGAGTTATTTTTGAAACTTTTAACATATGAAAGGGGCTTAATTGGAGCATTCTGAATCGTTTAGTAAAAACCGCCTCCAGATTTATGGCCTAGTAATGGCTGTAGGTATCTTCAAAAATTAGGTCAAAATTTGACTAAAACTGCTCGAAAGATATCATTTTCGAAAATTTCCATAATTTTTTTCTCCGCTGTTTTTGACTCTAGAATAACCAATGTTTTTAATTTAAAGTAACTCACAAAATCTCTCTACTGTATTTTTTTATTGTTCTTCGAAGTTTAGTTTGCCTGGCAGAAAATAAAATCAATTTCGCTGTTAACATAGCGAAATGTTTTCTGTATATATACATAACTGCTGTTTAGCCCTTGGCGTCATTTTGAGATTGGCGGGCGGAACGACCGTTCCGTCTGATAAACAGCGATTATTTTAAAAATGTTTTTTCATACTATACTAAATCCAGTTTTATAAAAAATAATACAAAAAACATGAACTTAATAGTTTTTTTTAAACGGATAGAAGCGTAAAAAGTAGTTATTTTTATGTTTTAATTGCAGTGTTTACTCCAGAAGCATATATTATAGTATTTTTGTTTAGATTTCATTTCAAATGAAAAACATTAAAATTTAGCTCAATTTCACTACACATTTATTCAATACCTATTAGTTTATTTTTTAGCCTACTTACGTTTTTTTTTAAATTCAAAAGGTTAAAAAAAATAAAGGTGCGGAGCTCTACACGACTTTCAATTATCACTGTGTAAATCAGTACATTTAAAGGTTATTTAACTGCCTTATAAGGTCATTCCATTAATTTAAAAACCAAAAAGTTCTAAGCAGCAACCCTTTGCGAATGCGTGATTTACTCAAAACATAATTATGACGTTTGACACGTACTTGGAAGTCGTCTACCAAATTTGAAGTCCTCTTTTAGTTCAAGCTGTAAAGGGCAGACAGACGGACGGAAATTGTTAGTGATATTTGTAAAAAAAATGTAATGCTTTAAAAAGAAGGCATGGTTATGAACATATAAATTTGTTTAAGTGTGCAATTATATTAAAATTATCTTGAACGTATTAATTTAAAACATTTTGTATTTACTGCATTAAAGTAAGGTTGTATAAACAATGAATTACTTGAAAAGAAATTGTAAAATACATCTTGTTTATGTACTAAAAAATCAACAGTTATATGTATCTAATCAAAACAACATAAAACATTGAATTTACGGCAAATATTTTTATATAGCGCAGTTTTACTTATCATTTATTTTTATTAGCGCAGTTTTGATTTATCCTTATAAATTAAAAATTCTTCAGATAAGCTCTTGGAAAGATAAACTGCACGTCAAAAAAGTTAGTTGTGCACTAAAACTTCTTCATGTACAATTTTAAAATCAATGCTATCATTGAAATTAAAGTAATAATGCAACTTTATTTGATAAATTTCTGTTTAATAAGGTTTTCGTCTAATATTACTTACAAAAAAGGTTTTTGAAAATCGACTTTCATAGCAACCTCTTTTAAAAGGAACATTTTCATCAATAATTTCAAATTTTTACCATTTAAATAATTCATATCGCTGCTTTATCTCCTTTATTGATTTGAACTACGCATTTCATACTTTTCTGTTTCTATAACTGCATTTCTGTCGTAACGAGATCGATTTACATTAAACGTATCTGAAATAGAAATGTTGCTTTTAAGAAATTTAAATTGATATCGGAAGAAACTAAAAACCTTATCTTTCAGAGTATAGTCAATACGAATACTAATTTATTATTCTTCAACACTGTACATTTATTGTAAGATTATATTTATGGATGTCATTTATTGCATTATTATTTTAATTCTAATTTTGCAGTCATGATTAGATGAAAACTAAGAAACTAAACTAGAAACTAAAAACCTTATCTTTTAAAGCAAAGTCAATATTAATTTATTAATTTTCAACACTGCACGTTTATGTAAGATTATATTTATGGATGTAATTTATTAATATTGCATTGATTGTTAATTCTAATTTTGCAGACATGATTAAATAACTTTCATAATTAATCTGCTAGATAATGTACTTCCACAATTTCATTTATTGGAAATAGAATTTACTGTATTTCCTTTTTTATCTTTGCATTGCATTATTAATTAGGAAAACCAGTCAACCAAACAGCAATTTAAGACAGTTTTTTCGTCAAAAAAATGTTTAGTTAAAATATATGGGGAGTTTTACCTACGCTATAAATTACGAAATTTTAATACTTTAAACTGTAATACCGTCCACATTGCAGCACATTCAAGAACATTGCAAAAAAAAAAAAACTGTTGGAAAAAAGAGAATATTTCTGTTGTTTTCCCGCGGAATTTGTTTTAAAGACTTTAGAAATGTAATGTAAAATCACACCTCTATTTGTCAAAAGACACATTTTGTCTCTATACTGATTAAATTTGTAATCACTGATGCCGATTACATCTTTTGAGAATTGACGTGTTCCTATTTTATAATGAAATTAAAAATTGAAATATTTAAAATATAATTCGTTCGGTTTTGGTGTAATAATCAGAGCGCTCTGGTTTCGTATACCGGGTGGTACACATTTTTTAAAACGTCGTATTCTGCCAAGTATTACAGAAAATATCCGTTATGCACGAATATTTTCTGTATCGCTTTCGTAGTATAAAAATATTTTCTGGCAACTTTGCTACCAAAATTTTTTTGTTGCACAATATAATTTTTTTCGCAGAGAGTTTCAAAAAATAACTCTACTCTTAACTGTAAACAGGCTAGTGCAAACCCAGCCTTTGATACAAACTCGGTTACTTTTAGTTCTAAACGAATATTATATAGGTTAACATTTTACATTAACAATTTAACAACATCATTTAAAATTGTATTAGTTTTAATTAGGAGCAATTAAAGTTTGTAAATAATTATTCTTCGGTAAACAACTACAATGTACAACAGACATTTAATACCTATGCCCATTAAATCAGGACATTTTAGTTTTAGCTTCTAATGACTTCGCGTATAAGATACTTAACTTTTTTTCATGGAGTGGGTTTTCTGTAAAGAATCGCGTAGGAAAGACGCCTTTAGAAGTTATCTCGAGAAAGTCATTATAAATTTAGCTTCTGAAATTTCTTCCATGAAGCAAATTCCTTTCAAAAATTCCTTAAAAATAGTTATCAGAACAAAAATTCCTTAAAAATAGTTATTACATAAAACATATTTTTTTTCTCTAGCTATGGACAGACCATCTTTTGAAAATGGCTTACAACCTGTTGGCTATCAACGCGTCGGCAGCTGTGTTTTTGGAGAAGGCTCTCACCAAAGTGAAGCTGCTCACGGACAGAGACGGAAAGATCCCAGTTAAGAAGTAAGTACACTGGGTCTCCTTGAGTGGCAACAGTTCCACAAGAATGAAAATAGGGCCTCGATTGGAAAATAAATGCAGTGGGCTGAGATTTCCGTGTCATATCAATAATCACCGACACCACTAATGAAATCCAGGATTATGTTTCTTTCAAAAAATAGAATAATTGTATTCAAATTAATTAGTTCGTTGATACCTATATAAAATAAAGCATAAGCATGTTAGAAAATTTACTATCATCTGCTCGTTACTGAGAGTAAATAAAGAGGAACCATATAACCTTTAAGTTGTCCCGATTTTTGTTTGGAAGTTTGTAGTAACTTGCTTATGATAGTAAGCTGGTAACCAGATTAAAGCTTTTCTGTCAACGCTTAATAGTCAATTTTACCTCAACATGAAATAATATGCGCTATATAATAAAAGCTTTATGAGTTTTCTTAAAAATATAATAAAGTTTATAACAAATTAAAATACCTCATAATTTAAACACTTAAATAATAAAGAATTTAAAAAATAAAATGTACACATTTGGATTTGGAGTTTAGGAGTTAAATTATGTACAAATTTAATACATGGACAAAAAAAAATTAAGTATTGAATACTGAGTGATTCTCTCTCTTCACTATAACAGCATGTAGTAGCTCATTCATAAAAACAACAATCGTTTTATTCCAGACCATTCACTAAATCTCTATCAAAACAAACATGCCCCCCCCTTGCCCCATCCTCACACGATGACCCTAACACCCCATTTCCGTTCCATAATGGATTTTCCATCGCCAAAATCCCAGCGAAATGCGACACAAAATTCAATAACCAGTTGAAAATCCCCTTCCTTTTCCAGCATTTTTATGTGCACCATTTGCATCGGCACTCCACTCTTTCTAGTTTCTGTCGTTGATAACTTCATTTCAGTTCGGAAATCGTAAGTGCCTCGGCCCCGCCCCCTGTTTTCGCGCGTTATCGAGCGAGTCCTGTGAATCGATGGGATCTTTTGACGTCACCGGTGACGTCACACCACAAATACACTTCACTTCGAAGAAAGGTGCCTCGCGAAAATGTCTTCTTCCGGCCATTTTCAGGGGGGTGTTTACGTTGCGACAAGTGGGGATTGCTAGCTGTCGTTGACCCCTTCTTTTCAAGAGGTGTCTGTTAAAAAGTATTTGACCATCACATTGAATACAGACCTCATATTAAAATTTAAAAAAAAACTGTTAAAACAAAAAAAAAATTCTGTCACTGTTTTTTTCCCCTGTAAAATTTAATTCTTTTAAATGGGCTTAGCAGTTGCAAGGTCCTGTAAGAATCAAAACACGAAAACATCTCCAAGTTGCAAATACGTCGTAAAAGGTTTTGATATAAATGACATATTCTATTCTATATAAATGGTCATGTTTTCAAAATATATTTATACTGTTAATTGCTTTTTTTTAAAGTAATTTAACTTTTTTTTATCTAGTAGTACAACTGATAACATTTAAACTTAAAAACGAAAACATCTACAAGTTGCAGAAAATGTCTTCAATTGACCTTAAAATGAAATTGATACAAATGAAAATACTCTATATATAGTGTCAATGTCTTAGAATAAATTATATTATGCCACTCTTTAAAGTAGTTTGACTTTTTTTTTATCAAGTAGCACAAATGACGATATTTTAACTAAGAAATCTACTTGTAGCAAATGCTGTCTTAATATGACCGTGAAATGATTTGATATGATTGACTATCTATATACATATAGTCTCATGGTCAATAAAACTACGCTTTGCTATTCTCCAAAGAAAATTTGACTTCTTATTCTAGTCGTACAAATGACGATATTTAAACAATGCACTTTTGACGTCTCTTTAAACGATTGAAGTACATGAACATTTTGCATATCTGGTTTTTTACCTATTATAGAAAATGTTTAATTATAAATGTTTATTAATTTATAAAATTATTAGAGTTTTCTTTCACATTTCCTTTCAATTGAAAGTTAGCGTCGGCCTAAAGCGAGGACCCTAAATACTCTCTTCAAGAGGTCCTGAGAAAATGTATCTTACTTTAAATCTCTTTAAATCGTAGAAATCGTGTAAAAAAATTATTTGGCTTAAGAAAATAATATCTTCAAAGGGAGCAATTAGTTAAAACACTATTCGATAAATATTTCCTTGCTCATATATCATCAAATTAAATTCGTATCAACTAACTGCACTTCAATTTTATAAAAAAAGTGTCACTGAATTGCTTGATATTAAAAGTACTTTGAAGTGGAATGTATCTATTTCAAAAATATAATTTGCTTAATAAAACATTTGCAGGATATTTGACGTTAGTTGAAGGATATTTTTACGTTAGTTGAAATAAGTTTTCCTTAGACAAAAATATAAAAATTAAAAAATATTGCGTGGCGTGCATTTTAATTAAATTCATTTTTCTTTTTACGTTAACCTAAGTTTTTAATGCAAAAAGTGTTTCTTTAAATAATTTCCCGTTTTTTATACTATCATTAATTATAAACATTGGTCGGTACTCAAAAAAAATAATATTCCTAAACTCTTTGAAAAATAATATAGTCATTAATTAAAAAAATCTTTTCTTTAATATAAAAAAAAGCCATTTTCATTTTTAAAAACATTTTTAATTTAAGTATCGTCAAAAATATGTTTATGTATTTTGTTTGAGAATCATGAAAATATTTCAAATCCCAGTGGGTGGTTGTGTTGTCCTTAATGTGGTGTTCAATAAGTAAAAAATTAATTTTGTATTCTGAAATATGAAAGAACTTAATTAAAAGTCAACACAGAACCGTTCCATAACATAAGTTTAAAAAAATAAGAAAAAGCACACCAAGAAATAATATTGCTGCATTAGTTTTTCCTAGAAATAATGCTAAAAATAATTTTGTTCCAAGATTATAAGGTTTTGATTTGCTTATGGTGCTATATTAATTAAAATATAGGGGAGACCAGGGTTAGTTTTCCATGTGTTCTTCTTTTTGATTGCAAATCTTTGAAGTAAACAAGATGTCATTTTCTTCTACACGTTATCTAAAAATTAGCACCATTACGTCTCCAAAAAGTAAATATACTTTTTGGCAAAAGTGGTTAAATGCAAGGACGTTGAGCTGGAAAACGTGTCCCGTATGAGTGATAAATTTTCCCAGACAGCCGAAAAGTGTTGAGGCATATTTTCAAATTATTTTTTTAAGGATTTAACACATTAAAATTTTTTTTATGATTTTTTACTTAGATTTATGGTAAACTAAAATAGACTTAATTTACAAAGGTTGGAGCTAGCTTTTCTACAAGGTATTGTTGGAAATCTTGCCCCGTGAAATTTTGGAAAACCTGCCCCGTCATCATATTTTGACTGTAATAGTTCCTTGACTCGTGACTTTTGAAAACAAAAATGTATAGTTACATAGAGAGAGGAACCACCTTTTACTATACGGAACTATAAAAATGTAAGGAAGTAAAAGTACGTTTGATTTAGGTTTGAATGTAAGCCTGAAAATTCACTCAACGTTGAAAAAATCACAAAAAGTGCTCTAACGACAATGTTTCAACACCAATCAAGTAAAAATTCTTGTGGGTGACAAAAAACGGGTTTCTTCATAAACCAAGCAGCCGTTTGGCGCCTTCTAATGGCTCATTTCTTGTATAAGGCCTGATGGAAAACTTACCCCATGGGAAAACTAGCCTCTTTCTCCCACACATCGGATTTAATATCTTTAACAGTTTTTAAGAAACTTAAAATAACTTTCTAAAATTTCGGCTTTTCCTAAAAGTAAAAATAATAGTTTTATTCTTAAATAATAGTTTTATTCGTTAGAGCATCGTAAATGAACAGTGAGAGAGGACAACCACGCCTTGGCGTTGTTTTTGGTAGTCAATGTACCTATTTTAAAAAGGTTTAAATTACCAACTTATAGCATAAGAAGTCTTTATTATTTTATTCAAATTTTCAAAAAAGCATTTTCGATTTTAGAATAAAATTTTTTTAACGACGTCTTAGTATATCAATAAACAATCAATTAACTTTTTTTTTCAGTAAAGAAATATTCTTATATTTCAACTTAGTTTTTAAGTGTTAGCTTCCACACTACGTTTATAACGTAAAAAGTGGTAGGTTTTATAATCGTTCTGTCTGTCTGTCCGTCACCCACTTTCACAGAACGAACCGCAAGTCTCACAAACAAGTGAGATACGTCATTTTGAAGCAAAAAATCAGTTTAGGCTACATTCCAAATTTCATTTAAAAATTTAAATTTGAAGTTTATTTAAAATTTAAATAACTAAAAATTTAATCTACATTGAAATAACATGCGAATTCCATTTTTATTCAATATTTTCACTGTTGCAATGACATCAAACGTACGAGAAACTTTATTTAAAATAAAAATAAAATTCTTGAAAAAAATATTTATTTTTGTGTAATAATTCAATTTGGATTGTTGTAATAGCACAATAAAGTTATTTTGATGGTTCGTTATATTTTTGGGAAGAGAAAGATGCATAAAAAATTCGAAATTTGCATAAAAAATATGCAAATTTTCGTTTTTATTTTTAAAGCAACAATTTTACTAATTTATTTTTCGAAATGTAAACTTGTGACTGCAAAAAGATATTTATTAAAAAAATTCATCACTATTCTTCTAAGTTCAAAAAAAATATCAAACGATAAAGATTAATTATCAAATCTGCAAAGCAAAAGAAGATTAAAGAAAATCATTAGTTTTTGCTTATAAAAGTTTTAATTAGAACTAGCCAAAGACTGTTTGGGAAATTTCTTTTTGAGGTGTTAGTGTGTTTCCTGTTGAGCGTAAAATGTTGTGTGGAAACGGTGTAAGTGACAGATTCTGTAACAAACCAACTTGTTTAATCTAAATCTATATTAAAGCAATCTAAAGTTAAATTCCAATTCAATTTAAAGTTAATACCAGTACTTAGTTTTTTTAAGTACAGATAATTACATTTTTTAAGTACAGATTTTATTTAAATTAAAGTACAGATATTTACTTTAAACGTTTGACGTCATTAAAGCTTATAATTTTCACTTTTTCACTCACTTTAAATTTGCTTACAGCCGTCATCGAACATTAAAAGGCATATTTCCTTCGACAAGAACTTAAATTTATCTTCTGAAACTTTCATACATCGTACTTTAAATCCCCAGGTACATCAATACAATTGATTTAGATATTCAAGTTAAGCCCGTTTCAAGAAGAAACTATTTCGAAGACATTTCTTTCGCGTCCTTAAATTGCATATCCTATCACGAATTGAATCTCATTTTTCCTACCAATTTTAAGCACGAGCCTTTTCAATGTCTGACTTTCAGGCACTGGAAAATCCGGATTATATTCAGGCGAATTTGTACATCGATTGTGCACTTGTGCAGGGCTATATATTGATGTCAACGTTTGGATCGATGTTTCTTTATGTTTTTTTCGAATAAAAAGTATATTTAAAAAAAAATACTTTTTCTGTTTTAAATTTTTAGTTCATTTAAGAAAAATAAAGGGATTAAATTTGTAATGGATCTTTCAAGACATTTTGGTCCCCGGAGATTCTTTAAAAACTTAACACATACATTAATTATATAAGCACATTTTTAAACAAATGAATATTGAAAAATATATTTTATGAAGAATTAAAGAAATACGTCTGTAAATTTTACGGGGGGGTTTCATTTCCTTAAGTGGATGTTGGAACATAAAACAATACTTAAGCACACAATCGAAATTGATTAAAATTTACATTTTTAACTTTTGTTTAATTATGGAACGTTTTACCTCAAACGTCAACTTTTCAAAATTTTACTTTTCTATGATGACAGCACAATCCTAAAATTTTCTTTGCAATAATTTAACTTTCCACACCAAAATCGAAATTTGAGAAAATATAATTTTCCATAAATTCAATACTAAATCTGACACACCAAATTTGGGTTTATTTAAATAAATTTTTTTCTTATTGAAATTTGTAAGTTATCTCTACCCTTAGTAGCTGTGCGATACGCCAGATATAAATGATAACAAACCTGTAGGCATACTTTATATTATATATTTGTAATACCAGGGCAATAATGTATGTTTAATTCACCCTAACAATGATTTCTAGGAGTGGCAACGGCTGTGTGGTGAAAGTTTTTACCGTATTTTCTGTATTTTCAAAAAAAAGTTCTGCATTTGGAAACAAAAACTTAAAAAATGGTTCAAGTCAACGACCAAAACTTAATGAAACATTTCACCACATAGCCGTTGTAGCTATTAGAAACCATATTTTTGGCGGAACTAAGATTCAAATTTTTTACTGCGTACATATTATTCATTACTATCTTATTCAACTGTATAATTCATTTATTATTGTAATTTATTTACAGCATTGTGAAGATGTTCGCCCAGCACAAAGACGACAAAAAACGCGTCGAAAAGGCACTTGAAGGATGCGGTTTTCCATCCGGAAAGGTAAAAATTTCAGCGAAATACAAAATGTTACTTAAAATTTTCAAAATGTTTTCTGCGTCAAGAAATTAATAAGTTTAACTGCCTTTTACTTTGATAATTAAAAAGCTTATTTAAAGAACGTGCTAAGTGATTTGTCCAAAATATAATTTTTGTGTCAATGAACATGTTATTCCTTCCTCTAAAGATAACAAGATTCACGTTTTTCCGGAAAGGCAAAATTTCATCTAAATACAAAAAGTTACTTAAAATTTTCAAAATGTTTTCTGCGTCAGAAAAAATAAGTTTAACTGCATTTTACTTTGATAATTAAATAGCTTAGTCAAAGAACGTGCTAAGTGATTTGTTCAAAAAATTGAGATTTTTGTGTCAATGAACTTGTTATTCCTTCCTTTAAAGATAACAAGATTCACGTTTCTATAGGAGCCCCATGGCCTAGTGGTTTGAACCATTACGCTAGCAGTCTGCGCGCTGTATCGGGTGCGGGTTCGATTCCCGCCTACTTCCTGGGTGTAATTTTCTTTCCCAGTGACTGTAAAAATTCTTTCTGTGTCTTTCCTACTTGACGAAGGCTTATAAGCGGGTCTCTGATCAAGCACACAAGCAATATATATGTACCTACCTTTTCATATAAACTTTAGTTAAATATTTCTTTTTTACCTTTTTGTAAGTGCCACTTTTGAAGTATCTAAGTGCAAACGAAAGACTTTCGAGCTCTTTTTCTCGTTGTCAAAAGTGTCACTTAGCACGTTCTTCCATTAAGCTCTTAAATTTTATTATAAGTATAAACTGATGCTTTAGCGAACAATAACTTACGGGTAATTAATAATATTTTTAAAAAGCATTGAATTTTAGTTAGAATTGTATGTTTTGGTCGCCTTAGAAATTAAATAGTTCCATAAAGAAATAATGTTTCCATTCTTGAATACCTAAATTACCCACCTCGGAGTTGTATGAATGATTGCAGTAATAATAAATCTAAAAAATAATTACGAAAGCAACTTGTGCTTAAGCTTTATTACCCTTATTCGGGAGAGATGCATTTGATGTTTCTTTTTGTTTTAAAGGCAGTTTTATAAAAGAAGAAAGTTAAATGAAGTTTATGTTTTGGAAAAGAAAATGCTAAAATTATAACGCAACGCGTTTTGAATTCAGCAGGCTACATTTTACGGTAAATGTGGCAATATTGTTTTAAAAATAAAAAAAATATGCAAGAATATTTTGCTGAAAATATACTATTTCATAAATTAATAACGTTAGAATAAATATTTCCGACAGGATTAACAGCAATTTCTATTTGCTTATATACAACAATTGACGAGTATGTATCTAAAAATGAAATGGTACTTTAATATTGTTCTCGACCATTTTTATTTAATTACAAAGTTGTTCAAAACGAAAAGCTTTAAGAATATTTGTCCTTTTTCATATTGTATTTTAATTTTGTTTTACGAAACAGAACAATTATAAAGGTTTGTTTGAAGCCCCTAACCCTTCATATATATTAATTAGGCGTTAATGAAAAAATAAAAACTGAAAGACGACTTCAGGAATTCTCACGGTGTAATCGTAGCCATGGAAAAGTTAGTTTTGATAATTAATAATATTTGTGTAAAAATTAATCAATTTTTACAACTAATAATTAATTTTACAATTAGTATTAATTATTATTTTCTTTTTCATGTTGTATTTTAAATTTATTTTACGAATCAGGACAATTATAAAGTTTTGTTTAAAGCCCCCTACCCCTCATGTATTTTTTAAACGCAAATGAAAAAATAAAACCGAAAAACACCTTCAGGAATTTCCACGGTGTAATTATAGCCATGAAAAAGTTGAGGAAAAGTTTTGATAATTAATATTATTTGTAAAAAGTCAATTAATATTATTTAAATTAAAAATTGTCCCATTTGCAGTTACAGAAAAAAATTAGAATTTGATTATGTACACGATTTAAATAGCAATCTACTAGCCGGATCTGAGACTATTACTATGCAACAATTGTTACACCTTAGATCAGGGCCGGATTTAAAGATTTTCCGCTTGTAGGCTACGATCAATTTGCCACCAGATATAGTTTTCACGACTTTTTTTTTCTTTCTATACATATTAGAATCATCTATGCACTCTAAATCAAAAGCGAAATAATAGGCGAATTTTTCGAACTGTTCTACTATTTTTCTTTCAACTACCAGGGGGCTGGGGAGCCCAGCCGGTTAAATATCGCTTAGCATGCGGAAGGTCCAAAGTTCGGGTCCGGGCATCGCCTAAATAGCTGCCGAACTATAAACGGCCCGTGCAGCCAAAAATGTCCGACGAATAATACCCCTTGTAAGGGAGTGCAAGTTAAATATCCTTCAAAGTCCTAACGCTGCGTACGATGTCGCCCTTAACAATTGCGTTGGGTGCCTATTCAGGTGTTGGGTCGTCACTTGACTGTGGTTCTAAAATACGACGAACGTCGCCAATAGCCCTCATGTAGCTCTAGTGCGACGATAATTCAAAACAAACCAAATCTTTCAACTACCAAATCTGGGGGGAGAATCTGCAATTGTCCTTACAGCTAACATGTTCACTAGTACTATATATACGTTAACGATATACGCATTAATGAAAATTATTTGTTTGTTTCTTTAAAAATATTATTATAAATATACTAATATTATGGATTATTGAATAATTATACTAATATTATTATTATAAATATACTAATATTTTTATGCCGAATGCCGCTTTTATTGGACGTAAAATTTGCCGCCCAAAAAAAATTTGTTGCTCTAGGCTGCAGCCTATTTATCCTATTTAATCTGACTCTGTCTTGGGCACGTGCCTTTGTTTTATGTGGTTTCTTTTTTAGAATGACTCTATACCTGCCGACAAGATGACAACAGAAACATTTTTCAACTTCTACAGAAACTTATCTTGCAGAGACGAGGTTGATAAAATATTTGAAAAGCTGTAAGTACATTTTTATTAAACTTTGAGATCACACCTTTTTTCTCAGTGTGAATAAAAGTGAATTCTTTTATAGATTGAAATTTTATTATTTTCATGTTACACTAAGGGGAAACTTTTAAATTTAACCAAGATTGTTGTTAAAAAATAAATATTTTATTAAAACTAAATACCAATTTACAATTTTTGAATTTTCATAAAATAAATGAAAAATAGTTTTTTAAAAAAAATGTCTCTTACAATTATAACTAAGGAATTACCATTTCGTAGGTTCAATTATTTTAATCATTCAGCATTAAGTTATATATTTTTCAAAATATTTTGAAATTTTTTAAGTGATTTGATAAAATGAAAACTTTTATGTTCTAATAAACTAATTTAACGATATTCAATGGAGAAAATTCAATCAATCTGTATTTTTACATCAACCAAAAATGCAATTAAAAAGTTTTTTTCGAATACATATTTTTTTTATGGCAGCACAATTATATAATTAAAAGCGAAATGCAGACTTTCTAAATCGGTAATTGGTTTTTATGTCATCTTGTTTTTATGTGAAAAAAAAAACAGATTTCTAACAATGCCCATTTTAATTGATATGGCGGCTCCAATTTCGCACTAAAAGCCGTCTAATTAAAAGTAAAGGAAATTTAATCGATAGAGTACACCTGCATGCTTTATTTACAAACGGCTGTACTTTATTTTAATATTTTTCGAAAACTATTGTGATGATTTGGAGGAGTTGCAAGTACACCGTAAAAAATTGATGCAATGTAACTCCAGCTTTTTGAAATAGCGTTACATCAAATTTCTGAAGTAACGATGCAACACAAAACATGAGTAAACTTCTTATTTACGTAACTCCATAATTCTGATGTAACATTTTATTATATACATTTGATAAAACGTTATTCCATACATTTGATGTAACGTTATTCTATACATTTGATGTGACGTTATTCCATACATTTGATGTAACGTTATTCCATACATTTGATTTAACGTTATTCCATACTTTTAATGTAACGTTATTCCATACGTTTAATGTAACGTTTTTCCATACATTTGATTTAACGTTATTCCATACATTTGATGTAACGTTATTCCATAAATTTGATGTAATGTTATTAAATACATTTGATGAAACGTTGTTCCATACACGTAACGTTACATACATTGTAACGTTAATCCATAAATTTGGATATAACATTGCTCAAAAATTTAGTGTTGAGTTACTACATAAATTCGGCGTAGCGTTACTCCATAAATTCGGTGTAACGTTTCTCCATATGTGTGTGCGTGTTTAATGTGAACATACTTCATAAATTTGGTGTAACGTTACTTAATAAGACTATGATGTTAACGAAGAAAGGAAATATATAGGCTGGCAACAGTTTTACGGAGTAACTATACGCAACATATTTCACAGAATATCAATTACGCGCATAGAAGTTATTTCTCGAGAAAGATCCTCTAACAATGAATCGTAAAAATTTTACATGCAAAATTGCAGTTTTATAACCCATCATTATTTTGAAAATTACAAGCTATCAAAGGTGTTTATTCATTTGAAAAAGCATATAATTATTTATATCTTAAATAAAAATTGTTTTTTTTACGGGAATCACGAAAGTTAGCTAGGGTCATATGGGGGAATTATGAATCAAAAAATCACAACATCCTATTTTTTTCTAAAGTATGAAAGATAGAAAGATTTAATTTTGCATAGAGTAAGCTTAAATAATTTAGAATTTATTTAAATAATCACTTTACCTAAAACTTAATTATTATTAGTTTTATTTTAATTATTGAGTGATCAGGAATTACCCCGGGTTTGGGCAATTATGGATCACACATGGGGTAATTATGGATCACCCTTTTTTTTATAGTAATGCATATTAAAAGTAAATTAATTTTTGGTTGCAGTTAAAATATAATTCAAAGCAAACTTTTAAACGCCTAAATTAACTTTTTATTAATCTTCTTTCTCAGAAAAAAATTAGACTTTATCGTTTGCTAATTTTTTTTAAATCGAAGAATAATGATGATCCTTTTTAATAAATTATGCTGCAATTTCAAATTTACATTCTTTCGAAAATTCGGTTATTTATCGTTTGTTAAATTAATTTACAGTTCGAAGTATCTCGAAAGTTTCTCGTAAGTTTAACGAAATGAAAAGAGTCAAAATATTGAATAAAAATGGAATTTGCATGTTATTTCAATGTAGATTAAATTTTTTGTTATTTAAATTTTAAATAAACTTTTTTAATTCGAATTTTTTAATGAAATTTGGAATGCCTAATCTGATTTTTTGCTTCAAAATGACGTATACCACTTAGCTAAAAACACATGAAAAATTAAAAAATATCACTGATCCAGAATTACCCCAGTGATCCAGAATTACCCCAGTAAACCTGGGGGATAAATCGATATACCTTTAAAATCATTAAAAAAAATAATTATGAAAAAATTTATATCGGAATGAAAAGCTTACACCTTTTCCTATTGAAAAATAGCACCAACAATATAGTTAGTTCAAATATGTTTCTCCAGTATGGATCTTAAAAAAAATCATGTTTTTCAAAGACAATCTTTTTTGAAGATGTTTTTATAGTAGTGTAAAAAGTATTTTTTTTCCATTATTTGCTGCAGAGTTACATTGTTTTTGAACTTGATATAAGAAAATATAATGTATAAGGATGACTTGGCATAATTTATTTTTTTTCTAAAAACCATTTTTCATCCTTAAAACTTAGTGATCATTATTTACCCCGGAAAGAGAGTGATCCATAATTCCCCCATGTGACCCTACCCTAAATTAAACTGTAAAAAAAAATTACATACATTTTAATACGTTATCATTAAATAGACGGAATTCGTATTATTTAATTTTTTAAAGTTTATACTTCCAATGCATTGTTCTAAGATATTATTAATTAGACGGTACAAATACATTTAACTCTTTTAAATTTAAGCTTCCAATCCATTGGAGTAAATTTGTATAAACTTGACTGACATTTTTATTTAATAAACTTCATTTTTAAAATTTTTTAATGTATTGTACCAAGTTAGTACAATGTAATTAACTACAATTTCAAAGGATGTGTAGAACAGTATGTGTAGTTTGAATTATGTTTTTTATGTTTTTAACAAAAATTGAAAACTTAAGTTTTCATTTTAAGTTAATCAAACGCATAATTTAAGAAACTATGCAGTTACAACTTTGGCAACCAAATGTAACAAACAGTATTTTTTAATAGGATTCTCTTTTGTACATTATGCAAGCTTTACTTAACTTCGAAAACGAAATAGTAAACAAAAAAGGGAATTGGGGAAATGAAAACTTTTGCTTGTACATATGGAATGAAAATACATAGAAAAAATAATCCATTAAAAATGCATTATTGCTTCTAATCAAGAACAGTTATTTTCTGAACTTGGTATTTAAATCTTCTATTTAAGTTATTGTTCAATAGGCGATAAATCTTAAACTAAAAACAAAAGTGAAGAGTTTATGAATTTAATTATTTTTTATAATAAATTTAAAACTAAAAAATAGATTTTTGAATTATCAATAAAAATTAAATCGATGCATGTAATAACAAATAATTGATAAGTAATTTTTCTCCTGCTGAATGATGAAACTGGATTGAAAATTTAATTTATGTTTCAAAGATTAAAATGCATTGCATCCATGTTATAACAATCAATTTTATGACATTTAAAATTACAAAAAATGACGGACTTTATTTATGCATTCATACTTTTGGAGCTTTAAACCTCGAATTAAAATAAATTGATGTGCCCTCCATCAACTATTAAACGGTATTTTTTTTTTTAATTTCTTGCAAAAACTACTTTTCAATACACATTTTTTAAATGTTAATATAATTTTATATACATTTGTTTTTAAATGTTAATGTAATTTTATATACATTTGTTCTTATATGTTAATATGATTATTAATGTTTTTTAAATTCTAAATGTTATAAAAATTCTTGTATATTTAAATTATATTAATATATATTTGTTTTAATGTTTAATATGTTTATGTAGGATTTTGATCAAGAGTGAAATTATAAAATCTATAAAAAATTTAATCAACATATTTTCAGCAATAAATATTTGAACTAGAAAGATATTTATAATAAAAAAATATTTGAATGTGTATTTAAATTCCTGAAAGTGCTTAACATCAATAACAAGTTCCTTTAAAGGATCCAAAAGAAACTTGTACGAAGACTTCTTTGTTATTTCTTTGGTACTTTAATAATGCATTTCCGCATAAATATAATATTTGTCATCCTTATGACAAGCTTTGAAATATAGAGCGTCTATTCAGTGTGACTTGAAAATGATTTGTGTGACAGAGATTTGCGAGGCAAAGTTTACAGAAAAGAAATTTGCTGACTCCGCTTATTTGTCATTCCATTGTGGAATTGGAAAATAAGAATTTTTCAAGGGAGAATAGAAGCGTAGCTAACATTTAGTAAGCTTATTGTTTATAGTGCATTTAGTAAATATGACAAAATTGTAATGGATATTTGAATCACTAAATGAAAAATATACATAAATTTCATTGGCAAATTTCCTTAAACAACTTTATTTATTCGCCAAACATAACAATTTGCTGTAGTTTAAAATTTTAACTGATAAAATTGTCCATTTTCATTCTCAAATTTAAGGCAGGTCGGTACTTTGTTTAACGGCTTATGTTAAATTGACCTTTTTAGTGTTCCTTTTTCTTTGAAACTAACATACAAAACAACACACAAAAAATTATTTGCAATACAAAATTAAGCACAAAAAATTCTGTGCACTTTGAACAATACACTGAAATGAGATTTTATCAATATATAAAGTAGTATTAAATATTATTTAAGGTAATGTGTTACTAAAGAACCATTTTTACATCACAAGATTACCAAGATATTTTTTTCTTCAAATTTTGAGAAAGGCTCATTTCAGTAAGCAAAACACTCTTAAAGAATTTTGAGAAAAGAAGAAATGAAGAAAGAATTTTTGAGAAAGAATTTTATTAACAATGTAAGAATTTAAGGTCTATACATGAAAAAGGTGTTTGAGAAACAGGTACCTAAACCTAAAAAAAAACATCGTTCTGAGAAAAATAAGATTTAAAGTTGAAAAATGGCGTTATATATCCTGGGTTCAAACCTAATATTCGTTAAGGTGATATTTGAAACATTTGGAAAATGTCTACAAAGCATATCTACTTTTCCTTTTTTTTAATTCTCTTTCGAATTAAAATAAGCTGAAATTATGCATTAAAATGTAATATTAGGAATAAATAACAAAATCCGAAATATTCAAAATGTGAATGACCTTTTGTTAAAAAGTTTCATAATATATATGTAAATTAGTTTCCTAAAAAATACATACGTAAGAATTGATGAAAATCGTAATTCCTTTTGTTATTAAAAAAGCGTAAGATGTTGTGTTGCTTTGAAAAGTTTTGTACAATCCATTTTTTCTAATTCTTATTTATATATTTTTTTATGTCGAGCTTTTTGTTATTGGTAATTTTTCTTTTTAACTTAAGGGGACAGGGAACATAGCGAAGATTCAAAATATCGAATTTTTTTTTAAACTTTTAACCACTTAAATATAAATTTACGAAAAAACTCTTATGATATACATCTAAATATGGAGTTGTACACTGTGGTTATAAAATAGCGCTCGCTATTCGGAGAGGTATGTAGCTTTAATGAATAATCCAAATACAAAAAACTTTGAGACACTTACTAATCAAGAAGGGGGGGGGGGAAGAATGGAATCATAAAAAACAAACTCGTCACTTAACCAGGGTTCTAAATTACGAGGCGTAATTGGATGTGTTGGCCGTAATTAGCCTTATTTGGATATGCCTCGTAATTCAGAACCTTGGTTCGAGTTCCTTTTGAATGATTCCATTCTTTTTCCCTCTTTTTGATTAGTAAGTGTGTCAATTTGTGATGCATTTGGATTATTCATTTAAGCTACAGACCACTCAGAATAGCGAGCGTTAGTTTCTTACCATCCGGTAGTTGGCAAGGATGGACGTCCATTTCAATTCGCCTTTGTCGATAAGATATTTCCATCTTTAAGTTTTTTGTTAAGAGAAATAAAGATGGGGCCTTTAAGCGTTGTTAGAACGTAAGTAAAAGAGCATAAAACATTTCAGTTTTACTAAATTGTGATATACATGACATAAAAAATCATTTTTCAGGTGAAAAACAAAACCATGAATTTGAATTTTAAATTTTAAATATTAAACTAAGAAAATTGTATGTGTAGGCGGCTCTATAGCTATTTTTTCTAATGCCTATAAAAGTTTAACGATAAAAATTAACTTTTCTTTAAAATTTCCTTTCAGTTTTTTTACTTAAATTTAGTTTTAAAGTCTTTAGCAGAGCATTTACTATTAAAATTACTTTAGGAGCAATTCATCAAACAAAAAAAGTTACGTCAAATCGAATGAAAGTACTTTTACGAAAACTAACACAGACACTTACAAGTTGATGGTTTTAAACTTGATCTGAGTTAACTATATTCCTAACAAAATCTTTACATGGTAAAAAAAAAAGACCCGTATTACTCATCATATTCTACACAATCCAATTTTCTAAGTGAAAGTGTCAAAACACTTAATAAATGGAAAAATAAATTTAATTAAAATTACAATATAATTACAAATATAAAAAAATTGAAATCTTTAGGGATTTTTCGAATGCATGGTTTTTTATTTTTACCCAAATTTTTTTATCCTTAATGGTTACGCGAAAATTATTTGCATTATGGTAAAAATATTTTGCAATATCACTTTGCCTTGGAACTTAATTATATAAAATTTTAAAACATTGGCATCGCCATAGACTATCAATTAGGACGATGTATTAATTTTGGGAATTTTCATCCTTTTCAATGACAATAAACTTTTGAATTTTAAATGACATCCTCCACATAAAATAATTTTTCTTCAAAAATGTAATTTTTTTCATATTAAAACATCAATTATGTAACATTCAATTGATGACTAATTACTAAAGTTGTCAAACATCTACAATATTTTAAAGTAATTTAAAGTGGGTTTAAATGTTTGCCCCCAAATAAAAAGAATATGCACAAAAAAATATGGAATAGTTTAAAGTTTAAGTAGTTAGTTATATTGAGTCGAATATTCTTTAAAAGCTGCGAAATCATTCCTCTTTACTACGTTAATCTTATTATTTCTGATAGTTTTTTTTTTAGCGTAATCTCGTTTTTGGCACCTTTATTAACTAAAGATTTACTATTTGTGTTTTGATATCCCTTATATGTCATAAAGTCGTTGGGATAAAGCTTTGCATAAAAATAAAAAAATGTGTTGAATCTGTTTGTCCGAAAATCGTGTAGTCGTACTTGACAGTTATCCAACATCATTAATTTGGTCAACGCAAAGCTGATTACTAATATTCTCGGCATATTTTCCTCAGACAGCGAAAACAAAATCTTTTACTAACTTATCAAACTATAAAAAAACCTGTGATTCCATAAGTTCCAGAAACTATACCAAAACCGACCTTAAGTTTGCAGTATACAAATGTTCTACGAGAAAAAGGGTAAATAGTTCCTATTTTTGAGTGCAAGAATCGAATACAAAAAGGTATTTCACATTCAATAAACAAATTGATTTGTTATTTCAAGACATAAATTTATTATTTTTATTAGTCAAGCTTCAGTTAGAGTGTTATTTTAATTATTTTTTCCTTCGATTTTGACGTAACAGGGAGCACGAATATCAGGGTCGAAAGGAGCAGCCAATCAGAGTTAGCGAAATTGCGGCGCCAGCCGGGTTGTTTACCCAGTTTCCTCCGCTCAGTACATTTCTCTGCTGCAAACTTAAGCTCGGTTTTGGTATAATAAACTAATATTAATTATTTATTTTTCAATAATTCCATTTAGTAATATTATGGCTATATTTTTTTGGAATTCAGCTGCGGTGGTAAGAAGAAAGGCATGACAGTCGACCAGCTGGTGGAATTCCTGAACCAGGAGCAGAGAGACCCTAGACTGAACGAGATCTTGTACCCCTACGCCAACCCTGCTCGAGCGAGGGACATCATACGACAGTACGAACCCAACAAGAACATGGCACAGAAAGGTCAGTTTTAAGCAGGGCGTATCACTCTTAAAACAAAAGAGTGAAATCCACTCCAGTTGGAGAAGTGCATTTTCGACACCGTAAAGGCATGCATATTTACTCAGACTGAGTTAAAATCACTCGTTTGGAGTGATCCTGTCGGAGGTTTAACACACAAAGGATCCAATCCAAAAGGAGAAGTGCATTTTCCAGTCTGGAGGAGTGAAATCCACTCAGACTGAGTTAAATTAGGAGTGTTTGTTTTAAGAGTGTACAGGTATAGAGTAGGCATAGAGTGAAAATGAAAGGAGCAATGAAATCACGGAAAAGAAAGAATGAAACCTAGATAGAGTTCCGCCATATTAAGCAAGAATTAGATTAATACTTTAATATCATGACATTAAGGCAAAGGTAGGCATCATAACATTGTTGGAGATTAACACACAACTATCTAAAAGCAGGACATACATGGGGGACGGGGCATGTGATAACCTTTGCCAAACATCGCCACTCTTCCTCCAAGACTAATACAAATACAAAAATTGTCGACCAACAACAGGCCCACCAAGGTTGGTCTAAACTAAATTTAATACTTAACCAGTTTCCAATGACTATCAGGATTCTTCTTAAAATATTTTACTCTCTTCGAATGCACAACATAATCGGGTAAAGCATTCCACTCATTGACAACTCAATTGTAAAAATAATGCTTCCTTACCTCCCTTCTAAAGCACAATTAATTCAATGTTAACAAAAGCATTTTTAATCGTCAGTGATTAGTTTGAAATGTCACGTGGACATACAAAACCAATCACTGACGAGGAAAAATGCTTTCGATAACGTCTTGGAAGAAGTGGCGATGTTTGACGAAGGTTTACGCTTTCCACCCCTGCTTTAAAAAAGGCATTGTACATGGAGAGAAAGGACATGTGAACCTTCGCCAAGCATCGCCACTCATCCTCCGAGTCGCTAACTAAAGCATTTTCACTTCGCCAGTGATGGGTTTGAAATGGCACGTGGGCATACAAAACCAATCACTAAAAAGGCTAAATACTTTCGGTAAAGTCTTGGAAGAAAAGTGGCGATGTTCGGCGAAGGTTTACACGTCCCGTCCCGTCCCTTCCATGTATGCCCTGGTTTTAGATCGTTGTGGGTTAATCTCGAAAAATGTCATGATGTGCACTCTGTTAACATTGTGTCATGATAGTTAAGTATTATTTACATTGTTGTTTCATATGACGTAACTCTTTCTAGTTGTCATTATTCTTTTTCAGGGATTTCATTGTTAATTTTGGTTTTAATCTCAACGCACGTTTTTATTTTCTATTTTACAGGTTTTTTTAATGTGAAAGTTGTGTTTATTCGTCATATATATAAAACATTAATTCCTGTTTAAACATCAACTATTCAAAGCATTGGTAAACGTCAATGGTAGAAAACTTCGATCTGTGGGATATTTTGTCTTATGCAAAAATGTGAGATAATATACGACAAATTAATAAAATTGTTGGCTAGAAATTCAACGTGATTAAAGAGCAGGGGATATCTTCAGTTTGTAAACAACAAGTCAAGGTATGGACCATGAGTTCGAACCTTAAAAAAAAGCTTTCGCGAATACCAAAACAAATGGAATTCCAGCAGGTCGAAGGATGAACACAATACTGCTCGATCTGCTGCCAATCAAGACGAGAAATCTGCCCATTTTGAAATTAAGATATACACTCCTTGCCAACCTAAGTCGGGTAAATAGAAATATGTTATGGAGAAGATCCTTCCGCGGATGTACAGAGTTCCACAAATTATTTGTGAATTGAATCCATCCAGAAAACATGTTTAAAATATTAATCGTTTAAGGTCTAACTGATTTGAATATTATTTGAGAAAATGTGGCAATTTTATCATAATGAAAAGTGTATTTTGGCTAATTTGTATTCACATCATTTTGTATGTAAATATTACCTTACAAGAGTTTCCAACTAACGGCCCAACAGTTTTTTTCCGTCTGCCTTTTTACTCTTTATTTTTATCCAAGTTAGGTTGGCAAGGAGTGTAGGATGCTTACTTTTGAAACTATTCGTCACAATCAACAATAATAACCAATATCTTGGTATTTAATTTTTTCGTCAGCTCTACGGCTCTGAGAGTAACGGAGTAGGTGTAAAACAGTTCATACAATCATTAATAATATACTTTAATTTATTAGTGAGCTCTTTCAGGAGGTACTTAAGTTATAAGTTCAAGAAAATTGTTTATGAATGGTAACAGAGTTAAAATTTTGAAGCTCTTTTTGAAAGAAAATCTAAACTGACGCTATGAGATATTTAAAAAAAATAGAGTATTTGTTGAGTTTCATTCCATATAATATTTCTTTTGGCAATAATAAAAGGATAATTAACCCATTAGACCGGCGGTCAGATGGCGCTGATTTAAAATTACGAGACTAAATTTGGAGTTTTATCGAAAAAAATTAGTTCAACAGCATCACTGCCAGCAACTCCTTAAAAATTAAGTTATTTTTTATGCAAATAAACGATCCGCACGATCGTGATAGCTCGGTTGGAAAGGGTTACTAGAATAAAGAGTATTATGTTTTTTTTTTTTGCCTTATGACAACAGTATGCACTAGAGGTTTAACACCCTATACCGGAAAAACAAGACGCTTCTTTTAAAGTAGAGAAGTCAGAATACAATACAGGCATTCTTAAATTTAGTTTAAAAAACTGATGATAAATTACCTTCAACTTAAGTTTTTATTGAAAGCAAGTTTTAAACTTTATACTAGACATTTTTATGGCCCCAATGGTTAGAGATCTTCAAAAAAAAAAACGGTCTGAAATTTAAAAGATTAATAGAATTTACTTAGACGTATAACAACATATTGCTATGTCCAAATTCGTACTTAATTTTCTGCCCAGTAGGATGATTCATCAAAATGTGACAAGAAAAACAAGAGACCGCAATATTTATTTAAAGCTGATCGCTCATGTTTTATATAATATGGTTTAATCCAAGTATTTTCATGGAAAAATAAGAACAAGCTACGAGGTATTTTTTTTTATCTATCATTATAATAGTTTTCTTTAAAAAAAATCTACAACATAAATGAAATAAAATTGATGTAATATCTGAGGTTTATGATGCTCAAAATTTTAAAGAAGGTGTTATACCTAAATGAAAAAATACTTTAATATGTTTATCCCCTACTTCGCAAAATTGTTTTCAAAAAAGCAAATTAATAAATACCCTGTTTAAAACTTTAATGCAAAAGTGTCTGCTTGGGGTCAGTTTGAATATTTTTTTTAGATTTCAAGTAAAATTTTGTTATCGGTATTGGTATGCGCGTAAATAGCTGTGAAAGGCTATAAAAAAGCTATAAAAATAGTTCGCGGTTAAAGTAATATGATGTTGTAACACGCAATCTTTTTTGTTATTTTTTTTATTGGAACTATTAATCACTTTCGTTAAAAGCCAAAAAAGAACATTTTCCAATTAGGTACAGCTGTTCACAAAAAAAAAATTAACACCCCGTATGATTTCGCTTTTTATCACTACTGTGTTACTTAATTTACTACTTCCCTACTACAATAACTCATATAAGAAAGCATTTTATCGTTGCCGAAAACCAAGAACTTCTGAAAAAAAATTCTCTGTAGAAACGCCGTAAAAATGGCAACTGCCATCGTGTTTAGCGACTTCAATATGGCAATTTACGATAAAATAAATCAGTCATTTTACTTAATAAAACTGATGTAGCATGGATAATATACAACATACTACTAAGCAGCAGCTACTGTATTTTTAACCTGACATTAATTTTCGATTATGAAATTGACTTCCCATAATGTTAATCTTGGAGATATTGGGTAGAGATTTGAATGAATAGCACCCACAATTTTTTACGTATTTGGTTAAAATTTGTTGGTATAATCTGGTATTAATTAGTCATACGCTTGTGTGTAGCTAAATCTCTGGTATTGAGTTTGAAAATAATTTTAATCCTCTGTAAAGCATTTGTTAGGCTTGCCAACTTATGAAAAACATTCTAATTTACTTAGAGATAGTTTAAAAAAGTACAACCGTGTGGTAAATCAATACCTCAGCATACCAGCAAGTTCGGAATTAATAGATTAACTAATTGTCAATGCTAGTTATAAAAAAATCTATCCAAATCTCCATAACTTAACTTTGGGTAAGTTTTGTTTTCGGAAATTTATGCTCCTTAAATATAGGAGAACATTTCAGTCACTCTGTGTTTCTTTTATAACAACTACATAATGGTATCTTATGGAACACAGCCGACTATTTATTTCATACACTCTTAAAACGAACGAGCGATTTTAACTCAGTCTGATTAATTTTCACTCCTCCAGTCTGGAAAATGCACTTCTCCTTTTGGAGTGGATCCTTTGAGTGTTAAACCTCCGACAGGATCACTCCAAACGAGTGATTTTAACTCAGTCTGAGTTAATATTCACTCCTTTCCAGTGTCGAAAATGCACTTCTCCAGCTGGAGTGGATTTCACTCTTTTGTTTTAAGAGTGTATGTGGTCTAAAATTCCAAAATTAGACACTCTGTTTTAAGCCTCTCATCCTTCCTTATGGATTGATAAAAATATATATCATCCGAAAGTACCACTTTACAAAAGAGCATTTTAATTAAGTACAGTTAGTATCGCATTCAACTCAATCTGATATTTATTCCATAAATGCCAGTGGTCGAAAATTCCAAAGTTAGCTAATACATCTCATCCACCCCATCTCCTTCCTTATGGATTGATAAAAGTATAACCATAAGGATCCCTCTACAAACGAGAATTATATATTTTGATACACTGCATCAAATCCAACCTAACCTATTATTTATTCCACATGTTATTAAAAATTCCAAATTTAGTCAATATATTTTATCCATCCTCCCCGCATCGATTGATAAAAATATTGTCACTTATGTACTTTTTTGGATACATAAAAGTACCACTCGACAAAAGAGCATTATATAATTATGCGCAGTTGGTATCACATCCAACTCATTCCATGTGTACCAGAAGTCGAAAATTACAAAATTATCCATATATTTTCTGTCTCTCCTTCCTTATGGATTGATAAAAGTATATATCATCCACAAGAGCTAAATATCATCCACTATACAAAAGAGCATTATATAATTATGTTTAGATGGTATCACAGTTGACTCAATCTACTCTTTAGTCCATATGTGTACGGTCGAAAATTCCAAAGTTAGCCAATATATCTCATTCAATGACAAACGTATATTGTTCCCCTCGCATAATCTACAATATCCAAATCATCATCAAAATCATCATACACAATATATAAAGGACAAAACAGTATATAAAGTATAAAGCCAAAGGACATTCACTATACAAAAGAGCATTATGTAATTATGTTTAGATGGCATCACAATTGACTCAATCTACTCTTTATTCCATGTGTACCAGTGGTCGAAAATTCCAAAGTTAGCCAATATATCTCATCCATTGACAAACGTATATCGTTCCCCCTCGCATCGATTGAAACGTAAATCACTCTCAAGACCCCCCACAAGTATCCCATTCCGCGGGATCTCATGTTTCAAAATGTCCCGCGCAATTCATCAGCAATCGTCTGTCCAGCCCGTGTTGCCATTAATCAGAGCGTAATCTCTTTGTTTGGTGACGCGGTTATTTATGGCAACTTGTAAGGCGATGCCCCCTCTTGAAGACAAAGGATGGGGGTGGTTTGGCAGAATTGCAAGTAGCCTTTCTGTTATTTTGGCAAAATAATACTTTGAAAATAATAATAGTTAAAATCCCTTTGAGATATATAGAAATTGACAAAAATGTTATGTCAACTCATTTAATCTTAAACTTTCAATTCACAAATTTGTTTTTCAGTTCTACAAATTGAGTCGGTAGTAGTTTGACTTTCAACAAATTCTAGTTGATCTTTATAGTAATGAAAAATAACTATATATTAGAAAAAAAGTTATGGCTCGGTCGGCGACATTGTGCGAAGGATAATGGTTAATGATTGGCTTCCTTTGTACTGGAGCTTGTATCAGGCACTGGAATTTTTTAAAGCTCATAGACATTTTAACGTCTTGATTGGCAACAGTTCCAGAGGAATTAAATTAATAACTTTACATTTTTTTCCTTCTCGGTTGATTCTCTTTGACTACGTGGCGTTAGTGTGGCGGTTACCACACACGCAACCTCAACATTCCATCAACGACTAGGTGGCGCTGATTTACCGCCCATGTTCCTACCACTATTTCAGATTCTAACGTTAATAGTAGTATATAAGCCGAGATAACTCATCTCCTCCTGGGGATCCTTTTGGAAGATTGTGAGTTATCGAAGCCGCTACAATTAGTAAACGTAGTGAGCAGAACGTACCATGTTATCCCACCAATCACCGAAAATTTTAATGCAATCTAGGAAACAAAGCAGGAAAGAATGGAAATGCCAATTACATTTGTAACAAACCAATACAGTACGAATTTTAGAGGGGTTCAGCAGTCGTGGGGAGGGACAACATAAAATATTACGAAGCGTGGGCGATCGGAAGGGCTTAGGGGGCTGAAGTTTATCAAGATCTCCTTTGGTGAGATAGGCCGCAGATTGAGCATGAGCTGATTAGTGGATTTTGACAAAAGAGGCAAAGGGAGCTAAGTTTGAAAAAAGATATTTATGGTTGGTTAGATGTCTTATTTTTTCAATTAATAATAATATTTTTTATTATTTAGCAATGGAATAATATAATTAAAACTAACATAAATTTAAACTAAAGAAAACTAAAGAAATCAATAACAATGTAAATCATGAAAAGCGAAAATTTATGTGAATAGTCAACCAAGGCTTACATTATTACAAGATCTACAAAACATACGGAATAAACAATATGTTAATATAGACGACGGATGATTCGAGACAGTAACTGAAAGTTCTACATTTCAGTCGCAATTTATGTATGTAGAAAAGGGACAAGTATATTAAAAGCTGTCCAACTATTGTAGAAATAGATGGTATAGTTTGCGTAAAAAACTGTGTTTGATTTTACCATAATAATAGTTCATAATGGCGGCAACAAATTGTGGTGAAATATTTCACCATATTTTCAGTTTTCGATTGATTCAGTTTTAGTTCGATTGGATTCCGAACATATGGGGAAACATTTTTCCACACAGCCGTTGCAGCTAATTGGAACTATTTTTAAAAAAATGCCAAATTCATAACAATCTAACAAATACACGAGTAAAAAAAAGTTTTCACATTTTAATTATTTAACACAAAATGTATAATTGTGAGTAATGTTACTGCTTTTCGTCCAGTGCCATCTGATAATGTACACTCTTAAAACAAAAGAGTGAAATCCATTCCAATGGGATATGTGCATTTTCGACACTGGAAAGGAGTGAAATTTACTACCAAATCGCTCGTAATCGCCCTAAATCGCTCATAATCGTCTTAAAATCGCTAGTTTGGTTGTTAAGATTGTTGAAGGTTTAACAAAACAAAAGAGTGAAATCCACGCCTATAGAGGAAGTACATTTTCGACACCGAAAGGAGTGAAAATTAACTCAGACTGAGTTAAAATCGCTCATTCGTTTTAAAGAGTGTAATTCAACACTTTTTATTTCCAGGCCTTCTGTCGGAGACTGGTTTTCTGCGTTATTTAATGGGCGAAGACAATCCGATCGTCTCACTCGAGAAACTGGACCTCAATTTGAACATGGAGCAGCCGCTAAGTCATTATTTCATCAATTCATCCCACAACACATATCTCAGTGGTAAGCTGAGCCATTTCTAAATCTTCACCATTAAAAACCACTGAAATAGTTCCATTGTTTTTAAAAAAATACTTCTTACTATATCAAAACACACCGTAAGTTTGCAGCATTGAAATGTTCTAGGTGGAGGAAACTGTGTAAACAACGCTGTCGAAATTTTGCCTGCTCTGATTGCTCGCTCCTTAACGATACGTTCACCCCGATATTCATGCGCCCTGTTACGTCAAAATCGAAGAAAAAAATAATATCACAATTTTCGCATTGAAAGTCAATAAAATTTTTTCTCTGTGTAGTACTCTAATTCCTTTTTCTATTTCGACATGCACATGTGAAGTAAAATAACTTAAATACAATAAATATTTTTCTGCAGGTCACCAACTCACGGGCAAGTCATCTGTGGAAATGTACAGACAAACTCTATTAACAGGGTGTCGATGCGTTGAGTTGGACTGTAAGTACAAATTTTATTATTATAACTTACCATGTTAGCCCACAACCAATGTAGTCTTCAAAGATGTCTATAGTAAAAGATCTATAGGAAAGCAGTCTATAGCTGTCTATAGGAAAGCATTTCCTCTCCCATCAACGAGTGTAGTTTTCTTGGAAACGAGGTGATTTATAGCTGTTTCGGTTTTTTTCCCCACCCTACACGGGGAAATACCGACTGTTTTGATTGTAAACCTCAAGCGCGCTAGGATTAGATAAGCGATGTTCCCCCCTTTTCCTAGAAGACCCAGTGAAGGTATGGGGGAAGAGAGTATTTTCGAAGCTTACATTCTGGCTAGAAATTGTATATAGTTATTGTTAAATTTTAAGCGCATTGAGTTAGAGCAATAGTTATTTTTATAATGTCAAATACTGTTGGTGGCAACACTGAGTTCGAGCCTGCAGCAAAGATAAAAGGGCAGTCTACCGGATCGACTGTGGCTGTTGACATGTCTTGTCCAAATATGCCAACGCTTGACTCTCGTGCGATTTTTCTTAATCATAGACTTATTTGTAAAAAAGATATTTAAATTTATTCAGCTGGTAAATGATTTTTTTTTAAATTATATAAGCTAAATTAAGCTTGCATTAATTTGTTCAAATTGCAATTAATAAAGTTATAAAAGTGAATAAATCTTCAATCAACAATTGTGTCTTCAATCTTCATTGTGTAAGTAAAATCACGAACTCATCAACCTTCTATCAAATACACTTAGAGTGTATATGGTGATGACGTAAACAGTGAAGGTATTTCAAATTTGTTGGGGAGACTCTTACTAGAAATATGCAACTAAATTATTTCTAAAAATATAACAACTTGGTTCCTTTTTTTCTAATGAGTTGGTAAAAATAAAATAATAATTTGAGTGTTTAGTTATAAGAAATAAGTTGATTAATTTTTGGCTTAAATTTCAATGATACATTTAATAATAAAAATAAAAAAGCTGTCAGAAAAAATGTTTATAATAGTTTAACTAATGACACGAAACTATATATAATTCACATAATGGAATTTTTTTCTTGAGTTTAACTGTTTTGTCTTCCGAAGTTGTTTATGCGTAAAAATCAAGCATTTATGTATATTGATTAATAAATACTCACCCAAAATAAGCGCTAACCAAACCCAATTCAAACGTCAATTGTACTTGCATTCACCAAAAAAAACTTAATTTTCAGTTATTAAAAATTGTCACACCGAGTAAGGATAATCATTGCTGAAAATTTTCTCAAATTGAAAAACAACAACAATGAAATAAAAAAGTATATCATTAATATATGAAGTGTCCTTCTACAAGATTATTTAAAAAGATCAATTTAAATTTTGAAAATAAGGTATCATTAAAAGTCTAAAAAGCAGCGTATAAAACTAAATTAAGTCAAAACATCTTGAAAACGCATGCAACCATTTCGGGACCTAAGCGAAGGCCCGTTTTTGGTGCATAAAAGCAATGAATGAATGATAAACAGAAAACGCTGAAGCGCAAATTAAAACAAAAATATTTTTTAAAACCTATGTTGCCAAAACAAAAAAAAAACTAAATACAACAAAAAAAAAATATACAACCAAGCACAAGAAAAATTAAATAGTTGCGGCTCCTAAATTAAGGAAATTCTAGACGTTAAAATTATCCTTACTTAAAATATTCGTATCAAAAACCTAGTTTGAAGCCTAATTGGCTATATATCTGTGGCTTGGTTCTAAAAAGGCCAATGTAAACAACTAACATTTTTGACTTAGGCCCTTTTAGAACCAAGCCACAGATATAATTCCGAAATCCCAATTAACATTAGAAGCCTGTAAAACTCTTCTCGTAAATAAATTAAATATTTGACTAAATAATGTAATTGGAAAATAATTTTGACCCACATTGCTTAACAATAGTTTCAAAACAATTCCTTTGCATTTAAAGTGCCATACAACTAACAATAAATACAGGCCAAATCAAAACGGTTCATGGAATTAGAACAAAATATTCCACTCTAATTCGTTGAAATTGGATTCTCCTACCAACGCGGTATATTTTTTTAAATAGGGTTTTGGCAGTTATTTAAGTAAAAAAATAAAGAAAAAAGTTCAAACACTTTTTCATCGTATTATTTCAAATTGAAACATTCGGCGTCGTTTAATGTTTCCATTCACATTGGAAGTTGATAAGCTACCAGAATTGTAACACTCTTCATTACACTCCAGACTTAATTTGCATATCCTTGATTACTAAAATTCCACTTGAGTTTCAGCAATGTTTACAATCTAAATGAATGTTTTATTGAGAGAGGATATGCTGAAAAGTCTTAATGACATTGTCGTTAAGTTCTGAATGTTCAGCAAGGCTTTAAATAAAAATCTAACATTGAATGAAGTTGATGACATTTTAAATGAGGACTTTTTAATACTTTTATCTTTTTTAAGAATAAAAAAAATCATTAGGTTTTAAAATTACTCCAGAGTTAATTAACATATCACTGATTACTAAAATTAAACTTTAGCTTCAGCAATGTTTACAATCTAAATGAATATTTTATTTTGAGTAGATATGAAAGAGGTTACGCTGAAAAGTCTTGATGATGAAATGGTCGTTAAGTTGTTCAGAATGTGTTCGGCAGAATTAGAATCAAACATTGAATGAAGTTGATGACATTTTAAATGGCGACGTTTCAATACTTTTATCATGTTTAAGAATAAATAATTTATTATGTATTCAAATGGATCAATAATTTAAATAAGTTTAATTAAATGCATTCCACAGCATCATGATAGATGTTATTTTAAATTTTAACAAAATGAAGGAAGTGAAAATAAACGCATATAAAATTTAATAGTAAGAAGAGTTAAGACTCTCGAAAAATAAAAATAAAAAAAACCTTAATCTTTTCAATGTGATATTTAGTTTTAAGGAACATTTTAAATTAAAATAAAATAAAAATAGTTTTCATTTAATTAATAATTGTAAATTCGAAACCCTTGAAGTAGAATAAATTAAGAAAAATTAAGTAAATATTTATTCTGCGTAAAGTGATCTTCAGTTTTCCTTGATTAATATAATCTAGTGGAGAATTCCAAGGAAAGGAGCAATAGAGTTTAAAAGATTTACGTGGAAAACTTGCATGAAATAAGGAGAAAGTTAATTTAATCTATATTTCATTTTATTATTACATTGCATTTTATTGTATAATTTAATCGAGAACCATTTAATTGATGAATAAGAGTAATCTAACTGTTACCGTTAAAACCTGAAATAAGCTAAAACCAGAATTAACTAGGGAGAACTAGTTTTAACTTATGTTATTAGGGAAAACTAGTTTCCTCTTGCTAAAACTAGACCTCCCTAGCCATTACCAGTTTAAACCAATTGCATTAGTTAATACTAAACATCATCATCATTATTAGTTAACACTAGAATTATATAATTTTTTAGATAAAAGCTAGAACAAACTGCGAATACTTGACTTTAATGTTGCGCTAGTTTTTTCTCTTTAAAATTAAAAATCTCAGCTTAACTTCAATTAAACATGAATCCATTATTGTTCTAAAAAGTGGAATTTTATAGCCTTATTACTACAACAGAGTTCTTAAAAATGTACTTAATGAAGAATCTTCCAATAACCAAAACTCTTTCATTGCATTTCAGCAATAATTAACCTAACTAATCCAAATATCATAAATTGTGTTATTTTCCATTAGTTCTAGTTTTAGCTAATATAGCATTTTTATAGTTAAAACAAGATTAAACCAATCTTGAAAGCTAGTATTAACTAGGGTAGTTGAAATTATCTAGTGGAAACTAGTTTCAATTTGCAGCATCAGTTAAAACTAGTTCTCACTATTTAATTCTAGTTTAGCTTATTCCGAGTTTTAACGGCAATATAACTATTCACTATTACTTTAATAGATAAAGAATATAAAAATGACATACAATAATTAATAATATATACATTTCATTAAAAAAAATTTAAGTATAACACTGTTAAAAAAAATTTGCTCGTTTTATCAGAGTAATGGCTCTTCATAGCTAAAACGGCTCTGTGGTGGAACGTTTCACCATAATTTCGGTATTTAGTTTAATAATTTATCAGGTTCCGGAAACCAAAACCTGATAAATGGTTCACAAAATACCAAAAATGTGGTGAAACATTCCACCACACAACAATTAGGTCTAATAGGAAACAGATTGTTGGTATTAACCAAGCGCAAAAGTTTTGACAGTGCAGATAAGTTAATTGGGCTTTTGTGTTTACGAGTCACAGGGCACGATAAAACTCCCCTTAATGAAAATAAAATTTATATTAAGAAACCCTTTCGCGTTATTCTTAGTTTCAACTGTTAGGGATTTTAATTTAAAATAAAATTTTTGTTTAATATTTTTTTAGCACTTTTCAAATTAAAAATAAAAAATTGTCCCAAACTTAAAAATGCATCATATGAAATTAAATAATATTTGCTTTCTACAGGTTGGAACGGTCGTAACTCAGATGAAGAACCAATTATTACACACGGCTACACGGTCGTTTCGGATATTTTGCTTAAGGTAAGTGATTTACATTGATTAAAAAAAATGGGCAGAAAACGATAAGAGAATATTTTAAAGTCTGTAAAGAAGCAGTTTTTAAATAACAATTTAATTTACATACAGTTATGGCCAAAAGTGTGGACATATTTTGAAAGTTTCATGTGTTTCAACTATAACTTGTGTTCTTCATTAAATTTCGCTTAAATATAAATATTAAGTTGAAGGTAATTTAATGTAGAATTTCACTATAAAAAAGAATTAAAGTATCTTTATTACAAATAAAGTTATGCTCATTTTAGTTGAACAAGCAAGCACAATCAATGGATTCTCTTATGCTGAAATTGCAATACAAGTTGGTGGTTCAATGACTTGCAAAACTAAGACAGATCATACTATTAGTTGCATAACTTATTCGTAAAACATATATTGTAATACTGTATTTATTTTTAGTTCTACATGAAATTACTTTGATGATGATGATGGTGTGTCCATGGATATAGATTATATGGGATCAAATGTTTCATAGACGGCTTCAGCGATCTGCACACAGTGGTCCTCATAAAGAATAAATTACTTTAAATTTGATATACAATTGTTTAATTTGATATACAATTAATATATTCTGTAATCACACAAAGTTGAAAAATATAAAAATTTCAAAATGCGTCAACACTTTTGGCCACCACTGTAATTTTACAATAGTTTGGTATTTAAATGAATCTGAAAATTTCATCTTAATATTTTAAGTTGCTTTTATACGGTTTTTGACCTACAGACTTCATAAATTTATATTTTACTCAACCAAAACAAATGTTTTAGGTTTTTTCAATGTGCACAGTAATGATAAAATTACCTTTTATACATAAAAAAAAACAATTTTTTTTTTTGCAAAGAATAGCATCATAAAATGTGTACATTCCGCAATATTAAATAATAAAAATTCTGTAAATCCTTTAAGGAACAATGACTACTAATCGATTTTTCAGACACTTGCTTAAGAAAATAAACCCAGCTTGCAATTTCTCTTTTTAATTAAATACATAAAAAACAGCTCCTTTTATTTAACATTCTAATCATTCCTGTAAACACAGGTCTGGCAAATCTTTAAAAAAAAGTATTAAGGGCCAAAAACCCTCTCCTAAAAAAATCTGTATCAAAAGAATCTTATAACGGGAAACAATTTCGTTCAGGGATTTTTTCTTGCTTTTCAAGAAAGCTTCAGCCCCGACCCAAGTGACAAGGCAGCGGGGAAACTTGATAGATATCTTCCCTTTTTGCAGCTCGCAGGGGTTGTTTCAAAAAGTTGCAACTTACATTTTAAGTAAAATTAGTTTGAAATTGAGAACTATATAAGATTTGTAACACATTTAACCAGTTTTCTCTAACCAGCTCTGTGTCCTTTCTATAGAATGACTTGAATTAAAGTTCGAATTTTCATTGCCTATCAAAGGCAAATTTGATCTATTTGAAATTTTACCTGAGCAATCCACACGCGTTTCTTTAGAAAATATCAATAGAGTAATGGAATAATGTAGCGATCTGACTTATATTTGCATTCACAATCAATAGGAATTTAAACTATAATATCTTTCCGCACACAACTTTTATTGCACATTCTTACTGTCTATTTCTAGCCACTGTACATCCCAAAGTATAATTATTTAGGTAAAGCTTAATGCAAACCGAGTGGTGCAATAAATCGTAGAAATTGTTGAGTACAATTATGTCAAATAAATACATTGAGCTACCGGATATGTCGTGAGATACATAGAAAAAAGTTTGTTTGCCATAGACTTTCACGCAACCTCTTTTATTGCAGAACTTCGTGCACTAAAATAATTTTTAGAAAGCAACATCACTGGAGGCAAAGTTGTTAGTGATAGCTGACAAGTAATAAGTTGTATCATGAAAAGTGCATTTGGAGATTTCTTGAAAGGCAAATTTTATATTGCAAGTTATTTTTTATGTTTTAAGGACCAGATTTCGACTTCGGAGTAATTTAGAAGAAGTGTTCATTAAAGTTAGGGAAAAAAATATTTTTATCTGTATTATATTACAAAACTGAACTTTCACGTATTGCTGGTGTATTGCGTCGTTGATTTTGTTCTCAACTCAACTTATTCTTAAATTATATAGAAGCGATTTTTAAAATTAATGGTAGTGTTTACAAATATGCCATTTTACAAGCAAAAAAAATAAACACGTGAAAAATAAAATAACTTTTACTAAAACAATCATTTTGACATCAGTGGATTCAACACATTTTTTTTTTAAATAATTCCTTATTGTCGCGCATATGATATCATAGTTCATTGGGAAAACGCATTAATGAACCGTAAATAAAATTGTTTTTACCGTTGAATACCAGGTAAAATTTATATTAATTGTTTCTGTATTCTTTATAAAATTGTTTTATTTTCTCTAAGGCTCTGGCGGCAGTGGTACTTTCCTCTATAACTCTACCAATAACGGTCAAAAGTTGTACCTCGTTTTGTAAACCAATATGTGATGTAAAAATTTTCATGTTCTTAAAACCTGTTTATTTTTCGTAGGAAGTTTTGGAAGCCATTGCTGACTGCGCATTTAAAACGTCAGATTTCCCTGTAATACTAAGTTTTGAAAACCATTGCTCGTAAGTATTGATTAGTATATATTTTTATCATGATTACTGACTGTTTATAAGGGTTTTTTTAATTTGTAAAAAAAAAACCGTTTTGCTTGTGCGCGGAAAAGTTGTAAATCTGCAAATATTGGTTTTCAGGAAAATCGACTGGTTGCGGTAGCCGAATCTCGTTATTGTGTTTAATCCAATAAAAAAAAAGAAAAATCAATTTTCTAATTTACATTACTTCGGCTAGAATAATTTTACAAATGGTTTGTTTATGATAAATATAGCCAGCTGGCTTACAGGACCCTATAGTTAAACTTTTTGAAATTGGTTTCATTATTTTGTTGCAAAACTATTTACTGAAAATTTTACAAAATACTTTAACCAATTTCAAAACGTGGTATCATAGAGCCCAATAAAAATACATTTACACTTACGCAAAAAGTTTTGTAAAAATATTAAATACATCATGAGTAATTTGGCATATTCTTTTTTCATTGGAGTAACACTGAGAGAAAACATCGGTTTAAATATCCCCGTTATCTTTTCCATTCCCCCTTAAGGAAAAATAAAAGATCTTCTAGCTACAGCATACCTGATTAACCGATCAATTTCGGTTTTGCTTCAATCTCCAGAATTACGAATTGCAATATTTATGTATTTTTAACAAAATAAATCATTTTTTTTTAATTCAGTCTTGCGCTCATATGCATAATTAAAAATTTCGGATGAGAAAACACATTTAATGCATAAGATTAAATGGGAATTGCTTGCAATTATTAATCAAAATACTAATTTCGAAACAAGCTCAAAGAATACTTCTCTAGAGAACAATATTTACTTGAAACATATAAAAGTAGTTATTTGCTCAACGTTCTGCACCTAGACACATTAAGACTATGAAATTAAAAGCCCCTTTTAAGTGAAACACTTTATAATCCAAAAGATAAATAGTCGCATCAAAGACCATAAAAACTATTACCGTTTTTCTTAACCAGGTTATTATGCATTTCATTAACTCTACAAACGAATTTAGTTTTACGTTACTCTTTTAAGCATGGGCTTTTAATTAAGTCTTCTTAAACCATCTTAGGTTGTAATATAAACAAACATCAATCTTCCGATTTTGAAGGATTGAGTAAGGAAGGGATGTTTGGCGTGAAAAATGCAGGGATAAGTCTAGTAGTCGCCAAATTAATGTATCAGCTTGCCACTAAATTGTTTTATGTAATGAAAGGAAATGTTTCTTATTTCGCCAAAATTACTAGTTTTCGTGATTTTTAATGCATTATTAAAATAAACCACATAGACTTAATCCTATAAAAGATAACTATACGAAACACCTAATTTTAATCTTTAATAACCGGTATCGAAAACTCAAATATGATAAATTATGCAGTTGTGGATTACAAGAGCTGATAAATACGACAATTTCTAATACAATATAATTTTATAAACACAAAATAAGTTTAATAACACAATACAATGTGTTTTTGAACAAAATTGGGGCCAAACAGTAGTTTGGTGTAAAAAACAATTCCAGTAGTCGACATACCAATTCGATACGCCTAAAGAAATTATAGGAAAACAACGACTTCCTTTGAAATTTCTTTATGAAAAACTTCTTTATTAAATTTGAATCGGCAATTAAAACATAAGGACATACTAAACAGTTTCAGATTATTGTAAAAGCTCCGAACAAACAAAGAGTTATTTAATTTCCCTTTATTAGAAAATTTTTTTGTGGTTATTTCAGCCCATTACGTTTAAGCCTATTAATTGCGTTTTGGGCCTAAGCGTTTAATTGGGCGTATTCATGAATTGATTGAGGACCTCACTTGGCAAATAGGTTTTTTCACAGGCTTTTGACAAGGCAACATCCATATATTATTCTTACCTCCATTTTGCCCCTTTAATTCTAGGGAACTATTTATGATGATAGTTGAGACGGAAATCATCTCTTATTTAATTAACTTTTTTGTTTTGTTTAAACACAATAAATGCAACAGAAACACTTTTAAGCAGAGCGTTATGAGTTGGTCAATGCGTTGTTAATAAAAGCACTCAACTGAATTGCAAATGAAATCATAAAATCATAATTCCGTAAATGTATGAATGTTGTTGTTTATTCTCCAAAATGAAATGTTTACTTTAATAAATATTAATCATGATATGTAATTAGTTTTTGAAGTTAAAAAAAGTCACGAATATATATGTACGCAATTTCATCAATAAATTGTGTACATGTAATAGTTTTCATGAAAGTTTTTTTTTTTTACTAGAGATGGGTTTCGCATTTTTAAAATAATTTATATTTGAGTTTCATTAATGTGAATGTTTACTTTTTAAAAAAAATCAATACTAACATTATTACACAAATTATATTTCCGAGAATTCTTGGTGGTTTTTTTTTCTAGAAAAAGGTCTTTTTTAAGTCCAAAATACAGAAATTAATTAATCAAATGTCAATAAACATTAAAAAGAACTTGGTTACATATCCTCTGATACACAAGCTTCAAAGAAATAATTAGCAAACATGTACAATTCCTATAAAAACACAAATTTAATTAGCTGATAAACAAAATATGGAGGATGCAAACTGCATTTAACAAAACACATAAAAATATTAAAGTACACAATCCGAAAGATAAGACATCAATTCCATACATTGAATATCCTAATAGAATTAGTGGGTTGTAAGTCTGATTGCATTAATAAATAGTAATGCCGCATGATTGAATATCATTTAAAAGCGATTGGACTGGCATTTATCAAATTATATTAACAAATTATATTAATTATATTAACAAAATCCTACCTCAACTAGATGTTAAGGGAAAATGGGCACGCTGGATTGCTGGTCTCCAAAGCGTCCAGTGTTAAACCAATGAAGAAAAAATATTTTCTGAGACATTTCTCCGGCTGTATTGAATATTTTTACAAACGAATTTTTAATGTGACAAATGTAGCTGACTTACAAGTGCCGACAGTCCCACTTTTTGAAATTGGTTCGAATTTTTTTAAAAAATTTTAATACATAATTTTACATAAAGTATTCGAAGCAATTTCAAAAAGTGAGATTACAGAGACCTGTAAGTTATCTACATTTAAAATTAAAAAAAAAATCATTTGTAAAAATATTCAATACAGCCGAAGAAATGTGGCAGAGAAAATAGTTTTTCCCCATTAGATTAACATTGAGGCACTTAAGTTTGGAGATCCCCTGTCCTATGCGCCCATTCCCGGAGGGGGAAAAATCTGTTCGGAATACAATAGTATATAGTCGACCGTATGCGAAAAGGTTTCGTACTTTTCCTCGGAATAGCAAAAAACTGAACCAACAATGTGACGTCAAGAAGGGATACGGTGACCTTAGATTTCAGTAGGCCATGACTGTATCCCATAAAAAGGACAGTGCCCTGAATAGTCCACCAAATGTAAGAGTCCGTCAAAATGACACAGCCAGCAGAAGTCGGCTTTTCAGGGGGGTTAAAGCAATAACTCTTTCCGACCGAGCTATCATGATCGTGCGGGTGAAAAAGAGAATGTTCAAGCTCTTCAAAATATCGATACCGAAGCAGCTGACTTGCACCATTCGTTATTTGTATAAAAAATTACTTTTTTATGGAGTTGCTGGTATTGATGCTGTTTAACGCATTTTTTAAATAAAACTTCACATTTAGTCTCATAATTTTAAATAAGCGCCATCTGACAGCCGGTTTTAAGGGTTAAAAGAAGCCACACAAAATTTATTCGTAAAATGTACTTTTGAGGATTGAGTTGAACTATTTTCGCACTAATTATGTAAATTATCACTAGAATAGATATTTATCAATTTGATTAATAAATAATTTGAATTTAACTTTCGCACTGGGATCTAAACAAATGCGACAGATGCCCAAAACAAAACTAAAATCTTTAATATTAATAAATAAATGCATGTCTGTCATTCGCTTATTAAATATCTTTTGTCATGTTGTGATTACAATTACCATACCTGTGAAACCTGCTTATATTGTAAAGCACCACTTTTGATACAGAATGCGATTTCAAAAATACTATATTAGGTTTTACTTTAGTGATGATCTCTGTCAGAAGTGGTAGTTTCTTACGTAAATTGCGAAATCTTGAAAGGTAATTGAAATCTTGATATTCTCGGGACTAAAACATACTCTTTTTTTTTGTCTTCCTAGAACCAAACAACAAGCCAAGATGGCGATGTATTGTAGAAAGATATTTGGAGACATGATAATCAACGAACCATTTGCAACACATCAAGTAAGTTGTGAAATATTTTTTTAAAAAACTTTTTTGTCGTGTGCATGACACTGCCGAAATGGGAATGTTAAGTTTCAGGAAAACATGTGTTTTAATAACCACGTTTTAAATTTTTTGGATATTAATGTCATAAAGATCTATTAATGATGGCAGAACTGCAATGTCTCTCAAATCGGCACGCATTGCCGGGCATTCAAAAATGTGATTTTGTGTAACCTGCGTATCTGGGTTCAATTGTCTTAATTTCTATACACCTTCCTGCCCTCTCTGTCTATTTTCATGCCTCTGTGGTGATAAGTTCTTAGTCTGGCAATGGTGACAATGGTTTTGTGATGGCAATGGTCTGGCAATGGTTTTGTGATGGCAATGGTCTGGCAATGGTTTTGTGATGGGTCTATCGACATTTAAATTACAAAAGATGTGGTTCGTTTGAATAGATTTTTTTTCTTAATTCTGATTTAGCGATTGCATAACAGCTATTTTAAACGATACGTCAAAAATTGATTGACAAATCAGTCAATCAATATGAGGAGGACCACAAATTGCGAATATTTGTATATATTTCTTTTTTAAACTTATTTTGTTTAAAACAACGTTTTAGAACGTTAATACAAGGTAGTACATTTTAAAATTACAGCGCAACATAAGGTTCAAGTTACAAAACTCACTTTTCCAATGTATAACTAAGAAATAGAGTCCGGTACCTTTATTGGCGATTTCGCCCAATTGAATTTACTATCATCAAAAATTTCCAATGAGCAATATGGACTATATACCTTAGTTATATTTTGAAGAATGTAGGTTTTACAACTAGGCCCTACAACTTGAAAGTGATATTGTCAGAAGTTAATAATGTAAAAAGTCTTGGAACTTTCTTAGCCATTTCTTCTACTTTGTGAAAGAATAAAAACTTTCTTCTACTTACCAAGAATAAAAACTTTATCTTTAATTTCATAACTTTCAATTTTTGGATCGAACTTTACATAAGACCCTAATGCTTTTGGACGAAACAAGCTAAACACAAAAAGAACTCCTGAATTTGCACACATCTGGTTCACACAATTGTGCATGTAATACGTTCGATTGTATTTAGATATTTAAAATCTCGAAAGTAGAAACAGCATAAGAATCTGAATGGTTCTCTTTGTTTTTCGAGTTTTTCGTTAGAAAAAAGGATATCCTTTGCACGCATGTCATATGATTACGTGGCATATAAAGGATCCTTGGATGACCAATTTGGCTCGGGTTCTCTCGGCAAAATTAAAATCTCGGCATACTTTAACATCCACAGAGAGCTCAGATCCATTGTAATCTGTGAGTCAAAATTGGTAGCGAGAGCCGCCTAGATGGTGCCACCAAAAATGGCTCTCAGTTCTGGGGAATATGCCGAGACTCCAATATTGCAGCCCCATTGGAGGAAAAAAAAGTATATCAAATTTGAAAAACTGATGTCCAAAAAATTGAAAAAAGTTTCAATTTTTTTGTAGTATTACATTTTTATTAATGGTACAAGTATTAGGAAACGAGGTTTACATTTTAGTCGTTTAGTTTATTTCAATCGATTTCTAAACAGCTTGGATAACTTCAAAGATTATAAAGCAATTAGTCATTTTAAACGCCCCTTTTCGCTCTTTCCGGATGAAACAAGAATTCGTTTTTTTTATAAAGCAGCCTAATTACACTTTGATAAATTTCTAAATGAAACTTTTGGTACAAGAGTCTTAAAGATTAATTATTCTTGCCTTCCTTTTTATGGATATTTAGCATATTGTGACATTCAAAGTCTTTTAATCTTTATTTAATTGTTCTAAATTTGTATTAATTAAATTTTTGAAGTTTACTAGGCGTAAATAACGTTAGATAAAAATTACGATGACATCTAAGGTTGTGTTTTTAAAGTCCAACAATTGTAAAATTAAAAAAAAAACTTTATTTGTAATTGCATCATAAAATTAAGTAAAATTTTGTAAAATTGTTGATTTTACTATTAAAAAGTTAGTGCAAGTGTGTTAGTGATTGCAAAATAAATTATTAAATAACAAAATAATTACTTATGATCTAAACAAAAATTTTGGGGAGTTAAGTTACAATTATAAATTTTAAAATTAATCTAAACTAAATAAATATTAAAAGTCACTAAATGTTAAACGATACTAAATGTTAAAAGAGACTAAATGTTAAACGATACTAAATGTTAAAAGTTACTAAATGATTTTGTTACTAAATATTCCAGTTAGTAAAAGTTCCCAATTACTAATGAAATGTACTTTATTTTACATTTTGCTAATTTTCACATTTTTTTTTATCTTTTCAAATTAAATAAATTGCACTTTTTCACTTTCTACATTATTTAATAAATTATTTAATACATTTTTTACATAAATTTTCTACATAAATATAAATTTAGTGCACCAATCTCGTTTCATTAAAGTTAATTACTTCTAATAGATGAACTCCTCTGATGACGATTCATTTGATTTATTTGCAGCTGAACCCTGGCCAGCTCCTTCCCTCCCCCACTCAACTGATGCGGAAGATCATCATCAAAAACAAGAAGAAGCACTTCCCTAGAGGCAAGTGAATGCAATTATCCTACACTAACACTTAAAACAAACAAATGGGATTGTTTTCACACACAAAGAAACTGAATTTCGTAGGATAAAAACATTTTAAACCCCTCGATCGCTAGACCCGTTTTTTTTCTCGTATTTAATGCATCCCGTGTTTCTTGTAATAACTCTAAATTGTGAAATTTTATAATTAAATTTTTATTCGTAATGTCTTTTTTCATTTGGAAATGTTTTTATTTTCATTTGGAAATGTTATGTTAAAATCATATTTTCAAAAAAAAGCCTAATTCTGGTTTTTAAGCAAATATGTTATTTGGAATAAATTTAATTTAAAGTTTATGCCGAGAAAAGTACCATACATACAATTTAAAGACATTTCGAAAGGTTTGCATGTTTCGTTAACTGAAAGGCATGTTAATTGGTTTTAATTGCTAAATTTAAAAATGGAGGATATAGAGTAGCTTGTGGTAGTTGGTAGACAAAAATGAAAGTTTCCCCGTATCTAGGAAATTGGTTGGTTAGACATGCATATTCAGGTTTGTGTGCTTGGTCAATATCTAGGAAGCGAACGGTTGAAATTGGTTCATTTCTTTTCATGGAACCTACATATATTCCAAGAATTAAGTTGCAGTAATTTTCATTTTTATAATTTGAATATTCTAATAATCAGCAAAAAAGGTGTCTCATAGTCAATCATAGAAGCAGGGTAAATATCAGCGACTGGTAACTGGCGACTTTTTAATTTTAGCCAACCATTTTTCAAATCTCTCCAGAGTATTCAAATGTACCAATGAGAAAACTTTTGGTCCTTACAGAAATGTTAAAAAGATTCTTGTAATGCCATTGAAATTAGTTGTGAAAACATATAATATTTTGAAGATTTTAATCATAATTTACTTTTAAACTGCTGATGGGTCATACAAAGCATAAGAATTATTCAAATGATATTACCGGCAACACTAATCCAAATTAAAGAGTTTTACAAGAACATCATATTCGGCATATTTGGGTCATGAAACTAATATTAGAGGCGTAACAATCTACGTAAGATTACTATGAAACAAGTTTCAAAATATATCGAATAAGGATATTTTCTGCATTAATATTCTATCACGATTTACTAAAGTTTTTTACATTTTTTATATTTAAGGAATTGTAAAAGAAGACTCGAAACAGAATTTTCTTTTTATAAATGGAATTTTTCAAGATTCACCCTCCATAATATTCATTTCATTATGCATTAATTTTCTACCGTGATTTACCTAAACTATTTATATTTTTAACAATTAAGGATTGCTAAAAGATTTCCTAAAACACATTTCTTCGATCTAAATGAAATTTTGAAAAAAAAAATGTTTCCAATTCCATTCAAAACAATAATCCAATATCAAAATAAAATATTCTGACACAATCCTCATATTAATGTCGTAAAACTATCTCATCCAAAATTAGAATTATGCAAATAATTTCTGGCAATTTCAACCACTCAGCGACGACAGCGAATGTTGTGCATATACATTCTATCCATTCGGCCGTGAATTCAATTTAAGAGGCGTAACTTAATCTACATTCATTCCGGCATTTAAACGCAGAAAGGTGGGCAATGCCACTTAAGCCCGGACTGTTTGGAATACGGAATTACACGAGTTCCATTGGTGGATGCTGTTTCCACAAGTTTTCCAATTAGCATGCATCGTGATACGTCAAAGATTTTACGCTGCAATATCGCGAAAATCGCGGAAAGTTATATTAGAATTTGATTAGGGTAAAAGAAAAAATATGAATGCTGGTGTTTCGTTAAATTAAAGAAAATGATTGTTTTGACTTAAGGGTGAATGAGCCCCATTGAACGTGGGTCTCCAAACCAAAGTAAAGTAAAAAAAAGTCCAAACTAAAAGAAAGTACTCCGCATATACTCAACAAACGCAAACATCCATGCCTTATCGGGATTCGAGCCCAGAAGCTCAAAGGCTAGCTCCCCAACCGTTGTGCTGCCGGGTCGGTTTAATTATGTTTACTGTGGTTCTTAAACGATCTATACTTAGTTTTGTTGCCAGAAAATTCCGTTTTGCCCGCAAATAGAAAAGTACCGAATATTCTGAAAACTTTCATTAAAAGTTGAACCCATCGTGAGTAAAGAGGAAAACGCGTCAAAAAAACATCTTATATGAGTCTCGGAAATGTTATATTAACGGCTCTATGTCATCTAGAAATAGAGTTTTCCAAAACTTATGAAAGCTGTATGTCATTTTAAAGTTATTCACTCAAAAGTGGAGTTAATGTAGCATGAATACACTAGGAATACAGTTGCACTGAGAATAAATGAGGGTAATACCGAATTTCGAGGGAGAGTAATGTGGGTTTTCAAGTGTCATCACACTTAAACTTTGAGTAACTTTTCCAGAAATGGGGAAAGTACATCGGCTCAAAATTGAGATTGTGCTGAAGTAATTTTTTTAAAAATATCTACGATACTGAATGTTTAACTTTGAATTTATTTAATCGAGTCATAAATTTAAAACAAATGAAAAATTATTGATATTTAAGAAAAAAAATATTCGAACTCATTTCAAAAAGTCGGAATATTAAGACCTGTAAGGCGGCAACAGTTATCACATGAAAAAAAATAACGAATGAACCAGGTATTTGCTTTAAAATTTTATTTTCTGGTCATTTTGTGATAACTTTCCCATTTTTGATATTTTAATTAAGGCACATTTACTATGTCGCATTAGCCCTGTACATTGTCCCATTAGACCCCACATATAGGATTAATGGGACATTTACATGTTTGTTTAAAATGCTCCGCAACTAAAATATGGTAGCGTTTTAACATCTGTCGAATTACTTTTAAGTAAACGAATGTTCAGTTTATGAGCTTGTTAAAAAAGTAAAATTCTTGAATTTTTGCTGAAATACAGAGTTTAATAAAAGTTTGTCCCGTTAGCTCCCACTTTCCCCTAAATTTAAATTGAACGCTTTCTAAAGTTTCAGCTTTATTATCATTAAAAGGATCCCAAATGATACTACAGTACTCAAGTTTGGATCGAACTAATGTAACATGTAAAGTTTTAAGTATCTGTACATGAGCAAGTTGAGTGGTGTTTCGTTTAAGAAATCCTAGGACTTTTTTTTATCAATGTAACATGAAAAATTCAGACTGGAATCAAAAGGGAATCCTAAATCTTTCTATAGGGTCACATGGGGGAATTATGGATCACTCTCTTTCCGGGGTAAATAATGATCCCAACAAAAACATCTCTGTAAAAGAGGGCCAAGTTCTTACAAAAAAAGGTCTGGCCTACAAAAGAAGTGAAATCAACAAAAAGACCAAGTTCAATGGAATTTGCTGAGTTAAAGTTCTAGAAAAAATTAAGCCTGGACAACCAAAGATTTGAAAACAAAAAAGGATCAAGTTCAATAGAAGTTGATGAGGTTATAAACCCCAAAACATTTTGTTTTAAGATGCAGCTTAGGTCTAACACATTCTTACTAGCTGTTTGTGTAACTTGGCCAATACGCATCGTGAATATGGAGTTGAACCCTTCGTACCTGGTTGAATTTCACCTCGGGGCGTTTGAGTAAGTCTGTATTTGATTTATCCTCAGTTAAGTGGTGAAAGACACGCACCTCTCGGGTGGAAAGGGGTAAAATAGTAGTCGTTCCACATGCGTTGGCGTTGCAGGTAAATATAAAAATAAAAACGTTTGCTTTTGTTGCCAGGATTACCATCACACTTAGTTGGTGATACTTATCTGAATGAACATTTAGCTGTTTGCAACTGTTGAAGCGTTTTAATAAGGTAATCGTTCTATTTCCTTCAAAGAAAGTAAGAAAGAGTAATCAAAGCTCCATATATTATAGTAAAGCTTAGCGGTTTTACTACAAGATTCAAGCATTGGAAAACGAGATGCTACATTTACTTACGTGATCTAAAGAAATGCTCCTATCTCCATCGACTATTGTATTGATCTATTTAAAATTTTTAAAACATTTTTTTTATTTTATTTTACTTGATTATCAATAAGGTTTCAGCTGAATAAGGAGAAAGACATGTTTTTTCAATTGCAAATAGCATTTATTAATATAAAAACATTAACCGAAATGTAATAATCTCGAACATATATATATATATACATAAAACTACATAATACAAACTAACTAAATGTGTCAACTTTATAGTTCATTATTAAAACACCACAGCACATTATTGTTCTATAGATATACAACACATAGCCATCACCACGCAGAATACCACTAGGATTAACCATTTGATTAACTAGGGATAAATCAAATACAGACTTACTCAAACGCCCCGAGGTGAAATTCAACCAGGTACGAAGGGTTCAACTCCATATTCACGATGCGTATTGGCCAAGTTACACAAACAGCTAGTAAGAATGTGTTAGACCTAAGCTGCATCTTAAAACAAAATGTTTTGGGGTTTATAACCTCATCAACTTCTATTGAACTTGATCCTTTTTTGTTTTCAAATCTTTGGTTGTCCAGGCTTAATTTTTTCTAGAACTTTAACTCAGCAAATTCCATTGAACTTGGTCTTTTTGTTGATTTCACTTCTTTTGTAGGCCAGACCTTTTTTTGTAAGAACTTGGCCCTCTTTTACAGAGATGTTTTTGTTGGGATTTCACTTCTTTTTGTGAGTGGGAACACACAGTGAAGTATAATGAATTATGTGTTTAGTGCGAATAGGCAGTATCCTAATAAAATAAACATAGGATGGAGATTTACACTGCGGCGAGTACAATATTTACAATTCCTGTTTAAAAGAAATATATATTGGTGGCAACAAGCAGTAAAAATAGTTTATAACTTTTTAAGTATATTTTGTAACAACAATTGAATTAACGTCGCACTAGAGCTGAAACCAAACAATATCTATAGTGAAATTATTTCCTGTTCTGACTGCTTTTTAAACAAGAAGTTCTAAAAGACCTAAAATAGCCTACTGATGTCCTGTCACTTTAATACTCACCGAAATTCTTAGAGAATAACAAGTAGGTTTGTAATAGTAACTGTCACCTGGAACTGCTTCCACACAAAATTTATACACCTTAGAAAAAAATAGCCAAAAACAGCATTTAGTTGTAATTTAAACTTTTATAAGCATGCCTTTCCAACAAAAAAAAAGAATTTTTAAAAGTGGACGATTAGAACCGAAAGAATGACAGACTGTTTTATAAAGGACAGACGGACAGAAAAAAGTACAGACAAAAAATCAAAAAGTTTGAAATATAGGTGTTTGATGTCATACCTTTCGAACAAAAAAATAATTTTTAAAATCGAGCGGTTAGAACCGAAAATATGACAGACCTTCTTATAAAGGACAGATTGACAGACGGACAGAAAAACGTACCGACAGATGGACACAAAGTATGAAATATGAAGCCATACATTTATAAAAAAAAAGTTTTTTAAAATCGGACGATTAGAACCGAAATTATGACAGACCGTCTTATAAAGAACAGACGGACGAAAAAGCGTACAGACGGACGGACAAAAAGTATAAAACATAGGTCAAGCCTTTGATATATGTCATTTCTTTCTAACAAAAAAAAAATATTTTTTTAAATCCGATGGTACTGTTTGAAAGATTCTGTTCAAGAAATCGTCACTTGACCACGATTTAAAAAATACGAGAATCGCCGCCAATAACCCTTATGTAGCTCTAGTACAACGTTACTGCAAGCAAAATCCTTAAAAAAACATTTGCCCGTTGTGAAGCATTGGTTCCAACCATTACTCATATGTAGCCCTTGTGCGATGTTAATCCTACCTCCAAACAACCAATGGCTCTTTATAAAACATGGTGCTGGTTGCCAGCTCAGGTTGACACATTAAATTAGTAATATCGTGTGCTAAATCCCACACATGAAAACCTTTAACGTATCTGAAGGCAAATAACTATTTGAATTGTTGGCGACGACGTTTAATCGCCGCTGGTATATCAGCGTATGGAGAGCATTGCAACTGCTTATGAAAAAGGGCGCCAATCAGTTTACGCCCAACCCCGGGTAAAATCTTCGAATTTCGGATTTTTCCTGTTATATGCATGCTCTATTCTATAAGTGTTCCAATTTTCGTAACTCCATAACAAGCCGTTGTACCTAAACATTATGATCGCCCGTCAGTCAGTCAGTGAGTCAGTGAGTGAGGGACATATTTGTCGTTTTTCTGGTTCATTTATCTCTGGCTTAAATGAATTTCGAACGCTGGAAATTTTTTTCTAGGTTAAGTCTCACTAGGACACCCAGAAAAAAGTCTAAACTCGAATCTAAAGTGCGTAGAAGAAAAGAACTGGGTCTCCAAAATTATGCCGAAATGGTCCCAGTAAAGGATAGTCAGTGCCGCCTTCGTTATGAACTTGGCGATGCACTGCCGTGCATCCAGATCACTAAGTTTTAAGGATTAAAAATGATTTTTAGAAAAAAAAATTATACCAAGTCATCCTTATACATTCTATTTTCTTATATCAAGTTCAAAAACAATGTAACTCTGCAGCAAATAATAGAAAAAAAATACTTTTTACACTACTATAAAAACATCTTCAAAAAAGATTGTCTTTGAAAAACATGATATTTTTTAAGATCCATACTGGAGAAACATATTTGAACTAACTATATTGTTGGTGCTATTTTTCAATGGGAAAAGATCTAAGCTTTTCATTCCGATATAAATTTTTTCATAATTATTTTTTTTAATGATTTTAAAGGTATATCGATTTATCCCCCAGTTTACTGGGGTAATTCTGGATCACTGGGGTAATTCTGGATCCGTGATATTTTTTAATTTTTCATGTGTTTTTAGCTGTGGTATACGTCATTTTGAAGCAAAAATTCAGATTAGGCTGCATTCCAAATTTCATTAAAAAATTCGAATCACAAATTTATTTAAAATTTAAATAACAAAAAGTTTAATGTACCTTGAAATAACATGCAAATTCCATTTTTATTCAATATTTTGACTCTTTTCATTTTGTTAAACTTACGAGAAACTTTCGAGATACTTCGAACTGTAAATTAATTTAACAAACGATAAATAACCGAATTTTCGAAAGAATGTAAATGGGAAATTGCGGCATAATTTATTAAAAAAGATCATCACTATTCTTCGAGTTTTTTTTTAAAAAATTAGCAAACGATAAAGTATAATTTTTTTCTGAGAAAGAAGATTAATAAAAAGTTAATTTAGGCGTTTAAAAGTTTGCTTTGAAATATATTTTAACTGCAACCAAAAATTAATTTACTTTTAATATGCATTACTATAAAAAGAAGGGAGATCCATAATTACGCCATGTGTGATCCATAATTGCCCAAACCCGGGGTAATTCCTGATCACTCAATAATTAAAATAAAACTAATAATAATTAAGTTTTAGGTAAAGTGATTATTTAAATAAATTCTAAATTATTTAAGCTTACTCCATGCAAAATTAAATCTTTCTATCTTTCATACTTTAGAAAAAAATAGGATGTTGTGATTTTTTGATCCATAATTCCCCCATATGACCCTAGCATCAGGAAATGGTAAAAGCTGTAATTTATGAGTATAACTCAAAGAACTTCACTTAGAAATACAGCCAACTTATTTTTGATACACCACTAATGTAACTGAGTAAAATCTTTTTTTTTTTGTAACAGATCGACATTAATATTAAACCGAATAATATGATAAAGTTTAAAATCATAATTAATATGTAAATAAGGTAGACTAACCAGTGAATGAACGTTTAAGGCGCTGCGTTCGCCAGTGAATAAACACCATGACATAATTACCAGGACAACCAACCATGAGTCAGATAGCTTCCTATATAGATGGGAGGAAGTCAGTGTTGCCAATCCATATAGTGGAATGATTTTTAATCCTTATTTTTTTAATTATATCTACCAAATGTTCATTCACTGGGGCCTGTTCAACTCACTGGTCAGTCTACCCTACCTGATTTTAAGGTAGGCGAATACCCAAAATTCCCCCAAATTCTAAAATTTTTACTATTACTTTAATCTTTTCCAAATTTGGTATAGTGATTTCAAATGTAATGAATAATACTATTTAGGCATTTTTTTAATTGAAATATAATTTATTTATTTTAAACGGTGTTTTTCTACCAAAAAAAGAGGTTTACGCTAACAAGTCTACCACATTGAATTTTCATCCTATAAACAATAATCATGTGTTAAATTTTTCGTTTCGAACTGATGTATGAAATGACCCTCTAGAGTTACATACAAATTACAAGAAAAGAAGTTATTAAGAAAAATGTCATAAATTAGCCACAAAAAAGGATTTTTTTTCGATTAACTTACACTTGGACATTTTTTTTAAAAACTTATATATTTACACCAGATGTTAGAGGTTCATGGCACAGATATATATTGAAATAGCACCTGTAAAAAATTTCAGGTAAATTAATGTAAAATTTTTTATACTAGAACTGTTAGCATAAACCTCTTTTTTTAGGTGAAAAACACCATTTAAAATAAATCAATTATATTTAAATAAGAAAAAATGCCTAAAATGCATTGTTCATTATATTTGAAATCACTATGCCAAATTTGGAAAAGATTAAAGTAGTAGTAAAAATTTTAGAATTTTGGGTATTCGACTACCTTAATTCAATTATGTCTTCTTTTCCCAGCCCCCGACCGCGTACCCAGGCCGGTGGGCGGCAGCGTGGACTCGTCGGGCGGCGGTACTCCGGAACGAGTCAAGACATCGTCCGTCAGCAGTCCGATGTCCGGGGACGAGACGGACCCGGGAGGGGGACTCGAGGAGTCGGACACCGACATCGGGTCGGACGACGACGAGCCAGAAGTTCTGGAAGGAGTCGAGGAAGAGGTAAGTGGTGCTTTAAACTGGTTTAATTAACTGGTTTTTTTTAAACTTTTTTTTCTGATCGCCCTACTAAAAATGATCCATACACTCTTAAAACAAAAGAGTGAAATCCACTCCAGTTGGAGAAGTGCATTTTTGACACCGTAAAGGCATGCATACTTACTCAGACTGAGTTAAAATCACTCGTTTGAAGTGATCCTGTCGGAGGTTTAACACAAAAAAAAGGATCCACTCCAAAAGGAAAAGTGCATTTTCCAGTCTGGAGGAGTGAAATCCACCCAGACTGAGTTAAATTAGGAGTGTTCGTTTTAAGAGTGTAGAGATCAATACAAAAATCTATTTACATAAGTGCAGCTTTATTAATGTCTACTTATTTCTACAGATGTCACTATTGCTATCAGTAGAAGCTATTGATATCTGTAACCTACTGATAATATGACTTATTGATATCAATAGAGCTGTACCGACACCAGTAAAGAAAATATCAGTAAGCCACTGATCTCAAATGACATAGGCCTGCACTGATATCTATATAGATCAGTAGAGATTTGTATGGATATCAATAGAGATTTGTATAGATATCAATAGAGATTTCTATTGGTACCAGTTGGCCATTTATACATACAAATTTTCTACTGATGATCTACTGACCATTTTTAGTAGGGCGTCTATAGACATTTGTGTTATCAAAAAGCACATCATTCGATTCTTCAAACTTTTTCTATTAGAAAATATTTTTTATTAATCAAAATGGATTTTATTTTTTTAAAAATTATGATCAGAAACATGATGATGCCAAATGGCCTCACTAGGACTGAAAGGGTTAACTTTAGTTTAATTGCCTTAGAAGCCAAGTGTTACAAGTGAAGTTTTTCAGCATTGGAGTTTAGTGAACCAAGTAATTACTGATAATCAAATATTGTTTTGGTAAAGGGCTAGTGAATTCAGGACTTGATCTAGAAAGATTCAGAAGTTAGGTACAAAAGGCTCCCTTATGGAAATTGTTCTGTATGATTTCCCATAATGATGGTGATGGTTTGCCGATGCATCATATTCATGTTACCATTTAATCGGCTTCCTTATAGCCTCAATCAAACCTATCATGTTAGGTTAAGTCTAAATTACGCTAGAAACAAAGTGGCTTCTCGGAAAATTTTGAAATTTTGAGAAGCTTACAGCATTTATGACAATAGAAACTTAACATTAGGGACCCCTAAAACTTCGGAACTCTAGACTCTGACTAAGTGGTCCTTTAAACTGGTTTAATTAGCTGCTTTTTTTTATTTATTTTAACTTAAGTTTGATTGAGGTGCCTTAGAAGTCTAGGAGTATTTATGTGAGATTTTTCCAAGTGAATTTTTATTGGAATTTAGTGTACTAAGTAGTTACTGAGAATCAAATATTGTTTTGGTAAAGGGCTACTAGTGAATTCAGGACCTGATCAAAAAAAAACTCAGAAGATAGGTACAAAACATTTTGGTGGCTTCCTTTTGGAAATTGTTCTGTATGTTTTCCCGTTATGGTGGTGATAGTTTGCCGATGCTTCATATTCATGTTACTATTTAATCGGTTTAATTATTACATCGATCAAACCTATCACGTTAGGTTAAGTCTAAATTAAGCTAGAGACAAAGCCGCATCTCGGAAAACATTGAAATTTTGAGGAGTTTAAAGCATTTATAACAATGGAAACTAAATAAATTAGGGACCCCTAAAGCTTCGGAACTCTAGATCCGGACCAATTCCATAAAGGGCTTGGTTCAATTGTATTCTGAGCCCTCCAAAGATTAACACTACATTTACTATTGCGGGCCCAGAATACAAGTGAACAAGTCCTTCATGTACTTGATACATTTTTATTCTGAGCCCTCCATAGCCCTGAGTGAATCACTGAATGGTGCTGCTATCAAGAGAATGGTACAAATACAAACTCTAAAAGCAACTACTTCCATGTTGGACCCTTGTTTTCATCATTATCAATGTGTAGTCACTTGTACCCACATTAGCTTCTAGGCTCCTCAATTTTGTTTTACTTACTATTTTTAGAGTTAACAGTACTATTTAATAGTTGAATAGAAAACTAAATAAACAACTACTAAGTTTAGTTTTAACCATGTTTTATTAAAAATTGAAAATCAGAGTAAATAAACTCACGACAAAAACAATGTAAGTATCGATTCTACTTTCCTTTTATGTTCAAAAAATTATTACGTGACTAAATTGCTCTAACTCAAAGCTTGGGACATTTATGTCAACTAGAAATGCCCTAAAATAATTGGATTGGTAATTGAATTAATACATACTGGCTGATCATTTGATTAAACTTAAATCGTATGAAATGTAACCGAAACAGTGAAACATTATTTTCAATTAGGAGGCTTATTTTCCGACAGGAGAACCTAAATACAATTAACTTCGCTGGATTTACGGCACCCATGATCCGAGGAAATTAAAGAGTGCAATAAAAATTAAATAATATCATTGTCTACACTTTAGTGAGCCGCAATGTAAACGAATTTGTCCGTTCTGTATATCTCTCCCTGGAAAAATAGTCTGTACTGAATAGAAAAAAAAATCGATACGTTGGATTAATCCCTAAGCTCCCAGACTAATTAAGTCTAATGGCTCGTAAAGACTTTAACTAGTACAAAAAACACTAAATACTAAACGATATAGATCTTTCATTTTAATTATGGTGCGCTAGAAGGTAGAAAGTACAAGTAAAAAATAAAAGATTACCCACAAGTAAAATTAAAATATATATCTATATTTATTTTCGTCAACTGTTTTCTCTTTTAACCGTCAAAGTTTAAAAAAAATTGGTTTTTTGTATTTGTAGGAAGCTGCGAAGGAGTCTGAAGCTGGTGCAGAAATGTCAGCTTTAGTTAACTATGTACAGCCAGTCAGGTTTCACACTTTTGAACACGCTGAAAGTAAGTAACCATTTCCCAGTCATTTAACGTTTAACAGCTATTTATTTCATTAATAAGCATTTTCACGTCTTCAGCTCAACAGGAATGAAGACAAGGTATTTTGATTGGTTAATAAATGTAGTGGGCAGAGCTTACAGTGTCTTGCCACCAATCATCGGAATCTTCAATGAAATCCAGGAATGATAGCGGAAAGGATCTACGTCACATGAAACAATCCAAATTGTCTGGAATATGGTTAAATTAAATCATAAATTAGAAATATGTTAAGACACAGAGTTTTCCCTCTTTAATTTCACTTGTTTTTAAACTTTCAGCAAAGGTTGTCTCGTAAAATAAGAAATAACAATAAAAGAAACCTTTTTCCCCCAAATATTTAGGTTTCTTGATCATTTAACCTTAAGATTAATAAAAAAGTTGGCTGAAGTATTTCAACTTGTTTTCCTTGCATAAATATAAAATTTAATTTTTTGATTAAAATTTCATTTCTTTACTTTTTAAAATTATCTTTATCTATCATCTATAGCTATCATATGTAGTCGATCCCTCCTTACTCCAAATTATAAACTATAGTAAAAATTATATATTTTAAAAAAATATATGTGTTGCTGGAAAACCTTACTCTCAGTAGACTCGTTTCCACATCTTTATCTCTCAGAGGCTTATTGGGAATGGGCACGCTGGATAGCGGGTCTCTAAAGCAAAGTGCAGCAGTGTTAATCCTAAGGAGAAAAAATATTTTCTCTGCCATACTTCTCCGTCTGTATTGAATATTATTACAAACTGATTTTATGCGTAATAAATGTAGCTGACTTACAGGTCACAACAATCCCACTTTTTGAAATTGGTTAGATTTTTTTAAATTTTGAATAAATAATTTTACTATAAGTTTTCAAGCAATTTTAAAAAGTGGGATTATAGAAACATGCAAGTCATCTACATTTATTATTAAAAAAACAGTTTGTAAAAATATTCAATACAGCCGGAGAAATGTGGAAGAGAAAATAGTTTTTTCCCCTTTGGATTAATATTGATGCACTTGAGTTTGGAGACCCCCGGTACAGCGTCCCATTCTCCCTTAACTTATTTGGTTACTTAATCCCTTTTTCGTATTTTCTGACAAACTAAAAACTCTGCATGTTTTGATACAAATTATCGTGTCGTTTAGTTAAAAGTGTATTTTAGTAATATCAGATATACCTGGAAGTAGATTTAATAAGCTTCCAGGAAATGATAATAAACTCCTAATAAGATTCTGGCATTTCGAAGAATTGTAAATTCACTTCAACCAATTATAAGGCACAGTCACATTCCGGTTTTTGTTATTTAAACTTTTTTTATTCCTTAAAAAATTAATTCTCAAAATAATTAGAAAGGTTTTCTTAGATTATTTTATTAAAAATTGTCAGAGAGGATAACAAAAGTTCAACAAAACGAAAAATTCATATCTTTCTTTCAAAAGAACAAAGGTGTTTATAAATGGGAAATGTGATTAAAATTAACATATTTTTTCTCAAAATGTCGACTTACATGCCATTTTGAATTATAATTCTGAATTCAAAATGCAAATGGTGACAGCTGAGCCTAAAGTAAGCATTAAATGTCACATGATATTCGGTCAGAATAGAATTTCGTACGTATAGTTGGTTTGTCATGTGGAATTATTATAATGGCTTGGAAATAGCTGCAATGTTTGACAGTAAAATATGCAAAGCATATCAAAGGACAAATATTCAAGAAAAGTTATTCAAGCATGATAAATTTTCCATTTCTGTATTCACCATTCAAAGTGCAATTAGTTTTAATTTTACCCTATTGTCTATCAAGTTTATTTTTATATTATAAGTTAATTATTAGTTTCCATTAAAAATTCGTAAAATTAGTTCTTATAAATCGATTGAAGGAAACAATAACAAAAGTTCTAAGCAGAACTATCCGCATTTTATTTGTGCTTAAAAATCTGTTTAATTATCATCAATTTAATCTAGCATAAAAACTAGTAAAATTAGTAAACTAGCAAAAAATAGCATTGGTGTTGAATAAAATAGTTTAAAAGTTAGTAGAACATTTAAGGTTTTCTTATATTATTTAAACTACTGATATATTTTTTCATGAACAAAATTATATTATTGTGTGAACTTGAAAAACTTATACAATAGTCCCTAAAAATTCTGCCTGCAATAAAATTAAGTATTCGTCTATCTTAGCAAGAACTTCAATCAGTGCTTTTTATATAAGTAAATTTTTAATTCCACTTTGAACTTTTATGTGAGCTCACTTAAAAAAAAAATTAAATATTCTATTATTCCAGAGCGTAACAGAAGCTACGAAGTATCTTCCTTTGTCGAGACACAAGCGACAAATTTGCTCAAAGAACATCCAGTAGAATTCGTCAAGTATCTTCTTCATAAATACTATATTTACTTTTTAAGTTTAGAAATTTTTAGAAAATGACTTCTTTTATTATTAAGTTTAGTTTTTCTTTTCAAAGTAATTCCATTGTTAAACTAAAGAAGAACGTGACTTTGATAGAATATAGAGCTGAATAAAATTAAATGGAGGTTTTGTGAACATCTATGAATATGATATAATATATTAAGTTAAAATTTATAAACTTAGTATTGCTTATTAAAATGTATTGTGACTTTTAATGTATTTAAGTTTATGTACAAAACACATTCGATCCTCAAATTATAAACAGTAGCTCATTGAAGTATTTCAGCACATCGAATTTTACGGAAAATATATTACCTTTTTCAAACAATAATCCATACGTGAAGATATTTTTTAAATTGCACTGTATGAAATCAATAAATTACCAACAACTAAAATACTTCAGAAAGCAGTAGTTTAAATACTATATTTACTCTTTAGTCTAGAAATTTCTAAAAAATTGCTTCTTTTATTATTCAGTTTGGCCTTAATTTTCAATGAAATTCGCATTGTTAACTATGGGAAAACATTAACTCATAGAATAAGTTGTATTTATAGTTGTATAAAGGAAAAAATATTTTTGTGAATGCATTTAAATGTGAACTAATGTCTTTTGCTATTTTTTTTTAAATTTAGTATTGCATATTAAAATACTAGTTTTTTATGTCAGTGTATGTGCGAAAAACAGTCCACCTTCAAATTATTTAATACAGACCATTGAATTATTTACGTTAGTTGAACTTTGCTTGAAAATACATTGACATTTCTAACAATAAGTAATATACGAGTATTTTTATAAGACATTGTTAGCAGAAAATTACGGACTTAGTATATGCAATGATTCACGAAAACTAATGGAATGACAGTGAGGAGCAAAAAAAAAAAGAGGATGTAATCCCAAACACTATAACACTAGTAAAATTAATGTAAGGTAACAAATACCACGTATAAAATGTACACATATTAAAAAAAAATTCCCTTTTATTAAGCATAAATGGTCAGCGCTTCATTTTTTTTAAACATGTGTTTTTCCAAACTTGAAAAATTCATCCCTTAACGATTAAAAAAGCTACAACAAAAGGCAGCTGAGCAGGATCTATCCCAAAGGAACAAGAGTGGATTCCAGCAATTACATGCCACAGGTAAGTGAAACATTGAAGTTAAAAAATTATACAATCTGGAATAAAAAGATTTGTTTTTAGTTTTAAAATTATTAAAAAACGATGGTGTTTTAATTAATTTTTAGCTTTGCGTCTAATTAATATAGAAAAGACATAGAAAGTAACATCAATCGCGCCATTTTCTGGTAAAACGAGCTGTCCGTGACGTCGCACTTTCTGTCCTGTTCGGAAGAACAAAACTTGATCTGAGCTTAAAATGTAGTTTTCGTTATTATTTTTTCAAACAACCTAACGACCGGACGGAAATTGTGACGTCATTGTCAGCTTTTCTGTGTTTAAATTGGGCTGAACGTGAACCAATCAGTCAATCTGAAATAAATGTTAATTCAAAAAGATATAGAAGGTAAATTTAAACTCACCCTTCTAATTTTTTATGGTCAGTGGAGCTGACGATGACGCCACGACTTCCGTCCTGTTTGGAGTGTCAACCATTAAAAAGAAAAAAGAAATTTAATTCAAACTTGAAAACTGTAGTCGATCGAGCACAACAGGTTTCGTTCTTCTTTCGAACAGCCGACGTAATGAACCGGGCGGAAAGTGTGACGTCATGGAAAGCTCCTCTTACCTTAAGAGGGATTGTCAGTTTCATAGAGCTAATGCATTAGTATTGAAATCACAACTTCTGCAAAAGAATTGCTTTGCCTTGTTATCCCATTTTCATCAGATCTGTGTATCATCATAACATCAATTAAAAGGAAATTTGAAAAGATAGTAACATCCGGTTATTTAATTATTCATTAATAAAATTTTGAAATAGTGTCGCCACCTGCTGTATATTTTTGGCATTTTAAAATTTCAAATATTTATAATTAAAAAATAGACAATATTTTCGATTCAAATTTCCCTTATTTCGATGTTATATTGATTCCCATACCTAGGGAAAGAGGGATAACATGGCAAATCAATATATCTGAGGAAGTTGTGATTCCAAAGCTAATAAATTAGCTCTATGGGGCTGACAATCCCTCTTAAAGCTAAATATGTCGTGCACAAATAAAGGGCTCTCAAACACATAGATCAATGCAATTTCAAATGCTATATAATTCTCCAAAAGGATTTATATAACACACATTTCAAGATAGTCAACATCATTCATAATTAGAAATTCCTACTATAAAGTTTCACTAATCCTTGTAAGCCTTCATCCGGGTTTTATAGAGTCATACAATATATATTTATCTCCTTTTTACATTTTATCTTTCTATCTTTGAATTTTGAGAAAATAGAAATCCCTTTTCCTTAAAATATAAAAATGAACTTTGGAATTCTGAAAACATATCATTTAATCCCAAACATGTCTAGAAAGTACTATTCATTTTACCTTTTTATATATTATTTACCTTTTATTTATACACACACTCTATTTTAAAATGCAAAAGGGAAGATGTAAAACTAAAACATTTCAGCGGATAGTTTATTTTCCGTGACTGCATTTCAAAATTCCATTTTCTATCCAATGTTTTCAATTTCTACAAAATCCATTCGAAAGGTGTGAATGTACAATAGCAAATGGATCAACATCCATTTACAAAGGGAGGTTTATTCAAATAGGATTTTTCGTTGGTTTGTGTTGTTTGAACTCCCAACAATATTTCCGAGAGGATTATTCAAATTTTACATTTTTTTCAGCTTATGTTTTATGAGTATAATTCAAACAGGTCAAATATAAATTGTTTTGATAACTAAAAAAGTAAAATAAATTAAGTTATAAAATAAAATTAATTAAATTATTGATATAAATAAATGAAGAACCGTTTAATTTATTATACAAAATAAATGAAATTATTTCCAAAAAATAAGCGAAATTATTAAATGAAATAAACACAATTATTAAATAAATTAAATGGACTTATCAATAAATTAAAATATTATTAATTTAAACTATGTTTAATTAACAATATAAAAATATTTGTTCAATAACAGATAAGCAAATTTTAAGATTGAATTGTATGTCCTGTTTACCGTTTGATTTGGTTTTGTAAATATCTTTTAAAGCAGATCATACCAAACAGATAAGGCTTTTTTGCGCAGTTAATTGAACTTAATCCTGCCTGTGCTTATCCCCATATAATTTATTTTTACCTCAACAAATTTGATCATTCCCATGGATGAAATGCATCATTTTTTAAAATCATTTTTGCCAAAGTATTGCCTTACTATGTATGAGTTTTCGACTTCGGTTGATAAGCCACGCTATTCGTTTAAAACAATTAAATAACCAGTGGATATTTTCATATTAAATTTGTTCATTATTACCAGCTTCACCTGGTAAAAAAATGTGTGAATTCTCCATCCTTCAAACGAATATTTTACTGTTACAATGACTGAAAGTCACCTCGCTCTGCACCTACCGTCAAACTGCAAATATTTACGTTTAAATATGTTAGTCAAGTGAATAAAGGAGTTTTACCATACAAAAGGTCCGGAAAGTTATATTTAAAAATGCTTAGGAGCAAAGTTATACGCCAAAAACTGGAAAATGGTCGAAATTTCGAATGTTTTTTTCAAGATGGCGGAAAAAGCAATGGAACGAGGATGACGAAAACTAACACTTATTTCTACCTAGGAGTCACACACAACGTATAAAAAAATCAGTGATACAGGACCTTTTGTATAGTAAACCCCCTTTTCGAGTCTCTATTCACTGGACTATGGTACCATTTCAACTTATTTATCTTTTTAGGTGTTTTGGAATGCTGGTTGTCAAATGGTAGCCCTCAATTACCAGACTTTAGGTAATTTATCAATGATTTTATACTATAAATTCAAATTGGTTTTTTAATCGATGCCTTTACGGTACTCAAAATCACAATAATCTTCTAGAAATTGATTTAAATATTATTTTAACTTGGAAACTCGGGTGATTGAAATGGCAGTACTGAAAAAAGGTAAATTCTAAAAAAAAAAATGTTGTGCTGTAATTGAATTTTTCTGTATTCTTAGTAATGGAGTAATATACTGTAGTTTGTTGGTAAACTGCAGTAACTAAACAATGAATTGTGCCATTTTTATTTTTAAATAATCAGCCTTTCAGTACTTACTTTCTAAAAGGTGAATATTTTTGTTTAACCCTCTAATGCATGAATTTTTATTTTAATCCCCAAAAATATATATGCATATTTTTAATACTCATCCATTATGGGAAAAATACTGAAAATTATTTAACTGCATTAGAATTTAAATAATTTCAATTTTTAAAAAACATTTCCATATGACAAAAGCCAACCACAAAATTCCAATTCTGATAATAATGACTATAAAACTACTAAATATCTTTCAAATAACCCTTTTTAACTGTAATTAATTTTTAAAAATAATTTATTTGTATTTAGTACTTATATTATTATACTTTGAATACTGCCAAAAACGTAATTTCAAAACAGTTAATAACCTCACTCTTTAATTTTGAATACACTTTTACTACTGTCATCTATGAGGATTATTAGTAACTAAAACTTCAAAACGGAATGGAATGGATGTAAAAAACACAATTTGTCGAGAGGGAGCTCTACTTTAATAGAATAAAGTGAATTACGTTACTTGTTGCCAAACGGCAACAGTATGCATTAGAGGGTCAATTAAGTAAATGCAGGAATGGTACAAGTCATTAGTCTAGATACTGCTGTTTATCTTCTCCCGACAGTATAGAAATAAAATTTAAATAGATTTTGTATAACTCCTTTATAGCATTACGAAAAAAAATATAGAAAATAATTGAGTTCTGCATTATACAACGTATATAATCGTATTCTCTTTCATTGCATTGCTAAGTCTATCAAATAAATGAGTGCTGTAGTTAATTAAAGTAAACCCATTGCAATGTATAAGATCGTATCCCCTTTATTTATTCATATATGCATACCAAATAATTGAGTGCGGCAATTGGCGATTATCGGAAAACTGCTGATTATTGGCAATTGGTGATTATGGATAATAATTGGTAATTATCGGAGTTCTCAGATCCAGACACCAAGGGTTGCACTTAATATCCGGTTATGGGTTTCCACGCTTCAATTTTGAACTTGAAGATGTGCGTACTATATTGATTACTGATATCTAATGGAACTGCTTTCGAGTGTTTAAATTAGAATTTCGGAAACATCAACCGATCTATATCTTTTAAAGTACAATAATGTTTGTTTTTAAAATATGCTTCCATATTAAGGTGTTTATGTTAAATGTGTGTAGTTATTAAAATGTATACATACAAATAATTGACAATTAAAAGACAAGAGAGTTACTTTTAACGGAAAAAAGATACCTTTAAACTAGAATAAATTAAAGGAATACTAGCTGATTTGTAAAAAGAATAAAAATATTTGATAATGGTTATTTTTGGCCTTTAAAATTATTTATAGTTCAAATCATTTCCACAAAAACAAATATTTTGAAAAAATATCGATTTATTTTAAGTTTTTAAAACTTTCATCAGTAACTCTTTATTTTAAGGAGACAATTACAATTAAATTTATAAAAATAACTTTTGGGCTTGTTTTTTTAATACTATAAAGATTAATTTATACCGTTTCAACAGAAAGTATGCGTTCCACTACAAAGATTAATTTATTGTGACGTTTAAAAGGTATGCTTGCCAAAACATTACAAAGATTAACTATTGTGATATTAAAAAATGTATAATTTCTTCCGCAAACTATAGATTTATTCATAGATTTATGCATTGTGGCCTTAAAAAGTATAACTTTCCCCACTTAAGAAATATTAATTTTTATAGTATTAAAAAGCATATAATTCACCACATTACAAATAAAAAAAAATTATGTGGTAAAAAGGTATACTTTCCTTCCACATTACAAAGATTAAGATTTATATTTTTTAGGGTTTTTACACTAATACAAAATTAGTATTTTGGAAATAACAACAATAATCATTTTAAACTTTTCCGAGAATTAACTTTTTTATAAACTTTTTTAGTCTAAAACAAAATGCCTCTTTTAATAAAAGCATTATTATTTTAACTAGTATAATATTTATCCAGTTTTCTTTCATAAAATGGAGTTCGAAATAAAAACATTAATCTACAATTAAATTCGACAGGAGAAAACGAAATTTATTCGAATCGAATGAAACTTCCATTGCCATTCGGATGAAATAAAAAACGATCAATTACTCTGCTAAAAAAAAACCACGCTTAAAGAAACACTTCTAGTCTTACAAGAATTATTTCAAGAAATTATTTTCTTTGGGTATAACATTCGCATTCGTGAAATAGAAAATTTTCAATTTAGTATCTGTCATATTATCTTTGATATTTTATAGTATTACTTACTGAAATGGATTTCCTACCTTCGGAAAAGTATAAAATGATTCTATTTCAAATATATCTTACTTAAATGAAATGAATAGTTTTAACCTATTGGAATATTTTATGAAAGGAAATGGAGATCTAAATGAAGTTTTTTTTTTAATATTCGGATCGAAATGTAGGTTTATGCATTTTGTGACATTAAATAAATATAATTTTCTGAGATCAATGCATATGAATAGTCTCAGGGCATTCTTTAAGTATTACACGTAAGAGATAATTTACAATATTGAGTTATATTTATTATCTAGTCTATGTATGACAAAAATAAATTAAAATAGCTGACAGTTAAAGCAAATTATCTATATTATGTCGCATGTGCTCAGATTTAAAAGGATATGATTTTTATTTATTTGTTTGTTTACGAGGCTGTCTGAGTTCAATACGTAAACAATATTTAAAATAAAATATATTATAATATTTATTAATTTAAATATTTCTTGCGTATTGAACTCAGTAAGTATACTGTAGCATTTTAATATTAATTAAAATAATAATTAAAATACGTTAGCAAAATTTCGATGGATTAATCGATAAAACGTTTTTACCTGGGCAATTTTCTCAAAATATTACATTTTGTGTCCAAGTTTAATAACTTTCACGGAAATGTTTATTTTTATTATTTAATGATATGTATTTAAAATACTCACAAAAAATAAAATCCATGCACAACTTTAATTTTTTCATAAGGAATAAAAAAAATATTTACGTGCAAACTTAATTTTTAAAATATGTCAGTATAAAATGAAAAAGTGTAATTACAATACGGGGACCGCTTTCTTATAATGTTTTAAAAAAATTAAAGTTTTATTTTTTAAATCACAGACATGGTGAACTAATATTTATCCCATTTGCTTCATATAAAACCTATATTTTTTTAGATCTGGGAATGCAGCTAAACCTGGGCATCTTTGAGTACAACGGTCGCTGTGGCTACTTGCTGAAACCAGACTTCATGCGAAGAACTGACAGAAAGTTCGACCCTTTCATTGAATCCACAGTGGACGGAATTATCGCTGGAACAGTCAGAGTTAAGGTTAGCAAATATAGCAATGTATTATCAATGGTTATGCGAATTCCCGGGAGGTTGTATAATAGTCTCATACCATAGTCGCTTGACTAAAAGTCAAGTGATTCTACAAACGTCACCTATTCAAGCAATAAGTATGAGTTACACCATAAAGAAAAGTATGAGCAATAAGTATGAGTTACACCATATGGAAATCCTTGCATTAAACAATTTGTTTTCTGCTTGGGATAACTAACTTTGAGCTCATGAGTATTCAAGAAATTAATAAATAACAACACTGAAATCTGTTATGAAAAATTATGCAAAAGTAGGTGCATAAAATCTAAATTTTGGCTTGCGCTCATCGTGTTCTCAATGGTTTAGCAATTTAAAGTACAATAATTATTAATAGTATAGTAAAAAAAGATCAACAATGTTGGTCAAAAGTTAAATAATTTATTTCATTCCTGAAAATTTTTCGAACTTTCGAATCAAATGAGTCCATATCTCCCTAGCTAATGAGTAAAACAGTTTTATTTGGGGTTGGGGGAGTAAAAAGAAAATTTAATCTTTAAAAAAAGCATTTAAATCGAAAATATAAGTGTTGTACATCATAAGTTTATGTGTATTTATTTATTCCAAATTTAATTCCAGAAATTTAAAATTTCTACATGCAGTATGATAGGAGTTATGGCTGTTTTTCGAAACAATTGAAAAACGGGGAAGAAATTGTAACAAGAAAAAAAAATAGCCCAGTTTATTAAACGCATAGCTAATGCATTGATTTAACCTAGTAAAACTTCTTATATGACACAAACTTGTTGAGAAAATTTTGTATTTGTGGAATGAATTTAGGAATCATTTTAGGACAACCTATTCCTCAAATTATTTATATGCGTCAACCACAGCGTTAACCCTTTCAGTCCCAATGACAATTTGGCATCATCATTTTAGACATTTTTTTCTGATCGTCTATATCCATTTATGATATCAAAAAGCACATCATTCGATTCTTCAAACTTTTTTCTATTGGAAAATGTTTTTTATTAATCCCAATATATGTCAGCCCTATTACTTTTTTTTTAAATTATGATCAGAGATATGATAATGCCAAACGGCATCACTGGGACTGAAAGGGTTAACTAGTTCCCCTTGTTTTGAGCAAAAGTAGTTACTCTACCGCGAAGATGTGCTAACTTGAGCACAAGTAATTTGCCTAACTTCTTTTGCATTTGTTTCAGATAATTTCCGGCCAGTTTCTATCAGACAAGCGGGTGAGTACGTACGTCGAGGTGGACATGTACGGTCTTCCGGCCGACACCGTACGTCGGAGATTCCGTACGAAGACAGTCCCCAACAACGGTATCAACCCCGTGTACGACGAAGACCCTTTCGTCTTCAAGAAGGTAGCAACTTATTTGAATTGAGCTGCTTATGTTCATACTCATAATTAAGCGAGCATTATGCGTGAAACTATAATAATTATAAGCAGAGTAATTAAAAAAATTCAGATCGAGGGAACAGAGCGGGTATCAATTTAATACAATTGTTTGGCGTGGTGTGAAATAAATTTTTGTTGCAATGAAGCAAAAATGTCTGGCTAATCCTTCTTTCAAATCTCGTGGGGTTTTTTCTATAGGTTACTTTAATATTCGTCAACGAAACACCGTTAACCAATATCGCACTGTACATACACAAGTACTTAAAAGCTAAAGTGTTTGCCTAAAAGCTGAAAATTGATCAAGCTATATCTGCTAAAATGGGCAAAATAATAATATAAAAGAAAACACTTTTGTACACATTGTGTGACACATTAGTTATGTTTCCGGCGTTTCGTTAATAAATTTTAACTCTCAAAGGCCATAAAAATTAACTTATAGAAGAAAACACGGTTCTTTTCTATTTTGTGGCAAGAGGCGATAAGTCGTCATAAAATTTTAGGCCAAATGACCAATATTTAACTGCGTATTCTGAGGTCATTAACTGGACAAATTTTGTTTTGTCACCCGAAAATTCCTTTTGTCTCCGAAAATTCCATTTTGAAAGATTTGCTCCAGCGAAATGGAAAAATACCAAAAATACAAACTGTGACAGTGCCGTGTAGTTTGCCAAAAAAAATCCAAATCACTTTGCTACTTGGTAACAAAAGGTTATTTCACACGTTACCAAGCAGTAATTTCCACTAATACCAATTATTGTACTAACTATTTTCACCCGAACTGTTTTTTAGATGTTCTGCTTACAATTATTGTTGTTTCATTAATTGTTCTTCTCTTTTAATTAGTTTACAAGTTCAAAAATATTATGCTATTATAAACCTCTTTTATGTAATCAAAACTAACTCTAGAATAAGGAAAACCAGATTATTAGCATCACCTTAACCATTCCTAAAACATTCTTAAAAAAATATTTCTGACCATTGATAGTTATAACAATTCTTTTAACTCTTTGCAGGTTGTCCTCCCCGACTTAGCATGTTTACGAATATCAGTTTGTGACGATAATGGACGACTCCTTGGACATCGAGTTCTGCCTGTGGTTGGATTAAGGCCTGGTAAGTTGAGCTCTAACTTGTTCACTGCGTTGAACAGTAAAAAGCGAAATTATACGTGAAACAATATACAATTTTAAATGATGGTGAGGTCTTGTCTATGATAATGTTCAATTATATGGCTCCGAAGTTGTCGAAGACAGTTTTTGCAACCTCGACAGCTCTATCTGTATAAAGTAGGTCCACTTGGTCCTCAATGCCGATGTAAAATAGTTTAGCCTGGATGCTGGGCAGCTAACCTGCTTTGGGGGCGGCAGTGGGATGCTTTCTGGACAATAAGGACAAATATTGCGTAACTACGCTGTCCGTCAGCAGAAATCTTCATCCCTTTTAAGTTGATTTGTCCTAAGTACGATTATAACAGTCCATATTGCTCTTTCACAGTTTAAATCCGGGATCGAGTTTATTTAACTTATTGATCGATTATTTTTCGTCTGGTAACTGCATTATCGTCGATGTAACAACGTCGTTCTTTAATTCAAACATTTACTTATATCAAATGTAATCAGAGTAGCATTTTTATCATTGAGCTATAGTATTTTGTGCCGGGGTTGAGTCATATGTAAAAATTTTGTGTAATCTTCTAAAGTTCTGGTGATGATGATGACTGAAGATGAATATCCTGATATTAATGGTAGATTCTTACAAGTGTCTATCGGTTATTAAAATAATTTAATCGGTTTGAAGCTCAACTAGAAGCATCGTCATTAAAGCGAAGCATTTTATCGGAACTCTACAAGGAGGTGGGTCACCTTTGACTGGACGTGACTGCTTCTACTGTAAAAGAAGATGAATAAGCAGGGAAATATGCGCTCATTAGATCCGTGAAATCCAAAGTCATGGTGTCGCACATTATGATGTTGCACGAAATCACTCAGGGTGACAGCTCAGTTGGTGAACAATTGATACCCAAACAAACTTTGGAGGCGCCCAAACAAACTGTGAGCAACTAATACCATTGTGGTTTTGGACCCAAAATATTTAACAAATGGTTCTGTCCCAAAAATTAATTGAAAGTGAAGATGCATATAAAGTCTTAAAAAAACGTTATGTATTTTCCTAGGCCACAGTCACATCGGCCCAGTGGCTTAGCTGTAGTGCTTAGCATTGCCACTCCATAGGTACGGGGATCGAATCCCTGATTCAGAAAGGTTGACCCATCCTTTCATCTTTTAAGTGGATCGATAAAATGGGGACGAAGAATGCTTGGGAGCTAAACACTGGGGGTTCCGCGTGAGGCTGACCACCTTACCGGGACATATGCCCAGAGCCCTAGGTCACGTAAGCTGAAATGGGAACGGCAGGCCTTGGCCCACTATTGCGCTGAAGAGTAGAGTTTAAGAAGATGCATATAAAGTCTCTTTAACGATCGTTATAATATTCCTAGGCTACCGCCACATCGGCCTCCGCAACGAGTCCGGCCAGCCCCTGCTCATGAAGACTCTCTTCGTCCACATCATCGTCAAGGACTACGTGCCGGACGGCCTCTCAGGTAAGTATGCAATCTTCGGAAGTAAGATTCATACCTCCTGGTTCCCGAACCCCATGCCCCCCCACGGTGAAAAAACAACGTCGTCACCCACGCTCTTGTGTTTCAGACCTGGCGGACGCTCTGGCCAACCCCATTGCGTACCAGTCCATCCTAGAGAAGCACGCCCAGCAGCTGATGGCTCTCACTGACGACCTGGACGAGGTTAGTGACCTACTGGACACTCTGATGTCAAGTTTCTCATGAACACTTTATCTATAATAATAAAAGAAAGAGTCTGTCTGTTAGCCTGTCTGTCTGTCTGTCTGTGTGTATGTCTGTGGATCGCAAAAGACCTACTTAGACAGCTCTAAAAAATTCGAAATTTTTAATATAGATTCCTTTTAATACCTACGTGTGCACCTGAGGCTTAGTTTTTTCATATTTGATTGTGATTTTTAATTAATATAATTAGTTTTTTAAAAAAACGTCATCCACGTGGGATTGCGGGACCAGGGCTTGAAAATACATGGACCGGACCGAAACGGGGGCTTGACGCCATCCTCTATTAGTTTGATTGGTTGAGATATATGCACTCGCCCTAAGGCTGCTTCATCCTCTATTACTGTTTGCTTTTTTTAAGTGTGCATGGGCCAACACTAATTTAATTTTGTTTTGGTTTTGAGTGTATTTTCACAAGTAAGCATGCCTCTAAAAGGAAGCTATACGAAGTTAACGGGTTCCCAGTAAGGCGGGACCATACTGCTAGTTTAGAATAATTTCCTGTTGTATCATGTAGATTATGTAGCATATCTCATTCTAGTACACTCTCAGAAATAACACTTTCATTTTTGACGATTCATGAATCCTCAAGCCTCATTTCGTTAATTTTGAGGATTGATTCGTCAAACTATCCTCAAAACTATCCTCACGAATCCTCACTTTTACGATCGTGATTTGACGATTCTGTATCTTGATTTTGAGGAAACCGAATCTCATTGTTGTACTCACATGCTCAAAAATGACGAAATATTTCTTTCGATTAGATGACATTCAAATCCTCATAAAAATGACGATTCAAATTTCCTCACTTTGAGGAAACGAAATTTGCCAGTAACGGAATCGTCAAAATTAAGGAAAATTTCGTCGTTTTTGAGCATTCATTTTTGAGAGTGTATCCAGTTTAAAAATACTAGAATTTCAAACATTGGAAAAACTACAATTCTAAACATTTAAAATACTAAAATTCCAAGTCGACGTGTACCTGCTTCGACTTAGCCTTTCCACCTTTCTATTTATAATAACTACATTACATTGACCGAAAACGAAATTTTGTTAAATGAATAGGATTTGACATTTTAGTTTTTAATATTTTGAAACTGAATACTGCTTTAGTAAAATTCCACTATAATCTATTTTCCCTCAAACGAACAAGGAAAAGTAAAACAACGGTCTTCCAAATGGAACTTATAAGTACAGACAGGACCTAACAATTTAGTGCATGCAACTAAAGTTAAATTTTTCTGACGAAGTTAATTTACTTTTGTGGACTTTAATGTTCTAAAACCGTAAAATTCAATCAAAATATTCCATCTTTCTCATATTTTCATTAAAAGAACAATGGAAAATAAACGACGGCTTTATAAATGATACTTTTATGTATAATCAGTAGATAAAGGACCACAGCTGTCGGAAAGCTATATGATTAAACGTGATAATATATGTACTTCCTTAAAATATCCTTTTGCTGTAAAATTTAACACAATAAAATATGGTGTAATTTTACATAGTTTATACAAATACAAAAATTATACAAATACCAGGAGCCCAGCAAGGTTGGTCCAAAATATATCTTACCAGTTTCCAGTAACTATCGAGATTCTTCTTAAAATTTTCAACTCTCTTCGAATGCAACGTATTCTGGCAAAGCATTCCACTCATTGACGATTCTATTGTAAAAATAATGTTTCCTTACCTAAGCATGATTTATTCCGTTTCTGACCATGTCCTCTGGTCCAGCTATTTAAGGTAAAACCTAAGCCCTCAATGTCACATAAGTACACAACGAAATAAGATCCTTCACAGAGACCTTAATATTGATTTTATTGACTCAGCGATTCTTTCTGCTCCACATAATTACATAACCTCTATTGATGGATCTGCATACGAGAACCTTAAAGACATTATCGCTTACGATCATATAGTTGAACAAAAATATAAACGTTCATGCACCGTTCATCACGACCCTTCTTGGCAATACCGTTATGACAGTTTTACCGTTTTTTCTTTAACTAATGCTTTTTACAATGACGACAAGTTGCACTTTGAATAGCATTGTTATGTCCAGTGTTTAACGATATGTGTTCATTGTCCTTTGTAGTGTCCATTTTCATCATTATTTTTTTATTAGACAAGCATATCGCTTTGCCCAGGGGTCTCTCCCACGGGTTTTCCACGTTATGTTTATATGGACATATATGGTTTACTTATGGAAATCACAAACGCTCTCCCTTTTTGGGGTATCTTAGATGGAGAAGTAAGGACGCTTCGCGTCGATACTTCATATTGCTATTTCGATCTCCGATTTCCTCCCACTTTGCATTCTGTATTCCAGGAGGACGGCGAGGACAAAACGGATTCCGACAAACCCAAAAGCGCTCATCAGCCCACCGTGAAATCGCCGCCCCAGAAAGCCAAGAAATCCGAGGACAGGAACGAAGAAGCCCCTGTGTTTCAGCAAACGCCCCTGCCGCCACCTACTATGAATGGGACAGTGCCCAAACAGTCGTCGTCTGGGGGACCTTCTTCGCCTGGACCCATCAAGTCGCAGGACACCACCAGTGAGTCCTACTATTGCCTGAGTATTATATAGAGAAATCTAATGAGTTTTGAGTCCATTGTTATAATTTGTTCGATAAAAAATATGAAATAACTAGGGAACAAAAACCCATACTCGCTACAGCTCGCCAACCCCCGAAAATTGCTACGCAATTCCTCTTTTTTGGCTCCGCAAACAAACATGCAAGACTAAGATATGTCAGTTAAAAGGTCCCGACCAGCGGGGAGAGTGCGCGAGACGAAAAAGGGAAGATGCATCGGCTTCGGCTGGTTTTACAATGCGTGACCGGAAACTCAAGACCGATGCCAACGGTTAAAAAATTAGCTATTCCCAGTGGAACTGCTCCAGGGCATCATGTAGCTCTAGCCCTAAGCATTGATCTCTACCAAAGCCACGGGACGCAACCTGAAGCAGCTCACGAACACACCGCCACACTTTCAGCGTTTCTGATTGGCTGAAGCCGCGTAAGTCACGGGGCTTTCAAGCATCCGACAATTACAATTTTATTTAGAGAGAGAAATAAACGATGCAAAAAAAATCTAAATTTCCAGTGTGATGGAAAAATTGCTGTGAATTTTCATAAAATGCAAAATTTATAGTTTGGTACCAGTGATTTCTTTTTCACTGGCAGTGTTGGATACACACATTTTTTGTGCTTAAACGTTATTGATCTTTTCATGTGACTCAGTTAGTAAAAAAAATCAATTTGCATTTAAATAATATCACTGCATTATGGTGAATTTAAATAATAATTTGCATAATTTGCATTTAAATAATATCACTGCACTATCTCGAAATGTGCTGCAAAATTTACAGGAAATTTGTACAGTGTACGTATAGCCCCGTTCAAGGGAATACATTAATTCTACAGTTAAGTAAGTTCTCAACTTTATTTTAGCTATGTCCTCTTACTTGATTGTAGCCGTGGCCTGTTTGTCATATTAAAGGACCCTTTTGAACCCCAATATTCCGCTAAAATAGGTATTAAAATCTAAGTTCACACACTTTAAAAGTCATTGGTTCAAAGCTTTCTCTTTGTCCCTAAAATACGGTTGTGTTACTAAGTAAATTATCATTAAGAGGAGAAAATGTTTTGACAGTGTAAGAAATTTAATTTATTTCTACACACGACAGGGAAAAGAATTTTAATAACTCCTCGGAAAATAAAAATCATATTTTCTCATTATCTCTTGCACTATATTTACTAGTCGCCCCCCCCCCCCCCCGCCCCCAGAAAGAAATGTATTTGTCTCTACAAGTGTGAAATTGAATTCTTTGTTCAATGCATAAAGATTTATTTTTCATTTTTAGAAGCGGTTTTTTTTTTGTTAATTTTATATAACATAGGATTGTATATCATACCATATCAAATTGCAATTGTAATAAAATTTGAAAAATAATTTTAATTATCTTTGTAGGGAGACCAAATCAAACAGTGACATCTATTACAGATGAATCTCAAGAAAAACCTCTCTCTTTGTTAGGTTTGTTGAAAATATTTCCTTTAAAATCAATGGAGTTTCAACAAATATCTTCATCTTCTTTTAAGTATTTCCATCTATTCAAAGTTTCGTTATTGGTGCTGCCATCTACTGCTTTTTGAAAATAATATTACCTTGACTGGAAAAATATCTTTATTTGAGGACTAATAGGACTTTAACAATTGATTTTTCGCGATGTTGATTTTTAATGGACAACTTAGAGTAAAGTTTAGATTGATAAACCATTTTATTTTTTCGCTTTTCTTGTCAAATTTGAAATCTCAAATCTTGCTCCTTAATTTAAGGAAAATGCAAAACATTAACTTGCATCATGAATTTAACAATTAATTAATAATTTAGTATTTAAAAAAACATTATACAATTAGAGTGAAATTGTTACATCCACATATATATTAAAGATATTGTTAAATACACATACATTTTAGCACTGATCATTTCATTTTTTAGAATCGGAAGAAGCTAACATGATTCCCGAAACAGTGGAGATGCTTCGTCAGCATAAAACAGTGGTTAAAATATCAAGTAAAATGGAAAAGGAGTTGTTAGCTTTAAAGAAAAAGCAGGAAAAGGTAAGACGGAACATTAGCAATTATTTAGTTGATAAATTTTCAAAGTCCGAAAAAAATCCGTTACAATCTTACCCTTAAGTCTGAGAAATTACGCACTTTTAATTAAAAAAATATTTATTGATGTTTTGTTCCAATATTACAAACGGAATACTGCGATATAGCAAAATATCGCAAATAGCATCTACTGGCAATAATTGAGAACGAGTCTCAGGCAGTAGAAAGACCATGGAGTTAAACAAAGCTGTAGATGTTCATGAAGAGGTACGGACTGACCAGTTTCGATCCAGGAACTTCTTGCGTGCGAGTTCGATACTGAACCGCCTGCGACAAAGTAATTAACTACTCGGTCGCGAGGGCTATACCTTGTCTATCTAGAATACGAGTTTCGAAAGCATTTTCCTCCCCCTATCCCCTATATATTTTCTAAACCTAGCGCGTTTGAAGTTCAGTTGTGGAGGTTAACAATCCGAACAGTTCCAACCCAAAAGGGGTGGGTGAAAAACAAGCTCTCGCCGTTTTGAAGAAAACCACATGCGGGGATAGGGGAGGAAAATGCTTTCGATGCTCGTATTCTAGATAGATAAGGTACATTCTTAAAACGTACGAGCAATTTTAACTCAGTCTGATTAGTTTTCACTCCTCCAGTCTGGAAAATGCACTTCTCCCTTTGGAGTGGATCCTTTGTGTGTTAAACCTCAGGCAGGATCACTCCAAACGAGTGATTTTAACTCAGTCTGATTTAATATTCACTCCTTTCCAGTATCGAAAATGCACTTCTCCAACTGGAGTGGATTTCACTCTTTTGTTTTAAGAGTGTATAGTATTGGGTACTTGTGCTGATAGCCACAGTTCCTCTTTCAGGTTCGTGAGCGCGAAGTGGACCTGCTGCTGTCGAAAGAGGCCAAGCTTCTCCGGAACCTGGAGAGTCTGAGCAACAGGACGCATAATAGGTTCGTCAGAAAGTTTTATTCTCCGTAAGTACGAAATACAGCACTCAGATGCATTCCCCCCATCTTGCATGAGGCACGGGCACGGTAACGGTCACCCTTTTTTTATTATATAATTTTTTACATTACTTTAGTTTTTAAAGAAAGTTCTCATTTTTAGCACGTCTTTGCCTGAAGTTTTAGTTTAATTAAGGCCAAGGTGGGATCAGGTATGATATGTCGATAAAAAATTCGCATAGTCCATTCACCGGTTCTGGAGAACACAAGTAAACAAAGCACAATTATATTTGACGGTATTAAGGGGACGCATTACCCAAAATATTATTTCTAGAAATAATAACATAAACTTGTAAATTATATTGGTTTTGTATAATGTTTACTCTATATAAAAAATTTCTGGCAATAAAAATTAATATTTACAAGTAGTTTTTCATGTATTCCAAAAAAAAGGTCAAAATTTTGAACTTTTTTTAAACCCTACTCCTCCTTCAATTTTAAGAATAACTTCACCTAACTTTTATGGTTTCTTTTTAGTACTATTTGTTCAAGAACTGATCATGGATTTTAAAATGTGAGCGACAGTTAAAAAGTAATATGCATTTGCAGTAAAAATCACAAAAAAATACACAAAAAATACAAATTATTGAATTCAAAATTTTTAAAAAAATAACTATACATAGAACACCTTATTCCATGCACAATTTTGTGCATAATATATGTAAGAACACAGGTAAAAAATTTCAAAATTCTAACTTAATTAGCAAAAACGCCTTAGGGATTTATTAAACACAAGAATTGAAAAACGTGAAACAGAGAAAAAAAAAGGTTGAAAGCACACGAAATAAGTATTCAAACTTCTAGGAATGACTCCAGAAAGTATTTAATATTTTTTTCCTACACAAGATATCATTATGAAACTTTCAATAAATGTTTAGAAGAATATTGTGAATAATAAAAAGTAAAAACTGAAAAATCGACATTTTGACCAATTTTTGTTTAATGCGTCCCCTTAAAATGATGGATAAAAAGTGGGTGTGGACAAACAGGTGAACAGGCATAAAATATATAAAAAAAAATATTGGTCTCTTGATATCATACGTTTCACTTTCTTTTGGAAAAATTATGGTTTGAGTGGAAATTGAAAAAGGGATATGGACAGACGTACGGAAATCCCTAAGATGTCAATAACTTCCATCCCATTTTTTTTTAAATCTTCTAAATTGGAAAAAATGGGCCAATAATAAATTAATATACATTACATAATATACATTATATGCATAAATACATTACATAATGTACATTATATGCATAATATACATCACATAATATACATTATATGCATAACGTACATTGCATAATATACTTTATATCCATAATATACATTACATAATGTACATTATACGTATGCATAATGTACATTACATAATATACATTATATGCATAACATATATTATATACATAATATACGTTACATAATATAAAGGCATTGTTTCTTAGAATTTTGCAAATCCAAAGACTTTAACATATTTTCCTAATGCATCAATGTAGTTTCAGTTTGGCAAATATATTCCAACCTATTTCATCTAAAAACGTATGGATTATGTGCAATATTTTAACATTCAAAACAATTCACATAAATAGTAGAGCCAAAAAAGGTAACAATTATATATTCTCCCAAAACTAGTAACTTTGATACTGCTCTAGATACTCTTTCTAGAACTAAAGCTGAGAGTCATGATTCTAAACTTTGTAAAATGGGTTCTATCGCTGAATATAACTCTTACGCACTAAGCATTGCATGTATCAATTTTGTAAAACATTTATTTTCTTTGCTTGTCTGCATCTTCAAATAAAGAATTTTTTATTTAGTTACATTTGAATTGTTGTCTTCTGACTTGTATTATTTTTCTTTGACTTTGTTTTTCTTTATCACAATTTTTTTAAATATTTCTGTCATTTAAAAAGCAGATAAATTCATTAACGTTTTTACTTTTTACGTGGAGAATTTAAAGTCTCCGCTGATATTTTTCCTATACTCAAACTATTTCGAATACATTTTCTGCTGTAGAGTTTTACAACTGAAAACTTAGTTAAGTTATCATAGTTTAGTTATTAAGATGTAGTTATCTTTTTCAACGGAAAGCATAGTTGTTATAGTTTAGCTACTAAGATTTAGTAGAGTTTTCTACGGCAAAACATTATTGTTACTATTCAGTAATGAAGAGTTGGAATAATAAAATGTGTATCAGTGTTTTTTGCATTAAATATTCTAAGAAAAATTCCAAAAAATGTTGTATTTCATTAATACACTACAAAAATACGAAAATGTTACAATAACACTTTCTTATTTATTCCTTTTTTTTCTTATTGATTTACTGCTATGATATCTCTGTTCTCCTCTCCTTTCTACTATATTCTGTCTGTATGTTTCCTGACTTTCTACCTTTCTTTAGCTGCATGATCACTTTCTATGCTAATTTCAACTATCGATCAACTATCTGCTTTCTACTGTAAAGACAGGGATCAGTTAAATTAGTGGTAAAAATTAGTCGAACACAAATGTTAGTTTTCAAAAATTGGTACTCAGTCTTATTAACTGCTTATTTATTAAAAAAAAAATCGTATAATACTATTCATGGAATTCCCTTTAATTTTTTTTTTCATAATCGGACTACTTTTGGGCGGATTACACTTTTTGCAAACCTGGCGAATTCCCCGAAACCGAGAGACACAATTTATGAGTAAAAAATTATTCAAACATAAATAATTGTTTTCAAAAACTGAAAAAATTGTCGTATCAACTAATTATTGATTGAAAATTAGACTTTGGAAATTATTTTGGTAGAATTATTGAGGATTCCCTTTTAATTTTTTACGAACTGGGTCTTTTGTTACTATCAGTAATTCAAGTAATTGGGTCTGGGACACAATCCTAAAAGCCTTTGCTACGAGAGAATTTGCGAGCCTAATAGTGAAAATCGTTTTGTTATTTTTCATACAAAAAATATAGGAAACTAGCTGTCCTATAGAGAATAACCTCTTGTGATCCGAGCAAAGTCCTACACGTATATTCTTATAATCTAAACATAATTTTCATACAAATGTATGCTTGAAAAAATTTTCAAAGAACTTTAAAAAATATATATCTTTAATAATTCCTTAGGCACACGCCTTAAACTCTAAAAATACGCATTTTTGTGCTATAAATACAACGAAACAGGCCGTATCACTTATTTGTAGTTACCAGATTATTTTAACATTGTTTTTATTGCAAAATGCCTTTAAAATAACTACTAAAAGAACTTTTTGAAAAGTTTGAAAAAAAATTAAAATAATTTTTTAAGAACTCTAATATTGTATTGACCCTCGTTCAGCTTCATTTTTTTATACAAATAAATGACCGATACCCGTAATCAGAGCCTGAAAACTGATATTTGGATCTTCTTCTATTGGACAGTTCAATTTCGGAACTAATTAACGTGTTAATTGTTTGTTGGAAGATTTTAAAAAATTTCTCCAAATGGGGACGCCAGGGCGCACGAGGTTATATCCATATTTTACCAAATTTATAGGGTAACGATACACCAATGTGAGGGTTTAATGAAGCGGACTCTACCTATGCGCCATTGAGCGGGCTATTCCTTTTTATAACAATGTTTAAGTTGTTGAATGTTATTTTATTTTAGATGCTGGAATCCAAGGAGACAACCGAAAAGGGTCGGGGAAGTGGATTCTGCTATAGTTTCGCCTGAACAGAAGACAAAGGTAACTGAATAAATTCACTATGAGACTGCAAATCGGTTATGGGAAAACGAAATATCGTAGAAAGTCCAATATTTTCAGTATGAAAGAGCATGTTCTTTGGGGTTTTTTTCGTTCAAATAGTCTCGGTAAATTTAAGATCCTTACAAGTTTACAGTGGACCAATGATTGACAAAAAAATTTAAAAAGTTAATCTAAACGAGTTTTTAAGATACTACGACAAAAGACTTCTTCGTACATGATTCCTTAATCCAAGAGTCAGTGTCTTTTAAATTGCTTATATTATAAGTTTTGCAAAATAAAATTATTATATTCTTCAGATATTCCATTTTTTAAGAAATATATTATTTTGCGAGTATGGGACTCTCTGCAACTTCAATTAATGCATATTTACGGAGTATTTTTGTGGTAAGGTCTATTTCACATGATACAAATATTCTGAATTTCATATTATGTAACTTATGTTAGTATTTTATGCAATTTGTATCTAAAATTGTAATATTTTATGTAATTTGAATCTAAAATTGTAATATTTTATGTAATTTGTATCTAAAATTTTAGTATTTTATTTAATTTTTATCTAAATTGTTAGTATTTTATGTAATTTGTATCGAAAATTTTAGTTTTTTATGTAATTTATATCGAAATTTTTAGTTCTTTATGTAATTTGTATCTAAATTTTTTGTATTTTATGTAATTTGTATCTAAATGTTTAGTATTTTATGTAATTTGTATCGAAATTCTTATTAGTATACTTATTTTTATATTTTCCAGTTAGAAGAATTGCGCACTAATTTCAATCAGACTATGTTGGCCTTAACCAAAGAACATTTAAATGCAGAAATGGAAATTTACTCAAAATATCAAGAACCAGTAAGTTGATATACTTTTACATATAGTTTTAATTGAAAATAAGCCATTTTTTATCATTATGAAATGTTTTGAATCCTAAAATTAACCGTGCTTCTTAAAGAGTTAATATTTTATGTTTTTTTAAAGTTTTTATTTTAAATAACTTATATGGATGTTTTATCTGCAACATAGCGGATACTTCTATAATTATGTAATTCATTGCAATACATGGATATTGAAAACTATAAAATGAGTTTTATTTATGTATTTTTGAACTTGTATGTTTATTAAAAGAACCCAAAATATATCAAGAGTGGTATTCCCCTCATTAAATATTATTAAAGTACCATTGATCATCGATAGCCAAGATATGAATGTTGTACAATTTCTAGCTGTTTATTTCTAACCTCAGTGCGGAGCTCAAACACATACAACCAATAATTACGCCTCCGTTTTGAACCTTGCTCAAGTGGGCGCTACCTGAGAGAACACTCAAAGAAAACTTCGAGTGACATAATACGCTATGCAGCGTCAGGACTTTCGAGTCCACTCATTTATGGAGCAAGTTTGTTGTCGTGTCGTGTACTCTGAACAAATAAAGGGCCGGGGTTCCAACCCGAGACCTTCTGACTGCCTGACCTTGTCCCTTACTATTATGCTGCCTGATTGGCTTAGCCTTGATTGACTATAAAAATATCTTTCTGGAATGGTATTTTAGGAAAATCACTACACTAAACAGATCTAAAATTATCATCCATCAACTTTTGAATTATATGTGACGTGTTGCTTTATTTTTTACTAAATGCACTTCTTAGTAGCTTATGAACATATAATTAACTCTTCATATCTTAAAAACAGTGTCTGTATTGCAGTATATTTGTTTTATTTCAGTTATATGCGGCTATAAGCAAAGTGATGCAATTATCACAAGCATCACAAGTTCAAACGCTCAATACATTGCATGCCAGGTTTGTAAAATTTCATTTATTTATTTAACGTATTTTAAATATAATATTTATAAATTTGATTTGTATGATAATACACTAAAATGAAAAAGAACTTTCTAACCTCAAACAGTTACAAATATGTTCAGTTCTCATAAATATATGATCATATGATAAGTCAGTGCGATGTTTTTATGTGTGCAATTTATTGAAATTTTGAAATAGAAATATGAATCCACTGAACCACAATTTGAGCACACCATATTAAACATAATGTTGCATCTATCCGGGAATTAAATAGGACATTTTGAATCGAACTTTTGGAATTGTGAAAACTTTCGTAATCGTCTTTGATGGGACTTTCTATTTGACTCGTGATCGCGAACTTGACGAATTTGGTGAGTTCTTTCCAGTTTTACATTTCATTTCTTCTTGGAAAGTTTCATAAAGCTTTGAAATGACTTTAGAAAAATTGAAAAAGAATCGGTCCAGTTTACGTACCGCGACTACTAAAATCTTAACGAAAATTGAAGCGGAACTTTCACAATCACAAATTTCTTTAGAAAATCTAGATGTTCTTATTGAACAATTGAATGATAAAGAAAAATCGTTGGGGTTGATTGATGCAGAAATAGAACCTTTAATTACAGATGATGACATTGAACGAGAAATCGAGGCAAGAGAAAATTATAGAGAAAGCATAATTCTTTGGCGTACTCGCGCAAAGCGTATTTTGGATGGCACTGATAAAACTAGTGTTGAACAACACACTCAGGAACGTGTTATTGTTGAGAATGCATTTGCCCAACAACAAGGCGTACAACTCCCAAAATTGTCCATTCAAAAATTCGACGGACATCCTTCAAAATTTTTGGAATTTTGGCAGTCTTATGAAAATGCAATTCATAAAAATAAATCGTTGTCTGATGTTGATAAATTTAATTATTTGAAATCTTTATTAAGTGGCTCAGCTTTAAACGTAGTTAACGGTTTTCCATTGACAAATGAAAATTACTCGTCGGCAATAGCTTTGTTAAAAGAACGATATGGAAGGACAGATATCCTTCAAAACGTGCACATGCTTAACTTATTGAAAATTCAACCACTACGTTTTTCTAATGATCTAATTGGTTTGAGAAATTTATATGATAAATGTGAAACAGAAATTCGATGCCTGGAAGCTCTTGGAGTTCCTAAGGAAAACTTTGGAATATTGCTTTGCCCTTTGTTGATGCAAAGAATTCCTCATGACATGGCTCTTGAATACAATCGATCTAGAGACATAGATAATGAAAATTAGTCCTTAGATGACTTAATGAAATTCATTAAGCGTGAACTCCACTGCAGGGAAAGGGTTCAACTTACAAGCAAAGTTGAAAACAGAAATAGAAACTTTCCAGGTAGAAATTATGACAATAAATATGAAAACAAAGTAAATTTCAATAGAGGTTTTAATAAACCTAATACATCAGCTGCTGAATTTGTTACATTAAATGAAGACAAATGTATATTTTGCAATGTTGAAGGTGATCATTTGTCCCAAAATTGTGATGTAATAAATATTGATAAGAAAAAAGAAATACTTAAAAAAGAAGGCAGATGCTTCCGGTGCTTAGATAAAAATCATATTTTTAAGCGTTGTCGATCTAACATTAAATGTGGTATTTGTCAAAAATCACATTCCGAAGCAATTTGCTTTAAAAAGTTTAATGTGTCGAATACTTTAAATGATGTAGAGGGAAATCAGGACCAAGGGGGAAATCAGTCCTCAACATCAACAGTAGTATCTTCCATTACAAATCAGAATAATTGTGGCCAAGCTGTCTCACTCCAAACAGCTTCTATGTTAGTGCACGGAAAACAAAAAGCAGGAAATATCAGATGTCTCTATGATACTGGAGCCCAAAAAACATTTATTTCTCGACAAGTAGTTAAAGATCTAGACTTACCGATCGTAGGGGAGGAAAGTATTCTTGTCCACGCTTTCCAATCATCAAATCCGAATCGACAAAAATGCAGAAAGGTTAAGTTGGGCATTAAGAGTAAAATAAACGGCAGTATCATTTATATAAACGCTTTAGAAACTGACGAAATAACAAAAGCTTCTTTAAGTTATCCAGATAATGATGTCCGTCACTTTTTAAACTTGGAAGGCATAGAACTTGCAGATAAAGAAAACTGCAATAATATGGAAGGTAATAGAATATCACTTTTATTGGGGGCTGACAATTACTTTAAAATTGTTACTGGAAAAATTAAAAGAATTAATTCGTCATTTGTTTGTATGGAAACACATGCTGGTTGGGTGCTTTGTGGCACTAACGATGATTCTACAGTTGACAATGATCATATTCTTGGAGTGTGCAATGCTATTGTAATGAAGGCTGTAACAGAGGATGAAACTTCATTAAGAAAATTTTGGGAACTTGATGCAATAGGCATCACTGACGGACTCACTAGTTCGAGAACAGTCTCCGACGATGAAGCTATGCACATATTTGATTCGACCACAAAATTCGAAAATTCAAGATACGAGGTTTGTTTGCCATGGAAATTTGCGAACGTAGACTTGCCAAACAACTACTACAATGCTAAGAAGAGACTTGATAGTTTAAACAAGAGGTTTGAAAGGGATCCAGAACTGTATAGTGACTATAAAGCTGTTATTGAAGACTACATTGACGCAGGTATAATTGAGGAAGTTAAAGACACACAAAATGACAATTTGAAAGATCATCCCATTTACTATCTACCACAATCTCCAGTGATTAGAAAGGACAGAGAGACAACAAAGCTGAGAATTGTCTACGACGGCTCTTCCCATTCTCCAAACTCGCCATCTTTGAATGATCTTCTGCATCCTGGCCCAAATTTGAATCCAGACTTATTGAATTTGGTTCTGCAATTTCGATTGAACCCAATTGCCTTTGTTTGTGACATAAAGCAAGCCTTTCTGAACATAGGCCTTCAAGAATCCGACAGGGATGCAGTAAGATTTCTTTGGTACGAACAATCAGAAAATGGACAAAACGAACTTGGAGTTTTCAGATTTACACGAGTGTAATTTGGTGTCACGTCTTCACCCTTTTTGCTTGCCGCCGTTATTAAGAAGCACATATACAAATATAAAGACAAATATCCTGATGCCTACAACGCCTTGAATGAATCTTTATATGTCGACGATCTTCTCTCCGGCTCAACATCAGTTGAAGATGCTTTTAAATTGTCAAATGAAGCAAAAGATATTATGCTTGAAGCTAACATGTCCCTAAGAAAGTGGAAGACTAATTCCTCAAATTTGAGAGACTTGTGGAAAACAAAGGACTTTGAAATTTCCTCATCTGAAGAAAGTTGTGAAGGGAACATCGAAATAAAAGTTCTGGGACTCAGCTGGAATACGGTAACTGATGTCTTTAAATTTGACGTATCCCACTTGAAGCAATTTGTAGACGCAGCAGTGAAAACAAAACGTACTGTGATCAAAGCCAGTGGACGAATATTCGACCCAACAGGGTTTCTGACTCCTTTCACTGTTCGAATCAAGCTCTTGTTCCAAGAACTGTTGGTTAGAAAAATTAATTGGGATCAACAGCTTCCTCCTGACCTCATAAAAGTATGGAACGATTGGTGTGAGGAACTTCCATATCTTAATTCAATTGAAATACCAAGGTATTACTTTTTAGGTACTAGACTGAAATTTCCACCAAAGAAGATCGAGGTACATTGTTTCACAGATGCGAGTGAAAAATGCTACGGAGGTGTAGTCTATGTGAAGTATGAAGAAAAAGATAAGCCAAAGATCTCATTTGTTTCATCAAAAAGTAGAATATCTCCTCTTAGAAAATCAGAAACCCAACTGTCAATTCCAAGGTTGGAACTCATGGCAGCCCTCATTGGAGCTCGTTTGACGAAACATTTGTCATCTGTTTTCAAAGACTTTGACACGACATATTACTACTGGACTGACTCAAGCATTACATATTATTGGATTAGAAGCAATTATGATAAGTTTAAACCATTCGTGGGACATCGAATCAAAGAAATACAAACTCTTAGTAATCCAAGTGCTTGGTCCCACTGTCCTGGTCACGAAAATCCAGCCGACTTATTGTCAAGAGGCTTAACAGCATCAAATTTGAAGGACAATAAACTATGGTGGAATGGACCAAAGTGGCTATCCAAACCAAAAGAAGACTGGCCAAAGACATTGCAAGCAAAAGAAGATCCCCAAGAAACACAGGAACCCACCGAGCTAGAACTGAGAAAAAATTGCAGTATTAATTTAACCCAATTTGAAAATGATACAGCAGATAATCAGTTTCCTGTCGATAAATTCTCTTCTTTCAACAAGACATGTAGAGTAATGGCTTGGTGTCTTCGTTTCATCAGTAACTGCAAAGAAACCTTAGATAATAGAAATAAAAAATACTTACAGGCGTCAGAACTTAAAACAGCAACCTTAAAAGTAATTGAAATTGTACAAAGTCAAGAGTTCAAGAAGGAAATTAACTGTTTGAAAAATAATAAGCCACTGCCAAATAATAGTAAGATATTGTCTTTGAATGCCTTCCTTGATAGTAATAATTTATTGAGAGTTGGTGGACGCATACAGAATTCGAATTTGCCATACGACCAAAAGCATCAACTTCTACTTCCTAAAAGCCATCATCTCACCAAGTTAGTAATTGAACATTACCACATACTTTCTTTTCATGCTGGTACACAAACAACTCTTTCTCTCATTCGACAAAAATATTGGATACCATCTGGAAGAGATAGAGTGCAACGTGTTTTGTCGAAATGTATGATTTGCTTTCGAACTAAGAGTAAAACATTGAATCAGTTGATGTCGAATCTTCCGAAAAATAGAGTTGTTCCATCCAGACCTTTCTCTAAAATAGGAGTAGATTTTGCTGGACCTATAATAGCAAAACCCAACCTGAAAAGATCAAGAGTTAAACTGAAACATTATATTGCACTTTTCATTTGCTTCAGTACAAAGGCTGTACACCTTGAAATTGTAAGCGACTTGACTTCCGAAGCATTTCTTACCAGCCTTAAGAGATTCATAGCACGAAGATCTGTGCCGTCGGAAATTTACAGTGACAATGCGACAAACTTTGTTGGTGCAAATAACATCTTGAAAGAACTATACCAATTGTGTCAAGCTCAGCAAGTACAAGAATTTAGTCTCGAAAAAGAAATCAAGTGGCACTTTATCCCTCCTTTGGCACCAAATTTCGGTGGATTATGGGAAGCAAACATCAAAACTATGAAGAAACATTTAGTCAAGGCAACTCAGGCAAACATTCTGAATTATGAAGAGCTAAATACCCTTATTGTACAAATTGAAGCATGTTTGAATTCGAGACCTTTGACACCTATCTCTACAGATCCAACAGATCTGCTACCTTTGACGCCGGGACATTTCCTTGTTGGTGGTCCATTGTTGTCCGCTCCTGAAGAAGATACTTCAGAAAAGATCACTTTGACGTCAAGGTGGACTCTTTTACAAGACTTAAAGAATAGATTTTGGAGACGTTGGAGTCAAGACTATCTAACAGAACTGCAACAACGTTTAAAATGGGGTCGTAAAACTGCTAATTTGGAGCCTGGACAATTGGTTGTCATCAAGGAAAAGGACCTTCCTCCCCAAAAATGGAAACTTGGACGCGTGTTGCAGACTTTCCCTGGAAACGATGGACTAGTACGTGTTGCTCAACTGAAGACCTCAACGGGCAACATAAAGAGGGCAATTTCCAGCCTTTGTCCTCTACCATTCAACGACTTTGAACTCCGTTCAACTGGGGGCGGCGTGTTTGGAACTGCTAAAATATGAACACTCTACTTCTTCCTAATATTATCTTTGTTTTTCTGCACGCATAGCCGATTATACTTTTTGAAATTGGCAACAGTAACTACTTTTGTTTTAGAATAAAAATGTGATTGTTTTGATTTGACCATGTTTTTTATGTGTGCTAATTTCTTGAAATTTTGAAATAGAAATATGAATCCACTGAACCACAATTTGAGCACACCATATTAAACAAATACACTAAAATGAAAAAGAACTTTCTAACCTCAAACAGTTACAAATATGTTCAGTTCTCATAAACATTCTCGTCAAATTACGATTTAAATATTGGAATGACTTTTTAATATTTTTTCCTGTCCTAAAGAAAAAATTTAACTTAAATCACTTTACCAAAAGGAATTTGGCCAATCCACTGATAAGATAACCTTGCAATTCATTTTACTTATAATTACTAATGAAGATAACCTAAATTTAGATAAAATATCCCGACTTCTTATATTATGTTATTTCCTAAGGTGTTCTGTGTGTTAACATCCATTTAGCAGGCTTTTAACTCTTCGAATCGTTTCGTTAATTGCGTACTGAATGTACAAAGTGTGAAAAGGTGCGTTTGGTTTCACCATAATAATCTCTACTAGCAGCTACAACGGGTGTGTAATTAAATGTTTCACCATTTTCGGTATTCGAATGAACCATTTTTCATTTATGGAAACAAATACCTGAGAAATGGTTCAACTAAATAAGGAAATAGGATGAAACATTTCACCATGCAACCACGCCTACGGGTTCACCATAATAATCTCTCCTAACAGCTGCAACGGCTGTGTAATTAAATGTTTCGCCATATTTTCGGTATTCGAATGAACCATTTTTCGAATACCGAACCGTTATGGAAGCAAATACCTGAGAAATGGTTCAACTAAGTGCGGAAATACGATAAAACATTTCAACATACAACCGCGCCTATGGTTTCACCATAATAATCTCTCCTAACAGCTGCAACGACTGTGTAATTAAATTTTTCACCAAATTTTCCGTATTCGAATGAACCATTTTTCATTTATGGAAACAAATACCTGAAAAATGGTTCAACTAAGTACAGAAATTTGATGAAACATTTCACCATGCAACGGCTCCTAGACACCATATTTTTGGTGAAACCAAAGTGCCAAATTTTTACAGGTAAACAAATTTTTTGTCAAAAATCTCTTGGTATTTCTTAATAGAGAAGTGAGCGAGCTGATGAAGAGATTGGATTCTCAAACAAAAGAAGAAATGAAGAACCTGAGTAAAAAGCACAAAGACAAGAATGAACTATCCAGGTATGTAATATGCACTAATATTTGAACCTAACTTGGAACGGAAATTGCAAAAGTTATAATAATTGACATTGGCTGTATTCACTGTATATATTCCAGATTTTTTATTGTTTTAGCCCAATGTCAAAATGAGTCATTGCACACATTGTATCGAAACTTATCGTTTAATATTTTCATTAACAAATGAAAACGTAATACTTTGAATTGTTTAGTAATTTAAAGTCGAAAATTCATATTTATCAGATGCACTCTTTATAACACGCAGTTTGATAGGTGTTTATATTCTAACCATAGTGAAATAGAGACAAACTAAAGCAGTTTTAAATCTTCGGATAATGGTGCAAAAAAAATTTAATACATGTACCAATTATGCAAAGCAAATTATTCAAAGTACTTCTAATTAAATTATAAGAAAAGTAAAGAAACATTTAAGTACTACTGAACTGTGTTTATTTCAGGATTAAAAGAGAGCTTCATCAAAAACTTATCGATACAGCAGTTGCAGAAAGGCAAAGGGTAAGTAATGAAAAAGATACTTAAAAAAAAACAACTTTAAATGAACTAATTCACCCTTAAATTGTTAAGTTTATGAAACAAATAGTTCTTCCAAAAATATGAGTACATAGTTAAATATATGGTATAAGCGTTTGTTATACAAAAATAAAGAGCATCGCAAACAAAAGTTAAACGTTTTAAGAGGTTAAATATTTTAGCAACTTTGTTATATGCATTAAACATTTAGTTGTCACATAACGAGATAAATTCTTTTTTTTAAAAAAAACTAAATGTATGCGACATATTTTTAAAAAATTGTGATACTGATCCGAATTCAAAATGAATGTATCTTGGTATCGTTGGAAAAAAATTATTCTCATAAAATAAATTTACTAATTATTTTTTACAGTTCAGTTCATTGCTGGATAAGAAACTCGGCGAACTGGCAAGACAACACACCAGTATCAAAAGCTCTTTTGAGGATGAGAAACAGAATGTAAGTGTTAAAGACTGTTTACTCAGAGTAAAATATAGGGTGTAAAAAACAGTTATCTTAAATTGGGGCAACTTTGACCCATGAAGGGATTTTGCAGGCTTTTAAAATTGAGTACTGTTTATTTATTGCATGAAATCAGTGACTTAAAATTGAGTACTGTTTATTCATTTCATTATATCAATGACTTAAAATTGAGTTCTGTTTATTCATTGCATGAAATCAGTGCCTTAAAATTGAGTACTGTTTATTCATTGCATGAAATCAGTGACTTAAAATTGAGTACTGTTTATTCATTGCATGATATCAGTGACTTAAAAGGACTAATAATTATTTGTTATTATAATTAAGTGCTTTAAATAAGATAAGAATTTATATTTCACGTAATAACAGTAAAAAGTACTATTTGAAAATCGTTTTACTTGAGAGTGCTTACATAAAAGACTAAAGATATAACACTAAAATAAGAAGCCTTTCTCATGAATTCAGATATTCAAGTTAATCTCTTCAACCGTTTTTCCTACATAGTCGAAAAGTCAGGAAATGTTACCGTGAAATTTTGGTAAGCTGTAAACTTTAAAAAGAATCCCCCACAGAGCCAGCAAATTTTCTGTAAATGCTATAAAAGTGTCCATTCGAATGCAAAGATCGCAATGGCGCTACTATTCTTTTTACTTCCTCTCAACTACGTGTTGCTTGGTGAAGTATCTGCCACATTTGATCCACCAAACTTTGGGACTCCACAACTGCGAGCCACGCTTTGTAGCTTGTTGACAACAATGCGATATATTGAATTATCCAGAAGAATAGCATGTGTTAAAGGATGAATAATCTAAAAGAGCGGTGTGGACTTGAAGAAGCCAGGAACGTTTGCGAAATATAAATAGCGTTACAATATTTTTTACAGTTTCCATGCATCCCCTGTTTATTCAGGTCTTTGGACTATCATCTTAACACAAATTTAAAATTTTGACCATCTCCTTCCAGGCTCAAGAAAGACTGAAAGCCGAATTCGAAGACAAGTACAACAAAATCACCAAAGAGTTGGAGAGGAACTCTTCCCTTTTCCTGTCGGCGCAGGAAACGGTGGAAAGCACGAAATTATGAGGTAAAAACTGGATATTAAAGTTAATGAAGCATTAACAAATAGTTTGTAGCATAGCCTCTTAATCACCGCATACACTGAGGAGGGACAGGACAAGTGAACTTAAACATCGCCACCAAAAAGCATTTTCACTCGTGAGGGATTGGTTTTGTGTGCCCACGTGACATTTCAAACTATTCATTATGATAAGATTGAACGGCGTCTATTATCTACTAATGCTCATGTCCTTCACTGTATGCGTATTTAAGATGCTAATTTTTAGCATTATCTATCGATTGCCACTTTGTTAGTCAATCAGCATTCACATAAGTGTACCTCTGATAACACCTAGGGTCACCATCATTACGTACGTCCTGATTTTTTTTGTTCAGAATTTAAAATATAAATAACTCACAGATTCACTACATTTTTATTAGACTGTAATGGAGTATTATTAACTATTCTGTGTGACGTCTAATGAGTCTCGAGCACCTCTTCAGCTGCCCTTCCATCACTGCAGCACGTTTTATGATTGAATTGAACTGTTTCAAAGAAACCGTTTATACAGAGAAAGCTGCGGATGTGACCAGTGCTGTGCTCCGCACTTTTGGAACTATTTAAATGCCCCTGCCTCTAATTACCATAGTCTTTCTTTTTATTATTTTTATTATTATTTCACTGGTCACACGACAACAACAACGTCTAATGAGATTTTAAAGTATTGCGAGAGACAAATATTATCCAGTTTATTGCTCATAGAACAACAGAAATAAAACGAGAGTTTATGGAAGTAAAACTTATTTGAATATTAGTTCTTATGGATTATAGTAGGTAGAAAAGACTGATTCAAGCCAGTGGAGGATCAGGAGGATCCAACACATCACCGGAAATGCCTATGACGTACCGGATCCTCCACTGGCGTTTAATCGACATTTTTTCCTACTGATGATTTATAGGATTACGTTTACCAATTATAGATTAACAAGAATAGCTAAGTGGTTTCATTTTGGCCCAAATGTTCTTCTATGTGTACGTTTTCTTTATCAGTTGACATAAAAATCTGGATTATGCATCTGTCGTGTTTTTAACAAAAAAATCTTCCTTTTTCTGGAATAGGCCAAGAGTGAAGACCTCTTTCTGTCAATAGTTAGCAGTGGACGACTGTTACGGTGAAAGAAGAACGTTTTATTCTAGAATTCTACGTCTTGCTGTTTTCAACCATCGTGGTTATACGCCATAACCGTGGCTGATCTGCGAATTCCCATGTTTGGGAACAAATACTGGAACGCTTTGTGCTCCACACGTTCACAAAGTGTTTGTATTCCTCCATATTTTCTACCTTTACCCGGGCGACTAACTGTTAATTGTGAATAGGCTTGTTACGTGTAGATGATTTGGCGACGCTTTTGTTTTATTACACCTCTACACCGCTGTGTAGAATATCTTTCTTTTTATTCACTGGTGAATTATTATAACTATCTGTATGTAACTATAATAACAGTTTCTTTTTAACGGCAATCTATTGGAAAACAATTCTTTTCAATTGATAGACAAAGATTTAGTGTGTATTTCCATTGATTACAAATGATCGACATTTTTATTGAACCATAAAAATACGCATATATCCCTTAATTTGTGCAGTATCTCTTCGAAAGTGTCTTGCAATATATAATTTAATGATAAGTATTAATAATACTTTGTTTATCTTCTATGTATTTTTCTGTTGTGCAAGAACATTAATTTTTACGAACTTTGCTTAAGCAGTCTATTAATTAATTAATTAATTAATACATTCCAAATTATTTTCGTTAAAGTACTGGAAAAATTGTATGACTGGTACCAGCTTTTCTTTATTAAGATTTTTTCAAATACTTTTGCATTGATAGTATACTTTTAATTTGCATGAAACACTTTTACACGAAAATAAGAATTCTGCATAAATTGAGGGTCTGAATGTTCAATAACTTTTTATTCCAACAAATTACAAACTATCTCTCTGTTATTCTTCTACGTAACTTTTAATTCTTTTCGTGTCAGATTTCTTTTCGGCGTTGAATTAAAATCATTACTTTTAATTAAAAACTTATATGATGTTCCACTAAAGAGAATAGAAATAAGAAATTGTATTTTAATTTGTAATACAAAATATTACTTACTTAAGATAAAAGAAATTTAACGTAGCCGATTCTCTGTTACATGTTTAATTGGTTGAACTTAACTCAAAATTTATTTCAGAGTGTTGCCGATTTTCTATTCAATTCTTGTTGAAAATTAATTCAACAACTCGCCATTCCAAAAAAAAATGATGATCAGTATTACCAATAGGCAATCGGGTATTAAAAAAGGTAGAAAAATTGATGTGTATGTACAAATAATACGAGTATAATGTTTTCACATTAATGTTTTAAAGAACTTTGATTCTTATTGAATTTGTGTACTACAGCAGCTCAATGTAAATTGTTTTTGCCATTTTGGCAAACTTCATTTATATAACAGAATTATATTGGAAGTTGTAATTTACAACAAAAAATAAAGTCATGAACTTTTATTTTGTAACCAAAGTTGAGAAATTTACTGTGATAAAAATTGGTTATTTATATTGTACATTATAAAACAGGGATTTATTGTGTATATAAATCGAGGTGCATAGGCCTGTGTTGGCGAAATTACCAAAATTCCAAATTTTTGAACGTAAAATGTTTAACTTATCATTCGAGCTTTTTTTTTAATTGTAAGAATAAAAGTTTTGTTTAACTCACTCATTCCAAAAATAAATTATTCAAAATGTGACTTACTAATTTCATATTAACTCTCTAAATGTTGAATATTTTTGTTGCCGCTTAACATTTCATAGGAATAGCTTTAATGAATCCTTAGTTCACTATTACTTTCGGCACTATCAGAAGTAAAGTGTAAATGCAGTTAATTAAAATAAGTAATTTTCAGCAGCTGCAAAGTTAATCTATAAAACAAGTCAAATTTCCCTAAATTATAAAATAAAAAAGGGCGTGCGGTGTTACATTTATATTCGTACAAATTTTCCAATTTCTGGATTTTTTTTAAATAATTAAATCCATCATTAAGTATATTCGGATGTATTCCTTAATTTCTGAAATTTTAGTTCAATTGAATGCATTATTCGTGTGCTTGGACGAATTCTCCAATTTCTAAAGTTTTTGTATGATTAAATCAATAATTAAGTACGTTTGGACCTATTTTTCAATTTCTGGAATTTAAATATAACTAAATAAATCCTTAAGTATACTTTTCGACAACTTACCCCGTCTCTGGAATTGTAATATAACTTAAAAAATGTTTGCGCATATGAAATGAGTGGGTAAAAATTGTGTTAAAGCATTCACATAGTTCCTGATGCCTATACATACGGATATAAGTATATGGCGTATATTTGAAGTTTATTAGTATATAATTGTTAGAAATTGTGATAGATATTATATATGATGGTTAATTTTGTAAAAATTTATTTGAATAATTATAAAAAATATGATAAATTTTTTATAATTTTATTTTTATTCATATTAAAGTCACAACTTAAATTTAATTCAAGCTCAGAAAGACTTTTTCACACTTTTTTTCAAAAAATTCTATAAAAATTTCACTACATAAAATACTGTTCCAACATTTTCAAACAGATTTTTTATAAACAAACTCTTTGCTCGTTGTATAATTCGCAAGATACCTTTTCTATAAGGAATTCATGCTTTTCTTATATGAAGGAACAAGTTTCAAAAGTCACGTTCTCCAAATGTATAACTAACATATAGGGGACGAATACATTTATTGGCGACTTTATCCGATTGTATTTATACTCGCCAAAAGTCGCCAATCAAAAGTTGGGCCCTATATCTTAGTTATACTTTGGAGAATGTAAGTTTTGGAACTATACTCTTCATATGTTTATCAAGCAAATCTTTTATCTCTTATATATGTACCACAATAACTTTCGATTTACAATGAATAGGTTATTGTGTATTCTGCAATGAGAGAAATGTATGGTGCATCAATAAGTAATTTTCTTCGATACACGCAGTAAAACTCCAATTTTCCGACCGCAACTTATGAGGATTATGATTGTCCGAATAGCTGATAACCTGAATAGCCTCACCCTTTTTCGATCCACGAACATTATTCGGACAATATTTTATTATTATCAATTTTATATTTATCAACATTATTTTTATCACAAACTCAAACTGCAGTCCTATCATTGACTTTATACCAATCCAATTAACCGACTTTTTTTTTATCGACATAGGGTTTTATCCTAATTGATTCGGATAATTAGAGTTCTGCTGCACTTTGTTGCATGTATGAAGCTCACAATTTCTGGTAAACCATAGATACATAAATGTTTTAAACAATCATTAAATACTATAACGACTGTTTCTTCTATCCTGTAATTAAGATAAAATGAAACATACTTCTTCTAATGTCAATTACAACATATCTTTGAAGATAAAAATTCGCTTATTATTTAAAATTCGCTTATCTTTTTATTTATTTTAAAAATAACTTATACACAAGAACGCTTTGTTAGATATTACGTCTTTAATAGATTTCTAGAGTCTACTTGGCGCAGCCTTTTAGAAGGACCCCTAAGGGGAAAGGAGTCTTTACCTTATAATGTAATATCATTTTGTTACATATTTCTATTCCTCAGTATGAAGGTGTCCAATCTTATATTTTAATATTGTACTTCTAATAAGTTACAGAATTAGAGAACTCTGTTTTTATTTGAAATGGAAATGGCATAACTAAACAGTTCATACTTACTGGCAATGTTAAATAAAATAGAAGGTTATTTTGATTATTAAACATTTATGTATTAAAAGTTTATTTTAAAAAATTAATCGCATAGGGTCACATGGGGGAATTATGGATCACTCTCTTTCCGGGGTAAATAATGATCACTAAGTTTTAAGGATTAAAAATGGTTTTTAGAAAAAAAAAAAATTATGCCAAGTCATCCTTATACATTCTATTTTCTTATATCAAGTTCAAAAACAATGTAACTCTGCAGCAAATAATAGAAAAAAAATACTTTTTACACTACTATAAAAACATCTTCAAAAAAGATTGTCTTTGAAAAACATGATTTTTTTTAAGATCCATACTGGAGAAACATATTTGAACTAACTATATTGTTGGTGCTATTTTTCAATAGGAAAAGGTCTAAGCTTTTCATTCCGATATAAATTTTTTCATAATTATTTTTTTTAATGATTTTAAAGGTATATCGATTTATCCCCCAGTTTACTGGGGTAATTCTGGATCACTGGGGTAATTCTGGATCAGTGATATTTTTTTAATTTTTCATGTGTTTTTAGCTAAGTGGTATACGTCATTTTGAAGCAAAAAATCACATTAGGCTGCATTCCAAATTTCATTAAAAAATTCGAATTAAAAGTTTATTTAAAATTTAAATAACAAAAAATTTAATCTACATTGAAATAACATGCAAATGCTATTTTTATTCAATATTTTGACTCTTTTCATTTCGTTAAACTTACGAGAAACTTTCGAGATGCTTCGAACTGTAAATTAATTTAACAAACGATAAATAACCGAATTTTCGAAAGAATGTAAATGGGAAATTGGAACATAATTTATTAAAAAAGATCATCATTATTCTTCGAGTTTAAAAAAAATTAGCAAACGATAAGGTCTAATTTTTTTTCTGGGAAAGTAGATTAATAAAAAGTTAATTTAGGCGTTTAAAAGTTTGCTTTGAATTATTTTTTAACTGCAACCAAAAATTAATTTACTTTTAATATGCATTACTATAAAAAAAGGGTGATCCATAATTACCCCATGTGTGATCCATAATTGCCCAAACCTGGGGTAATTCCTGATCACTCAATAATTAAAATAAAACTAATAATATTTAAGTTTTAGGTGAAGTGATTATTTAAATAAATTCTAAATTATTTAAGCTTACTCCATGCAAAATTAAATCTTTCTATCTTTCATACTTTAGAAAAAAATAGGATGTTGTGATTTTTTGATCCATAATTCCCCCATATGACCCTAAATGTTTGACTTTAGATATTCATAATGTAACAAAATATACTTGGGTGTCTTCTTTTTAACGTTACACTACTTTCTATCAATCACTGTACTATAACAATAAATGTTGATTTTTACAGCACCATTTTACAGCACACATATATTGTATATCCTGATTTTACCTAAATGTGTTACTCTTTGTGAATATTATATTATAACAATTTTTCAAAATTTATAATTCATCTTCAATAATATTGTTTTAATAAAAAGCAATATCACAATATCATTACCTCATTTACATAAATTTTACATAATATTTAATTAAATTTAGCTTGCTCAAAAGTAAACTTTTAAATTAAAAAAAACATTGTTTTCTTACATTATACATAAGCATTAATCATAATTATTTCATAATAAGCTCGCCACATAATCAAATCCATATGTTAAGCATTTTTTTAAAGTGTTATAATTGGTGACATCAACTACTAAAGACCACAAAAAATGCATTTATATAATATTTTATATTAAAATATATAATTTAATTTATATTAAAATTAATAATTTAATCTACAATTAATAATTAATTTACCTTAATGCACAATAATGGTATGTCATAAATGCACATGCATTGAATATTTGAGTGTTGCGCCTTTCGTAAAACCCTGTAAATATATGTTATGTTAGAGATCATGTTATATATTCGTCTAGTCAAACTAGTCAGAAACTATTTAAATAAAATATTCCTTACCAGTACAAAAAGGCATTAAGCATTTTTGCGAAAAACTTTGTTCAATTTATTATCCTTTTAGAAAACAAAATAATTTTTATAAAAGCAATTTGCAATAAATGAGCTAAAAATATAATTATTTAACTTGAATGACTATAAGCATATTTTATTTGAATCACTTTGATCGAATTATAAATCAAATTTTAAATGATAAATCGTATATATAAAAATGATTAAGCTGATTTCTTTTTGGCATGTTGTAAAAACTATTTCGTTAAGCGTTTGTAGCAACTGTTTGTATTCGCAGTGCAAATGTAATATCACAATTAAAAATGTAACTTTTGCGTAAATTCTTTTAAGAAAAAACTTGTGGCCAGATATTTTATACAAATGTAATGCCAAGTTGGTCAAATACGCAAGGATTAAATCTTAGATGTTAGCCAAAATAGCTAATTAGAAAACAACGAATGCCTATTAGAAAAATGTAGCCAATACGCACTCGTAGTATATTTGTATTTATTGACTTTATTATGATTTATAATTATTGCAATAAAAATCATTGCACTATCTAAAAAGAACGAACTATTATTGTATGTAAATGCCGCATAAAGCAATAATACAATGTAGCTAATCAAAATTCAAAATCAAAAATAAAAATGCGAAGAAACCCCAATTTTTAAAATTAGTGTTTATATTATTTCAATATTTCAAACAACAAACTGATATTTTTCTGCCTTAGAGTTCAAATTAAACTATATTTCAATCGCAACTTTTTACTTAAACTAATATATTGCTTCTTCTTCGGAACTAATATTTTTTAATCTAAATATAAGGTCAAAAATCGTTATTTTACAATTGAGGAAATTTACACATTAAAAATAAAAAGTTTACTAAGCAGATGGCACAAAAGAATATTTTAAATATAGGAGTACGCATATTTAATAAGAGTAAACCAGCAAATGCTTTAAAGCATAATAATCAAAAGAGTATTGAATCAAATTCACCATGAAATAATGGGTCCGAAAGAAAACAATTGTGAATAAGTCAGTGGCAACTGCAAACCTTCCACTTTTAAAACAAGATCATATTAAGATAACGAAAAATGATCATGTTATTTGCATGATTATATTAGTTTTAAACCGTTATTAATCCTTACGCTCAAATCACATGGAAATAAAAGTGATAGGCTAAACTAAACGCATGAATGTATCCACCAAGGAGTATGAGGGGTCTTTTTCTTACTTTTCTTTTGTCATGTGCCATGTTCCTTTTATCAGTTTAGCCAGTTTTAAAACGTTGGTAGTTGTTGGTAGCAATTAGTTAGTTTGATTCAATAATGATTGCTTGTTTCATTACAACTATAAGGATGATTCTTCCATAAGTGTATAATTTGAGTCCCTTGTGGTAAAATATGACATACTAGTGACTTACACTCTTAAAGCAAACGAGCGATTTTCACTCAGTCTGAGTTAATTTTCACTTCTTTCCAGTGTCGAAAATGCACTTCCCCTTTTTAGAGTGGATTTCACTCTTTTGTTTTGAGAGTGTACTTGGGTTTTTTTACACACATTTTATTTTGAAAGAAACATCTGTAATGACTACTTCAAGCTAATTTTTACTGTTCAAAATGTCACTTCTATCCCTTGTCCCCAACATCGACACTCCTGTTATGAAACATTTTTAAATGCAACGTGAAAAAAATATTTAACTTTGGGACTTATGGGGAATCACTCATAAGCGTACGTTGGTTTTTCTCATTTAGAAAATCTATGTGCTCTTTTATATTTTCCTTATCTGCCAAACATTCATTCAAGCGCAAACTTGTACCTCCCTTTTTTAAATACAGTCCACGCTCGATAATCCGAAGAAGACGCAAAAAAAACTTTCGGATTACTAAGAGAGGTTTCATTATGTTGTCGGCTTTGAATATCATTCTCTTTGCAATTAACCCTGCCCTAAACCCTCTAGTTTCGAAATAAAATATATTACAGTATAGGCTAGACCAACCAGTGAATGAACGTTTAAGGCGCTGCGTTTGCCAGTGAATAAACACCAGAACACAATGAACCGGGCAACCAACCATACGTCAGATAGCTTCCTACTAGATGGGAGGAAGTCAGTGTTGCCAATCCATCTAGTGGAATGATTTTCAATCCTTATTTTTTAATTATATTTACCAAATGTTCATTTACTGAGGCCTGTTCACTCACTGGTCAGTCTACCCTACCAATATCACCTACGGATTAGCGAGCGTGGATCATATATGTGTTTAACTGAAATCATGTAGATTTTACCTTCAACTCATAAAATACTCAATGTAAAATACCGTAGGTAGTAGCTGCAAAATATGTATTTTTATGATGCATCGTTCCCATCTTGTTCATGTGATATCACTGATCTTGTTGATCACTGTTCTGTGTTGTGTGTTGTATCTGTTTTAGTATTGTTAACGGAGGACGAGTTTCGAAATAAGATAATCAATACGTGTTTAAAATACTGCATTTGATGTTGGCACTAAAGGAAAGACGTTTTGGAGACGTCTTTATACGGCACATTGTAATGTAGAACACTGTGGAAAAAATCTGTAACCATTACAAAAAAGTTTATGTAAAAAAACTTTTTTTAATTTCCAAATATTACTGAAAAAACTGCTGCAAAAGTTCATAATCTATTTTGTTTGCAGTACATATCTGTATATCCTGTAAATTTATACGAAAGTTTTAACACATACATTTTTTTTAATTTATATATTTTTTTTTTGTATTCATTACACTGCAAAAAAACTCCCATAAATGTAAGGTTTAAATGCAAAAAAACAATTTCACTTTCAATAATTTATTAATGCAATGTTAAGGTTTTAGTCAATGACGTCGCGCTAGAACAACAGAAGACTTAATGGCGACAACCTTCATGATTTAGATCCGCAGTCAAGTGACGAAGCTGACCTCTGAACTGTGTTTAGTGGGATTACTGAAAAATATTTTGAAAAAATACTTCAAAAAGTTTTGCATCTGGCAAAAAGGTGATTTCTGGTAGGATTTACCAAACATTTTTTTTTTTTAGTATCTATGTTATTCCTGTGCCATTACAGAAAAAAAACGTATGCTTACAGTATTTTTTTCACAGTGTAAGTAAAAATGTTTTTGTCCTGTAAATGAATGTGAAATAGTATTTAGATGTTTATATATTCTTTTTCCAAGCTTTTTTAAGTAATTTTTTATCTAGATTTTATAAATGGTATTCTTTTCCTAGATATTTGAAATAATTTTTCCCCTACCTTTATATAAAGATATGGTTTTTTTAAGTTTTTTTCCCCTTTCACTTTGAAATAATATTTTTCCCTTGCTTTTGAAATATTCTTTTTCTTAGCATTATTGAAATAATATTGTTTCACAAACTCTTCGAAATATTATGTTCCTAGTTTTCTAAATATTATTCTTTCTCTCTTACTTTTTTTTTTTTTAAAAAAGCTGTTTTTAATCTTTTTCTAAAAGTTTATATTTATAATTTAAATTTTAAATAATGACTAATTGTCTAATTTTTGATGAGGTAATTTATTCTTTATGCTTGTTTTATAGTGACATGGAGAGAGTGCCAAAAAATGAAACACTTAATCAAAAGTGTTACGATAAAAAAAATTATGAATAAGTTAAAAACTTTTTTTAATGTATTTATATTATTTATTATAAATATACAGTATTTTTGTTATGTTACCATTCTGAGATATAGTTAAAATTATATAACTTTTCTTTAAAGTGTATGGAGACACTCAAAATTATTTTAATTTATACTGACTTTATCTATAGAAAGAAAAATATAAAAACTATCCATTTCTTCATTTATTAAGAAAAGTGTGTAATTTTATATAAAAAAATCAACTATGTACACTTCCTATAAAATAATTTTTTTATTTTATTAATGTTAAATTTCGAAAAACTGCGATAATTTAAAGCATTGATCAAAATTAATCGAAGTTAATTCGATTTTATGTAGTAAGTTTTTACATGACTAAAATAAAATTATTATAACATACTTTTCCAAAAAATCAAAAATCAACATTGTACAAACATACAAACCTAAGTGTCTCCTTCCACACTTACATTAAATTATTTCAAGTTGATCCACATTTACTATGAATATTACATTTGTAAGATTTGAAATACTTGTGAATTTGACAAATGCTCACTCTTTACTTTATATTTCGGAATTGTAACTATATAAAGTGAAACGAAGTTGAATAATGACAATCTTTCGCGCTATAGATGCTGGTATATATCTGTTTTACTCCAAAGGAGGCTGTTTCTTCCAATGCAATTCCTCTCCTGAATGTTATACTATTTGTATATACGTATATGTGTATATGTATATATCTACATATTATATATCATTACACTCAATGTGATTATGAAAATAAAGCTCGTTGACGAGTAGCTTTGCTTCATTTTCTTAATATTATTGGTCAATTTGCGTCACATGTACTTGCCTGATCCTAACCCCGCCTACTGGCCACGCCCCTTAATCCCGACTCCAACTCTGACGCAGGAGCAGCCTTTACCATCTACTTATAAGAAACAAGAAAAGACGCACGTTTATACAGAAGACACACGAGATAATACGATTACAAATTATAAAAACTCTAGACACTTTCACTTACACTAAATTTGTTTCAAATTGTTCCGCATCTACTATTAATATTAAAATGGTAATATTCGACCTAACAAGTAAATTTGAATTTGAAAAATACTTACTCTTACTTTGTATTTCGGAACAAGGTAGATGCGCTTCTATCTTTCGACTCTCCTGCTAGAAATATGGAAAAAAAGTACATCTATGCCGAATTCAAACTCGAAACTGAGCCATTCATTGACAAGCGATTGCCTTTACTAACATACTGGTGTATTGTTATTTTTATAATTTTTCCGCTATAAGTCCATTTATGGATGCATAGTTTCATGTCATGATGCAATAGCAAAACCTTTAATATTTAATACTCAATAGAAATAATGGGTGAAGGACTGACATGAACATGTTTTTAGAACATAAAAAAATAGTGTTTTGAAACTTTCACAAGAATATTTGGCTGTAAAAACTATTTTTTTTCACACACAAACATACATAGATAAATATAATTTTCAGTGATGTGCTTTAGTTATTTTAAACGAAATAAAATAACCATTTTACAGAAACTTACGTTTGTGTACATGGGTGTTTGAATTGTTCTTACGAATTTAACTTTTCTTCGCTACATCGCTTCGCTACTAATATTACTTTATTGACATGAGAGGAAATGTATTTTTCAAAAAATCGCATACCATAAAAAAAAAAACTTTTTGCTTAACCTTAGAATACAGTGCCTGCAAAAGACGATAGTACTTATCATTTTTTTTTTCAAAAGGAAGCAATAAAAAAAGAAAAACCTTCAAAGTCATTGTTTGTGACAGGAAGCTCACTATTATCAAACTCTTTCTTTTCTTCAAATCATTTTCCTTCCTTTCCCGTTCTAATTAGAACTCCTAATGAGTACATTCTTGAAGCATAAGTTTTCTTAAACTTTTTCTTACTTTATCTTAGGTCAGCTGTTCCCTTATTTGCACTTTTTTTTAACTTCAGCTTTATTTTTAAAATAACTCTATTTTTTAAACATTTAGCACATTTACTGCTGACAATTGTTAACAATTTTTTTTATCGATTTCACATTCCAATTCGATCGTCTAGTGTGCTTCATTCTTTTAGTAAGGATTTAGTAAAAGATTTCGTTACTACAATTCAATCATTAATTTAAATCACAATTTTGTAACGTTTCCAATTCAAACTAAAGGTTTAGTATGATCTATCTCTGCATGTGATACTGCTAGAAACAATTAACCATTACAATAATCTCACTCTAACTCAACTAATATTGCAAATAAAACTTTTTTTAGCGGAGGGATATAAATTATCACAATGCCCATCTATATCCATTAAAAAAAAGTCCTGTCTAACTGGCTCACGTATAACTGCTAAGCCAAACTGTTTTAGGTACCAAATTTTAGGAGCTTATTTCCTTTGTACTGAAGATGTTGAAAGCACCCACTTTATATGTTCTAAACGTAGTATGGAAGCTAAAAAGCAAGCGAGGTAAGTAAGATTGCACAATTTAAATATTATTATATATTTTTTTATTTACCGTCAGTGCGGGTAACTTTGGCCAAAATCATAGTTTTTTTCACAAAAGAAGAAAAATTTAACTTCAAAAACGATTTAAACACTTAAAAATCCTTATGCATTCTAAGTATTGTACATTTAGGAATAATTTTCAGGCATTTTTGTTACATTTTTTTAATTAATAAAAAATTGGTATTAAAATAAAAAAATAAGACATTGTTAGGAGCCGGGCGGGTAACTTTGGCCACCCAAGAAATACATAAGAAACATACTTTATAACATTCTTAAAAGCTGTGTTAACGATTTAAATAGCAATATTAAAACTCAAAACCCAAAAATAACAAAGTTATAAGACATATAGTTATTAAAAATGGTATATAACTTAACATTTACATTGCAGTGCATCGTGGAATGGCATTACACGTTGAATACTAGTATTGTTTGTCGCTTAAAAGAAAGAAAAATAAACTTCTATTTTAATAAGGAAAAAAGAACTTTTTTGAAGCAAGATTTAATAACAAATATATTTGTAAAAAGCAAACGATTTTATTATGAAAGGTGAAAAATAATATATTTATAATTAGGAATTTGAAAATGTTTACCTTTCGACATTTGCGATTTTGAGTGGAATACGTATCTTGCATTCTATCTTTATCTTTTTAATGTTTAAAATCATGAGATTTAAAAAAAAAATCTAAAAAATGAGTAATCATAAAAGAAAGAATTTTTTCAAAAATTGTTAAACTTAATACACTTTTACATACATTTTTTAAAGTGCAAAGTTCCATAAAGAAATATTTACATCTATGGCCAAAGTTACCCGCATTCATCGGCAAAAGCTTCCCAATTACAAATATTTAAATACAGCATAAAAAGTAGTCAACTTAGAATAAAACAAATGGTGTAATATTCTTTCTCATTAATAAAAGAATCGAATAGAGTGTTTTATTTAAATATTTTCAATATTTTTTTAAGTGTTCCAGACAAAAGTTGGAAGAGATAGATTTTTGTCATTTTATGCTCGTATGAATGAAAACAGCATTTGTAGTATTGCCAGATTTAGAATGAGATTTTTTTTTACATGAAATGAAAGGCGATATTTCCACCTTTCCAAAAATGTAAAACAATTTAAGATGAGATCATTTTATGAAGAGAAATTAAGAAACAAATCTTTTTCCGACGCGTGGCCAAAGTTACCCTCCGTGGCCAAAGATACCCGCTTTGACGGTATTTAAAATATTTGTAATGTTAAATTTACCTGACACAATTATAAGAATATTTGCGATATCAATTTAATTTTATAGGTCGTTGTTAAATTTTGATTTGTAAAGAAATGGAAAAATTGAGGAATATTTATGTAGAAATGTGAAGGTTGTACTTCATTAAAAGGAGAACGAGATTCAGTCGAATATACAAATTAAATAAATAATGCTGACATCAGGGGGTGCTGAACATTGGAGAGGGGGTCAAAGGAAATAAAATAAAATTTGATAACGGTGACTCTAATATTATGTAGAGAACTCAATTGCAACGGTAGGTATATAAAGAGAGTCATCAATAACAAAGACCCTTACCTGATATTTAAAAAAAACGAATTTTCATGTAATTCAAAAACATAATCCCAAAAAGTGCAGCAAAAGCACAAAAAAGAAGAAAACGGTTGTATTTTAGTGTTATCAATATTGCCGTCAAAGAAGTTTTAGTTATGGAAGATAACAAAAAATACCTCAACACAAAATACTTTAAATAAACAAATATCTCAAAGCGTGAAAACAAAGATTACAACACTATGCATTGTGTTGTCAAATACTGGAATCACTGAAGTCAAGCAACATGGGCTTGGCATTTTACCTGGGTGGGTGACCACCTGGAAAACCTCATACTGTTCAAGCTCCTGTATACGAGACAAATGCAAAATGACTACGCTTCTTGCACATCGCCTAGTCTTAAACCAGTAAATACGATAAAAAGTGATATTTTAAGGCAAAGGTTCTATCTCCAAATGATTTAAAATCACAACAATAAAAAACGGAAAAAGTGTTTATTTTTTAACGCTATAAAATAAAGTTTCTGAGTCTCTTCTTCGATTCTTTTCTATGGTTTATACAGAAATAGAGTTGTATAACGCAAATCATTAGCTCAATCAAATCTCATAGCTTATAGCTCAATCAAAGATCAAATCGTTTTAGTGCTCATTATCCGAAAGGTACGGAACCAAAAATAAAAAAAATTACTGCATATTTTGAGAAATAAATCCAACTTTAAGTATGTATTTATTTTGTGAGTATTTATTTATGCGTATACATTTCTTATTTTAACCGGCAGGCTCTGGAATATTTTTTTGTTTTGATTAACCGATTTTTTCGGACAATCGGTATTCGGATAATCGGGAATCCACTGTATTATCTTCAATTTTGGATGTAGAACTAAATTCTCGTCGAATATGAAAATTGGGTTTTGACAAAAATAAAAAAAAATACAGTTGAATCAAAATGTTTGAATTTTATAAACGAGAATTCAAATGGTCTGATGTTTTTCTGCTTTCTTCTAAAGCCGTAAATAGATAAATGTATCAATTTAGCTACGACCTAGAGAATGGTTATTGATAGCTTTGCATACTTCTAAAAAGTAATTTTTGTAAGAAAGGAAATTTGCAAAAAAAAAAAAATGTTTAATTTATTTGTAAATTGTATGTTGTTTTTATGCCTTCCTATAAAGTTGAAAAATATAAAATGTAGTACTCCTACATGGCACAAAATATTACTTGCCATTTTGATCCAACCCAGCCAATTGGCGAGATGTCATGCGTATTGCTGCAGATGAAATCATGCAGCTTTACGTTTGTAAATGAACAGAAGGACTGTTAGTTAAATTTCTCATTGGACTAGCTTTTACTCGAGCGGTCGTATGAGCCTGAAGTTAAAAGGATACCATTTATAAATTATTTTTAAGACACTTTTTTACAGATATTTTGAGTAAATTAGTCTATCATAATTATTTGCATCAAAAAAGATACAAACACTTTCCTTCGTAATACATTGAAAACACAAAGTTAAAATATAATTTAAAATGTTTGAAAATTTCGTGTTTCTTTCCACTCTCAAAATAGCTGAGTACCTTTTAATATTTATTGGTGTTTCATAACCCACTTTTTTAAAAGATTTAAATTGTTTACTTCCATAAGAATTTCAATGGGAAAACATGCCATTTCCATAAAAAAAATGAAAAAAGAGAGCCTGAGAAAGAACTATACCTTTCTGCCTCTGAACAACACAATTCCCCGCCAAAAGAGCGCCAATCCCGCCAACAGGCGAGATTTCCCCCTTGGCGAGTGCCAAGCCCCCTCTTTTCCTCCCGCGCAGCCATTGCAACCCTGGCAAGGAAACAGTGCTCTCGCTCCGCCGTCATCCTCTGCATCTCTCCTCTACAAAATCGTTAGGAAAAATTATCGTCTGCGCAAAGGGGGATGAGCACGGCGATCTTCTCCATCCCCGATCCGACAGACGATGGCAGAGAGGGTGAGTAGAATATTCTAAATTAGATTTTTTTAGAATGATATTCTGTGAATTATTTATCCATTCTTTGCATGTTTTTTTTTAGTGTGTGGATCGTTTGCTTTTAATTATCGTTTGCAAGGGAGGGTGTGCCGGAGGAGCGACTCCTCCAAATGGTGGGGAGGAGGTGGAAGGATGAGGGAGTTAGGGTTATCTTAAAAATCGTCTGCTTTTGTACCCGTGCCTAACGCGATGAATTATATAAAGGTCAAAATACCAAAAACTTTCTTCAATGTTTAAGTATTCTGTGAAACACAGTGTATGAATTTTTATTTATTTAAAAATACATCGTTCCCCCAGAAAGTAAACACTCAAACTATGAACTTTGCGTTTGAAGCCTGTACCTCAACAACAGAGTACAAAACTAAATAATGTACTTGAATTTTGTGCATTTTTTTATATAATGTAAGATTGTTAATTAATTTAGTAAATTTTCATGTTTTTCTCCATTTTGTTGCGACATGAACTGTCCTGCCTAATATTTATTGTTTGTCGTATCGACTTGCAAGTTGTAATTAATTTAACTGAAATATATTAAATTGATTATTTCTAGCTATATCCAGAGATTTATACCACTTTTTTCTAATCGACAACATAGTTAATTAGCATTATGAAAGAAGGCATATCAATGCAATTATTATTTTTAGAGCTACCCTTTTTTAATATAATTGTAAATTAGCGTTGTAATAATGAAAAATTACATCTCAATGCTAAATTCAAATTATTCTACAGAAGTATTTTTTTAAAAAATCTGCACGTTTGAGATGAGCCCATCTTATTTGGAAATCGTTTTTGATGCATGAAAATCCATTGAATGTATTTATCACTTTAATGTCGTCATTTTTAATACAGTCCCGTTTCATAAAAAAATTATTTTATTACACATGCAATTTTAGTTTAGAAACCATCTTGGATTGCTTTATACATGTATCTTCTCATTTAAACATCGTCTTTTTAATACATTATTTTATCATGGTTTTTTTTAAATGTCCATCTGGTTTTGTCCTACAAATGAGCAACTATTTTGCTGAAATTGGATAACATTATTGTGTTCCTATCAATTACATACTGAGGAAAATGACACTTTCACACCTCATTAAATCACAGTGCTTTCAATTCTGAAATACCATACGGGCTCAGTTTCAAATAAAATTACTTTTCGTTCGGTAAATATAGTAACATTCAACGGGTTCGTTGGATGAATGGTACAGTATTGAGCAAGAGATACATTCTTTTCTCTAAAGGGTGGAAGTTCGTATCCAACCTACTACCAGTGTTATAATTCTCAAGGTTATACTCATGCTAAAAATGAGCTCCAGGTATTTTATTCTTGATTATATGACGCCCTTAACGGTTGCGTTGGGTGTCTATGCAGATGTCGGCTCGTCACGTGACCGTGGTTCTAAAATACGATGGTAATCGCCAATATCTCTCGTGTAGCTCTAGTGCGACAATATTTGAAACCTAACCTAGCCTTGATTATATGTATGGTATTATAGAAATGAGTATATGTAAGTTTCGAACTTGAGTAAAATTTCATCGGTGACAGTTTGACTACGCGACGTACTCATGTTCAGTATTTTTTTTAGACATTTTGAAAATATATTTTTTACAGTATAGAGGTCCAGACGATGAAAAAAAAGGAAAATTTCTGATGAAACTGTCATGAGTAGTTTTTCTTTCTTCTGACTGGCTGCTCCATTGTCACTTGAGGTTTTGCAGCTAAATTGATTTTTTGTGGATTACAAGATGCACGAGTCTGCATAATCAATCTTCCCCATCGCAACCGTTGTATACAAAAATAATTTTGAAACATTTGAAAACCATCACTTATAGTAGTGGGTAGGGTAGGAACATTTATATTCCGGCTTGTGTGCTTGATCAGAGACCCGCTTATATAAGCCTTCGTCTAGTAAGACAGACACAGAAAGAATTTTACCGACACAGAGAAAGGAAAATACACCCAGGGTGAAGGTGGGAATCGAACCCGCACTCATTACAGCGCGCGGGATGCTACCGTAATCGTCCAAACCACTCTGACATCCGGGCCTCCCAACTGAAAGTCTATTTCAAATCTCTATAGACATATATGCTAGATGAGATTCAAACTTAATAACATTATTACTAAGCGTTAGCGCTCGCACGAACATCGCCCAGCTAATTCATAACTTTTATATCAAATTCTCCAACAATTTTTTTAATTGTATCAATATATGGTTTGTTACAATCATTATCATAAAGTAATACACCAATCATTTTCGCAAAAAAATTATATTATTGCATTTTCCTTAACATGTTTGGCCCAATACTGCAATACGACAGCAAACATAGCAAGACGTTAAATATTTGATCCTAATGTAAAAGCTTAGTCGAGAATAGCGTGATAGAGTATTTGATGATAAGGTAATGTTATAGAATAAGAAAATCCATTATAAATGAAACACATCGCACACTAGTCACAATGAAATAGTGTAGAAAGAGAGCTTGTCCTTTTCCAATGACATTTCAAACTTGCAATGTTAATGCAATGTTTGTTGACAGGTTTCTGAAATAATCGAAATTGCACACAATTCAATCTCTTACGCACGGATTTTAAAACTCAATATACACAAATTTCTAAACTTAAAAACCATATTATGGTGCCCGTATAGCTATGTTTCTCATGTTTGTGATGCAAAAATATATAAAAACCCTTTCAACTACTAATAGTAAGTAATATTATTTAAAGAGATTTTTTTATGAAAAATTATGTTATTCCTAAAAAAATTCAATAATCACATTATTCAGATATTGATTACATTTAAAGCCGTCATCACTGCCGTCATCACAAGCTACAAGTATCTACATTGAGTGTACAGTGAACGAACATTCTACATTGAATACAGAAAACATTTAAACAATAAAATTTTATCATTGAATGAAAATTTTAAACAATGAAATTTTATCAATGAATGAAAATTTTAAACAATGATATTTCATCAATGAATGAAAATTTTAAACAATGAAATTTTATCAATGAATGAAATTTTTAAATAATAAAATTTTAACAATGAATGAAAATTTTAAACAATGAAATTTTATCAATGAATGAACAATGAAATTATATTAATTAATTTTATTTTATTTGTGAAAGTTTATTCATATTAAGTTCTCAAAGCAAAGAACATTGACAAAAAAACTTGTTCTACGTGAATAGGTTTTTTGCTTTTGTTCATGTAAATGAGCAAAATTATAAACAAATAATATCCGTACTTATAAATTTATGTAGAGCAAAGTAGGTCACACTCAAAACACATTATTAAAGTTATTATAGGAAAGAAAATAATATGCATGCATTTTTTTTAATATGGTTCTTTAGTGGGTAAAAATGGATATCACCTTAAAAATTGGTTAATATTTAAATCTTCCGTTAAAGTGTTCTCCTGTGAGCCCACGGTGAGTGACCACTCAATACAAAAAGTCCCTATTGATTAATCGATTAGGTCACAGAAATAGAGACCTAGCCGCGTGATGCAACGATTGAATCGCGCCGCACTGTTGCTGATAGCTACACCGGTTTGACACATTTGTATAGGACACTAAACTAGTAAGACATAACTGTATATAACACAAAACTGACAATACGCAATTGTACAGGACATTACACTAGCAAGGCACATTTTTATATGACACTAGACTGGCATGCGAATTTGTATTTTTTTTTTAAACTGTCCTTAATATTTACTAGTGCCGCTGTACAAGACTTCGAATTTTAATGAAAACGCATCAGATAATGATTCCTTATATAATAGAGTGCGAAATGCACATTTTTTCTTAGCTAGATAAAAAATTTTAAGGGAAAGTCAATGTATTTTTCAAAAATCCGAAAGTTAAAAGTAATATTTATTTTTTCTATCACAACTCAACTAAAGCCAAATTTATTTTTTCTCTTCTGGAAATAAATTTTTTTTATCGTAAAGACGTTTTATTTTATCTATATTATTTAAATTTTAGATTGAGAAAAAATTCTTTATAAACATGTAAGGGAGTTGCGCTTACCTATGGGGGGGGGCACCGTGTATCTAGGTTAATCAACCTTAAATTTAATAATATGTGGTTCCAAGCGTTGTTACTTATGTGAGTAAATATCCAGTAGCCTTCATTTAAACTACTTTTATGCCTTTTATGAGTAATCGGTACCGTATTTAAAGACAATTTTAAAATATTTTAGAGGTCTTATATATTTTTTAATTTATTACTTTAAATACATAAAACAGATCCAATAGAAATTTACTGGTTTAATGATATCCACCCAAAAGTTAAAACCGTTAAATCAGCGCAGTTGTGAATTAATTGTGATTCGAAAAATATTTAACCGTGTTTACACACTTTCCTAAAATAAGGCATATAAACAAGATATCATTTAATCTTTTATTTTTTCTAAAAATGTAATTTACAATTTTGTCAAGGAGCACTTATAAAGCATGTTTAGCATACAGACAACAGCGGGCTTTGAAACACATTTTTATGCTGACGTCCCTCTGTTATTTCGCCTTGAATCGAATTAGTTTTAAAAGCATCTATGAATTTATGAACATCAGTTATTTTTTTCCTTTAAATTTCTTCATGTTACATTTATTTCTTCTATTATGGTCTTCTCTAATTTTTTACAGTTATTTGTTAAGATTGCAATTTAATGACTCGTATAAATAACCGACATAGTTTTTCTTAATTCCAAAAATAATATGGCATATATTAAATTTAATTATGCTTGCATTCTGCACCTTTTAAATTAGTAAATAGAAATATAAAAAAAATTTATACAAAAATTGACTTTTTTAATTTGAAAAAATTTAAGCCACCTTTTTTATTACATACATATACAAGCTGTTTCAAATATATTTTGGAGAACTATTCATACTAAGCTTTTTTTAGGGTGGTCAATGGATAACCACTATTATTTGTTCAATACTTGTCTTTTAAAATAAAATATATAAATTAATATTTATCTATTTTTTCTACAACGCGATCTTGTCTTGTACAAATCCTTATATGTTCCACTAACAAACAATTTTAATGATAATAAAATTTTTCACTAAGAAATACTATATTCTGAAATTATTCTTTGATATTCCTTGCACCTATCATTAGAAAAGATTTCCATTAGCTACTTTTAATGTCTAGGCGGAAGTCACACCATTAACAAAATCAAAGAAAGAAACTATTTAAAATATAGTATGTCAATTTCCTCCATTCGTTCAAATCCATTCCTCATTCTTGACTTACGTTCCATCCTTAAATTGGATTTACAAATATATAATCAAATAGAACAGTTACTATCTGAAGTTGTTTTAAGTACTGTTCTCTGATCTACTAGTTTTAAGCTGATTTTCGTTGCGCTTATAACACTTTAAATATGTAATAACTTGGAGATTTTTCTGATTTTCTGATCATATTGCGATTAATAAAAACATTTAGCCAAAATAATTTGTTCTAAAAATTGAAATTATCGCTTTATAGTGAAAAATTATCATGCAAAAGATAGTCTAAAAGTACACTTTCGATTAGTAATACTTTATATTACGATTAATAAAAACATTTATCCAAAATATTTTATTCTTAAAAATTAAATTATCGGCTTTTTGTGAAAAATTATCATGCAAAAGATTAGTCCAAAAGTGCACTTTTGATTAATACTACTCTATATTACTATCAATAAAAACATTTAGCTAAAATATTTTGTTCTAAAAATGAAACTACTTTATAGTGAAAATTTATCGTGGAAAAGATTAGTCTAAAAGTGCACTTTCGATTAGTACTACTTTATATTACGATCAATAAAAGCATTTAGCTAAAATATTTTGTTCTAAAAAATTAAATTACTTTATAGTGAAAAATTATCGTACAAAAGATTAGTCTAAAAAGTGCACCTAAAAGATTGAAAAAAAATTGGGTAGAAATAAGTAATTTATTTAAAATAATTCTGGTAACCATTTAAAATAAACTTGGGTCGTTGTTACTCTAAATCCCCCATGAACCATAAATATAAGACTTGTTATATTAGTTACATAAATATGTCACGCTTAGAACAATGTTTTTCTTATCTATTAGCTGGTAGATTTCAGCCAAAGACTATAAATCACAGTGCATGGAGAAGTGGCATAAGAGATAAAAGGGTCTTTCAAGTTAAAGTCGACACTCCTTGCCAACATAAGTTGGGTAAATAGAAATATGCTATGAAGATGATCCTTCCGCGGATGTAAAGAGTTCCATAAATAATTAGTGAATCCATCCAGAAAACATGTTTCAAACATCAATTTCGTTTAAGGTCTAACAGATTTGAATATTATTTGAGAAAATTTGGCAATTTTATCGGAATGAAAAGGGTATTTTGGTTAAATTGTATTCAGATCATTTTGTATGTAAATATTACCTTACAAGAGTTTCCAGCTAACAGACCAATCGCGCTTTTCCCTCTTCCTTTTTACTCTTTGTTTTACCCAAGTTAAGTTGACACGGAGTGTAGCTCTTCCCCTGTATTCCCTTACAGAGCAAGGAGTTCTGAAAGAACTAGAAAGTAACTCTTACTTTTCTTGTTAGCTTAACACTCATGAAATTCTTATAGACATATAGACAGAGAAACTTATGAAAGTATAAACATCTGGTGTTATGCATTTCTAAGTAATTTTGTATTAATCGGGAGGTTAGAACAGGAAGGAAGGATTGACAGTCGTACAGAAAAAAAAGCTGTTCAGATAGAGGGTTACCATTTGATGTCCGACCCTTTGAAAAAAAGAAGAATTTCTAAAATTTGCTGAGAAAGGAATTCAGACGCATGGAAACGTTTAAAATTTTCCAATACCTGCCTTTCTTTATTATTTCGAATTCTAAAAATAAGAAGAAAAAAGGCTGAAGATAGAAAATCTGACAACTTTATCCAAGTGCTAAATCGCCCAATTCTATTTACTTCAAACACATCTTCCAATTTTCAATACTTTGGTATTTTTAATTGGAAAATCATATTGTTTGTGATACGCCACTTCTGCCCATGCATTTTTAAATAAACAGCCATCGTATCACAATTAGGTCCTGTCCTCACATCCGTTTGTAGAAGAAAAACACAAGAAAGCTCTTTGACTGATAACTTTCAGGAAAAAGTGACATTCTCGCTGCACCAAGGTAGATAAAAATTCTTTTAAAATGACTTAGGGTCGTTTCATGAACAAGCTGGTAATTTTTGCCGTTATTACGGTTTACTTGCGTTTCACAAACAGTAATTTATTTGACTTACTTTTCTCGTACATTAAATTACTTTACTTACGCTTCACATACGTTAAATACTTATGTTTCACACACGTTAAATACTTATGTTTCACATACATTAAATTACTTAATTTACGTTTCATAAATATCAAATTTCCTTTCTTACGTATAACATACATTAAATTATTCATTTCTGTTTCACATACATTAAGTTACTTAACGTAGGTTTCACATACATTGTATTACTTACTTACGTCTCACATACTATTTTCTTACGTTTGGTATACATAAGTTACTTTACTTAAGTCTCATATAAATTATAAGTCAGTGTTTAGCTTAGGAAATTTTGTTTTCTCTTTCTCTCTCTCACACATAAAATATTTTCATTAACTGTTTTAATGGTCCGGAAGTCACACTCTTCAACAAACTCAACGAAAGAAACTCCATTCAAATAATATTATGTTAATTTCCTCTATTCATTCAAATCCATTTCTCATTCTTGACTTAGGTCCCAGCTTTAAATTAGCTTTAAAAATCAATAATCACGTAGAACAGTTGTTATCTGATGTTGTTTTAATTAATTTTCTCTGATATATGTATAAGTTCGAAACCGATTTTTCGTTTCCCTTATAACACTTAAAATATTTGATTACTTGGAGATTTTAACGATTTTTCGATATTGTATTTCATGTTTAATAAAAAGCTGACCATAAACAGATAGATGCAAATGATAATTTTTGAATTTGCCCAAAGTCCCAACATGTTAGAGTACGATGTTGCTTGACTTTCCTTGAAATATGGACTCAAAGAGGGGTGTTGCTATTGGAAATTTTAACGTTGGTAACATTTTTAATATGAAGATGGCCCTTTATGCAACTTTTATGTCATACAATTAACTCAAAATGTTAATTGTTCGCAATTTCAAAAAGGTCCTATTCTATCGGAAGACTAACGGTTGAAATAATCACTAGTGGTACTTTTTTATTTCCTCAGCTGTACCTACCCTATCATATGTGCCTACAAATGATTGTCACTTGACCTGGGTTCCAAATTACAATAATTTGGCTGCGTCAAAGCTCCACGGTGGCTAGAAATAGACAGCAGAAAAAAACGTACAACCTGACAACAAATGATAAATAACATCTTGTCCCTTTCTTAAACCCAATCTTAAAGACACGAACACAAAAATCGATTCTTTTTCACCGCGGGAGAGTCGCTCGGAGTGAGGAGTGAGTGTGCAGACGATAGTTTTTCTCACGCTCCGTGTCCCACGCGACAACCGGGGGACCTCGTCACCTACTAATGAGTAGGCCCCACCCTCGCAGACGATTTTATCTGGGCCCAATGCCAGATATCGTTTGGTCACTAGTCCAAGGAGTCGAGCTGTAAGGAGAAGAGTGAACTAAAAAATTTACAATAATTTTTTACAATTAAATTCTCTTACAATTAAATTCTTTTACTTTCTTCTTAAATTCTTTTACTTCTTCTTAAATTCTTTTACTTCTTCTTAAATTCTTTTACTTTTTTCTTAAATTCTTTTACTTCTTTAATTCTTTACTTAATTCTTACAATTTAATTCTTTTACTATATTAGTATTGTATTGATATGGTGGGAGATTTCCGTCTCTACTTTCCTTTCAACTTCTGTTCTAACTTTCTTTTAGAATATTTTGGGGAGGTTTCTACAGTTGATGCTTTTAAACTATATAAATAGTTTATATTCGATTTTTGTTTGAAAGGTACTACATCAAAATCCTAGCTTTCGAACTTTTTCTGTCTGCCCGTCAGTCAGTCTCTAGTCGTACACAAAGAATTTCCGTCAGTCTAACAATAACAGGAAAGTTGAATATTTTAGTTCTTTCGGAACTTTTTACTTTGCTCTTTTTTTAACAATTGTATTTTGGTCGATCTGTCACTTTTCCAAGTAAAGTGAGTCCTAAGTTTCAATCTTGTGCGATGTGGAACAAATTATAAGTTTTATGAAAGAAAATTTTACATGATCTGAATTCATAAGTTATCCTTAAATTCTGAGAATAAAAGGAGTAGTGCCTTTTTTGTATGGTACCTGAAACATAAAAAATGACATTTGAAACAAGTTTCAAAATCAATTATTAATTTTAGTGCGATTGCAATTATTCTTAACGTGCTACTTTTCGCGAAATTGTATAATTATTGAAATAAATAAGCAATAAAATTTTAAAGTGAATCTTCAGCGAAACAAAGAGTGAAATTTTACTTCGTGTCAATAAATTATAAATATTGATGAACCTTGTATAGTATTTTTTATGTTTATTCTGAATTAAACGAAAATAAACCTTCTCTTAAAATTACATATTTTATTAAATTCGTTGCATCAAAACGCAAAATGCTAATTTCTTGTGAGTTTTCTAAACAGACGAATATTATTCAAATTCTCTTACACGGAAACTTCATCCATATGATTAATATTAAATAACGGGGATAAATATGTTTTGGTTTACGACAAAGAAAACTTTACTCAAACAGAATGAATTATACAGCAAACTGAGTATGAAATTTCCTATTTTTCCTATTGTGGTGGAAAATAATTTTAAAAAGTAAATATCTAAGTATATTTTCATAAATAATTTAAGTTTTATAGCTATTGGTTGATTGGTTGATATACATATATTTTCAGGCTTGTGTGCTTGCTAGGAGAGCAGCTGCTTATAAACCTTCGTCAAGTAAGACAGTCACCACACACACACTCACACTCACATGCACACATATACGTGACAGATGCTGCCATCTATCACGCGCCACCTCCACAATTTAGACATGTCCCTGAAGGGGAGGGAAATAGTCTCCAGGAACCTGTGCCCGTGGGAAACTGTTTTTTATAGCTATGTTTACAACACACGAACTGCACATAATAATAGTTTGTATAAACATATGTAATATGTTGTCATTCTTTTTAATCATTCCAAATGAAAAGTATTCTTTCTTTTAACAATTTAGTGAAAGAAAAAGCTCATACGAAAAAAAAATTAGTGGACTTGAAGCTCTTTTTATATTTAGAGATTCTATGGAAGTTTTTTTTTTTTTGTTCAATCAAAACTAAGCTTTGGTAATTTCGTACTTTATTCTTTCCTGGTGTCTATTTCTAGCCTCCTAAAACTAATCTACATTTTTTCTTGCCAAACAAAAGCAAACACATTTTATGCCTACATTTCCTCGAGGAATTCTAATAAGGAAGTCTAAAGTATATCTATAAAAATTGGCAGTAAAAGTCATGTCTCACAAGACCCTCTTCCGGACCTACTTCAAGCCATTAAGAAAGGTAAACACATTTGGAGCACTATTAGCTCTGTATGACGCAGTGTCACGCACATCGGACAACTAAGATAGCGGATCGAAATATCATGACATTTCTCACTTGGACATGGGCAATGGATTACATCCTGAAATGTTTCGGAAGTATTAAGTTTTCGATTAGGAAAGACATTAGAAGTCTGTTTAATCTGTAAATATTGCCCAATGTCAATTATAATTGTATTTTTACTAATGTTGCTATCAGTTGCTAATGTAAACGAAGTCAAACTTTGTTGGAGTGAATTCTAATGAAACTAAAAAAAACTCTCATGTCAATCGAATTTCATGTTGGAAGTGGTTTGGGAGAAATGTATCAAATAAATGTAATAATTGTAATAAATGTAATAATAAATGTAATGTCAAATAAATTTAATGCACAAAAGTGCAATAAATTAGTAAATTTTTGAGATCTACAAGTAAAGAAAGACAACAAGAGAAGGTCTCTATTAAAAAGAAAACATGACGTTAGAAAGTTAAAATATAAATTAATTAGCAAAACTTGTCCCAATGTCGCTTCAGTTGATAATCAGTTAATTGCATCCTGAATGTTTCGGAAATATTTGTTTCCGATGAGGAAAGAAATTAGAAGTTTGTTTAATCAGTAAATTGCACAATGTTAATCTTAATTATTTTTTACCAATTTTACTATTCATTATAGCTGTAAAAAAATTCATCTGGTTAAACGTCATTGAAGTGAACTCGAAAAGAGAGCAGAAATGTTTCCCAACAACCGAATTTCAATTTGGAAGTTGCTTTGAAAAATGTATCTTTAATTTTGATTTTCTAATCTAAGTTACAAGTAGCCCTCATCTAGCTTCATTGCGAGTTACTTCACAAAACCAAACCAATACGTTAGAAAGTTTAAAAAAATGACTAACTATAAAACTTCCCCAATATTGTTTAATTTGATATTACCAACCACAATAGATGACTGGAGACTGGAAGGACCTCGCCTACAGTGACGTCACAGTTACGTCAATCGTTGTTTTAAACCCCACAAACAAACCACTCGAGAGCTAAACTAGAACGGTCAACCCTAAAATGACGCCACAGTTACGTCAAGCATTGTCTTCTTTCCCACATGCAAATCAAGCTCCGCCCCGTTTTTATCGTCCGTTGCTCAAAGTAAGATAAATTAACGAGCTCTTAAAAATAAATGCGGCGACTTTGTCTAAAAACAACCAAACTGCACAAAATACAAATATTTCATTTTCTAATTCAAAATTTATATGCTAGAACCAACCCTGATTAGCAGCTAAACAATTCACAGAAGACATTTGATTTTTCATCGACAACACAAAAATAAACAAATAAACATCAAGTTCTTATAACTCAATACGGTGACATTGTCCCAAAAATTATCAGTAATTGATATAGCATAAAATATTGCATTCCCTAATTCAAAATTAAAATTCTAGAACTCTCCCTGGTGAGCCGCTGGACAATTCATAGAAGACAATTGAGTTTTCTTCAACGGCACATGAATACAAAAAAAAATACAGCTACTTTGTGTCTCAAAAAAGGACAAGCCCCGATTGATACAACATAAAATATTCCATTCCCTAATTCAAACTTAAAATTCTAGACCCATCCCTGGTTAGCGCGAGAGAAAATGGGGCAAAAGGGGCTTCGAGAATGGGGCTAATTTGGCTCGAACGTGACACATTTCCTTGGGGCGGATCGATGCAGCCACCGCATTTGCCCGTAACTGTGCCTCGCAAATAAAAACAACGCACTTCCTCTACACCAATGAATGCCCTCCGTGGCCAGAACGATTCGGTGAAAAGGTCTAACGTCCGTTTCTTTCGCAAAGGTTGAGGAAATTTTTGAATTTAGCTCAGGGTTAGGCTGTATGTAGCAGGCTTTCTATTGTAGGCCTGCATGGAGCTTTACCACAGCCAATTTCGCATCATAATTTAGAACCCTGGTAGAGTGTCGGAAGACATTTATATGTTTAAGAAATGTCAATATGTGTTTAAGAAGTGTCAATTTTGAATTTAGCTATTGGTTGAATTATTATTTGAATTTAGCTTAGGGGGTTAGGCTGTGCGTTGCAGTCTTTCTGTTGGAGGCCTGCGTGGACTTTACCACAGCCAATTACGCATCCTAATTTAGAACCACGGTCAAGTGACAGGGAAGACATCTATATGTTTTAGAAATTTCAATAAGTGCTTAAGAATTGCCAGTTTTGAGTGAATAAATTTCCCTTACAATGCGAATGCAGTGTATTTTAACATAGATGATTAAATTTTGTGTGGCACAGTGGCACTAAGCATAGGGGTGACATTGCTACCACTTAAGCGATCATCGTTTTATAAAATCGTTAGTAATTTTTTTAGTAAGTGTGTGAACCAGTATTTTTGTGCCGCATACTTACAAGGCCGCATGATCTCAGTCAGTGGTAATGGAAAATCCATAGAAGCTTTTACAAGACGAGAAAATATATCATACATTCGGTTTTTATTAAAGATTTTCGTAGCAATGAAGGAGCAATAATGTTAATGCTATCTATAGTGAATATGTATGGCAACCACTTTTACCGTTTATGTCAAAATTTGCCTCACTTGCAATGTAAAATATCCACCACATTTCCAAAGCTTGTGCGAATTTTAACCCTTTCAGTCTCAATGACAATTTGGCATCATCATTTTGGATTTTTTTTTTCTGATCATCTATAGCCATTTATGATATCAAAAAGCATATCATTCGTTCTTCAAACTTTTGTATATTTAGAAAATATTTTTTTATTAATCGCAATAGATGTCATCCCAATTATTTTTTAACTTATGATCAGAAAAATGATGATGCCAAATGACATCACTTGGACTGAAAGAGTTAAAGTAAATTGTATCCGATTTAAGTTAATTTAAAATTCACCAACCTAAATTTACTTTTAATCATTTTATTCCGGGATATCCTTTTCAGTGTCCCTGAAATTCAGACAGCTATCAGGAAGATAGTATCTCATCAATATATTAATGAATGAAAATCCTCGTGAAATATCTATTCGTAATACAACAATGAACAGTAACAATATTTCCTCTTAAATCATCCGACAAAAACAATGACCGTGGAACAAATTTCCCTGTTCGGTGGAAAAAAAATCGTCACGTTACATAATTGGAGAGATTAGTGTAAGAACGTGCTAAGTGACATTTAAAAAAAAATTTAGATTTTTGTGTTATCTGAACATATTATTTCATCTTTTAAAGATAACATGTTTCTCCTTTTTCATAGACTTAAAACAAGTATATTTTTTACCGTTTGCAAGTACCGGTTTTTAACATATCTAAGTGTAAGTGTAAAGTGAAAAATCTAATGTTGAAAACAAAAATTGTTCTGTTTAACTCTTTGGTGAAAAGTATACTTTTGTATGGAACAGAAACGTGGAAAATTACTAAAGCACAAAGTAAAAGAATAAATAGCTGGCAAAACAGATGTTTACGGAAAATCATGGGAGTTTTCTGGCCACAAACAATATCGAACATCGAGCTTTACAATAAGACCAAACAAGAACCGCTGGCAATTAATATTAAAAAAAGAAGGTGGAAATAGATTGGTCACGTGCTACGTATGCCAACAAGTCAAATCCCAGCAGTAGCACTGACATGGGCCCCCGACGGAAAAAGAAAAAGAGGATGGCCCAAACTAACATTTCGAAAAATGGTGGAAGACGAGAGGAACAATATATAGATAGCAAGAGCTGCTGCACAAAATCGCAGGAGTTGGCGTAAAAAGCTTAAGGTCTTATGTGCCACAGGGCACGAAGAGGACTAAGAAGAAGAGAAGTGTAAACGAAAGACTTTAAAGTTCAGTATCTCGTTTTCACCTTTTTGTCACTAAGCACGTTCTTCCAATAAGCTGTTCAATTGTTTTTCACCATTTTCTTTTCAATGCTTTTTCCCTTCAGGAATTGATTAAAAAGAATTCGATTGAATTCAAAAATAACCGGTGAAGCCATGGTATTGAAATTCGAACGTCGTGTGTAGAAGTATTTTTATTCGACTAATAGGTTTGGTGATGGTTTGAAATAAACTTAAATCATATTTAGACAAAAAAGATGTTTTAGTTTTTAGAACCATTTTCGGTGTTGTGTGTTTCATTTGATTATTTAATCTCAAAAACACATTAAATTGTGTAGATTAACGTATTGTTAACCTATTAATGGCCCATTTGACATCCCATAGTCTACTAAGGGGACCTCACGATGGAGATGAGTTACTTCAACTTTTATGAACTGTTAATCTTTTGTTTTAGAGTGATATGAAATAAACAAAGACACATATTTTTAAAGTTTCACTACAATTACATTATTAAAATAATATCAACACTTGTCTTGAAATACTTATTTTTGTTACTTGGGCTTTTTATAGTTTTCCCACACTGTACCACGTACTTTAACATTTTTAACTGTTTCTTATTTCGAATAGCTTTCATAGAGGTAACCGTAAGTGGGACAAAATTGTTAATGTGTCTAGGGTACGGCCATGTGGCTTAGTTAAAATCAAAGGGATCGTTTTTTCTAAGCGCCATATGTAAACTAAGTTCTGTTGTAAAAGGGCCAAACTGAACTAAAAATTACCAGTGAAACTCAAAGCTCTTACGACTACTCATTTTATTAAACTAAAGGCACAAAGTTAAGTCTAAAAAAACCCATCCGACCACAATTCGAAAAAGTCAACATTTTTATAAGTTTCTTATTAGCATTGCCAGATCCGGAATCCTGTTAATTACAAATAATTTTATCAGCAACGTCAGAAATACGGTTGATCGCTAGTTGAGCTGTTTGAGTTAATTCAACCAACCTTTATTCAACAACCACGTTATTGTGCTAACTGGAATACTGCACTCTTAAAACAAAAGAGTGAAATCCACTACAGTTGGAGAAGTGCATTTTCGACACCGTAAAGGTATACATATTTACTCAGACTGAGTTAAAATCACTCGTTTGGAGTGATCCTGTCGGAGGTTTAACACACAAAGGATCCACTCCAAAAGGAGAAGTGCATTTTCCAGTCTGGAGGAGTGAAATCCACTCAGACTGAGTTAAATTAGGAGTGCTTGTTTTAAGAGTGTAGTAACACACTTAAGAAGTAGTGAGTGAAATGAACTGGAATTTCATCGCATATAGATTATTTATTCAAATTAAATAAGCTTTATTCCATGCTTATTTATGGTTTCTTCGACAGGAGCGCAAGGTGAAGTGTCTCCAGCCCGCGCTTAAATAAGCCGACAATGCCGCAGAGATGACGAAACTCTACGAATTCAACTGGCAACGGCCCGTGCCGCCACAACTGCTCAAGGGATGCATCTTCGACCGGTGGGAAGAGGTAAGCACACACTTACTTAATGGGGAATGGGCGCGCTGGACCGTGGGTCTCCAAACTCAAGTGCCAATGTTGATCCAAAGGGGGAAAAACTATTTTCTCTGTCACTTATCTCCGGCTGCTTTGAATATTTTTGCAAGCTAATTTTTTTTAAATAATGAATGCAGATAACCTACTGGTCTCTATGATCCCACTTTTTGAAATTGCTTCGAATACTTTTTGTAAAATTATTTATTAAAATTTTTTTTAAAAGTTCGAACTAATTTCAAAAAGTGGGATTGTCGGGGTCTGTAAGTCAGCTACATTTATCACATAAAAAAACCCGTTTGTAAAAATACTCAATACAGCGGGAGAAATGTGGCAGAGAAAATATTTTTTTTCTCCATTGGATTAAAAGTGATGCACTTTTTGCTTTGGAGACCCGTGATCCAGCGCGCCCATTTCCCATTAAGTGTTTTTTATTTATGTGATACTGAAAAATTTGAGGGCATGGTCCTGAACACACCAAGTTTGTAGTCTGCATCTTGTGCCTTCTCAAAAAAATTTATAGGGGTGTCCTTCTGGTTTGGTTGTATCATCTAATTTTAAAATTTTAAGACTCCTGAATTTTCACTTGATCTGCAGAAATTAATACACTTTTATATTATTGAATAGTGTATTAAATCATAAAACATTAAGGGGGTTCAATACCCTCAAATCGGTGAAAAAATCAAAACAAAAATTATTGGCTTAAAATACTGTTACAACCTTTATTAATAATGTCACAAAATATCAAGACGATTGGAAAACTATTTTTGACATTAAAAGCCATTTTAATGCCATGGCTTCGTAAGGAAATGGGTTAACAATAAAAACTTTTAACGCGTTTTTCTCAGAACTTGATTTTTAGAACTTCGATGTACCTTTTCTCAAAAACTATGCTATGTTTTCTCGTAAACTTTTTTTATATGATGTAATACATAGTATAGATTAATCTGAGGTTATGAATTTTAATAAAACTAAAGTGAAAAAAATTTTATGGGGCAAAAAAGTGAGAAATTTCATAATTTTTTGGGTACTTTAAAACTTATTTTATTTAAAAAAAATCTAACATTTATTTAACAAAAACTTTTAACCTCAGATTAATATATAAGGTTGGTATAATACACACAGAAATTTTTAAGATGATCTGATCAGTAGTTATTGTGAAAAGGTACATTGAAATTATCCAATTAAACATTACCGATATACAACATACTGAACCCCCTTAAAACAGTAGTTGAAAATCACCATATTAAAAAATCAGGTGATTAAGTTTATTCAGTGTTCACTATTTTTACTTTTTGAATTACACTGTGAAAGAATAAAGATTAAAATCAATTAGGTGTTTAAATAAATATATGTAACTGTGACAAGCTGAATGGAAATCCTAAATATAAATAACGTAATAATAACTAAACCAATGATAAAGAATAAAAATCATAAGTTGAAAGAATGGAGATAATTTTCTTTTTTCGTTCGCCTAACTGTTAGAAATAAGAGCGCACACAGATCAAAACTCTTAGTTGAGGCACGTTAAAATGAAAACTCAAAAAATAAAATTTCAATAAATTGCAAAAGTTCTTTTGGCTATAGTAATAGATATTTCAAATAAAAATCTACATTGGAAGGTGTAATAACCTATTTTTTTTTGTTTAAGAAGGGGTTTCTGATCTCACAGTCAAAATTCTGAAAAGAAAAAAACAACAGTACATAAAATATTTTACAATATGTAATCTAATACAATAATATTCCCTTCAAACTCAGAATGCAATACATATTTCCTGAAATTAAAAACAACTCTTAAAGTCTGCTATTATTAGCCACTTCGTTAAAAGTAGGAGAACAATGCTGCTGACTGTCCTCATTAAATGTCTCCATTTTCAAAATGAATGTGATATCTAATGATGTGAAAATCGTTAAATAACACTTTTAATTTCATTCAATTGAAGCTATCGTGTGACAAGCTCAATGTTAATGAATGCAAGCTTGAGTGCTTCTTTTAACCTTTCGTGTTGGCTTTTAATTGAAACAGCTAAAGGGACATAAATTTCAGTGATTAATTCTTCTGAAGATTAAATGACTAAGAAAAATTAATAAGGAAAAAAATAGCAGCTTGTTTCTATTCATAATTGATGTAAGATTGCAAGATTTAATGTAAGATTTCATGAACTAATATAATTGTAAGAATGAGAGATTGATTTGAAAAACTCTTTTTCTCAAATGTATAACTAAGAAATGGGGGTCTGGTTCGCGCATTGGCGACTTTGTCCAATTGAATTTACGATCGTCAAAAGTCGCCAATTAACGGGCCGGACCATGGCCTACTCAACTACTAAGGCCGAAGAACCTTTCTCAAGCAAGCTCGGGTACGTAAATTTTGACGTCATACACTCTCAAAACAAAAGAGTGAAATCCACTCCGACAGGAGAAGTGCATTTTCGACACCGGAAATTAGTGAAATTAACTCCTAAATTGCTCGTAATCGCTCTAAATCTCCTTAAAATTGCTCGTTTGTTGTTAAGATTGTTGGAGGTTTAACTAAACAAAAGAGTGTAATCCACTCCTATACGGGAAGTGCATTTTCGACACCGAAAAGAGTGAAAATTAACTCAGACTGAGTAAAATTCGCTCGTTTGTTTTAAGAGTGTAGTTCCGAGTTAAGTTATTCCGAAGATGAAGAGAACCTGTTTCGAAACCTCTTCGGAACTACTCGTTCACGGCTGACCACAGGGTTCCGAATGCGTCCGAACTAGTTTATTGATCTTCGGTTCTGGGAACAGTGACGTCAAAATTTCCGTCTACGCTCATGTGGGAGAGCTTCTCTGGGTTTTTTATTGAAGTTGGCCGTGGCCAGACCCATATCTTAATTATAATTTGGAAAATACAAGTTTTTGAAACTAGATCCCTCAAATGTACTTACACAATCATTAAGTGAGTTCTATAATTATTCTCATGTATCTGTAACAAAAAATCACCGAAGTTTACATGTTTCTTTTAACCCAAATGTGCACTAAAAAGACATTTAAAACAGTGTAAATTTTAAAAAAAAATTTATAATAATATTGAAAATTTTGTAATATCCAAACTCTAAAATTTGGGTCAGACGGAAAGTATAAAAGTCTATGGATGAATTAAGTTAGAAAAATAGTTTAACAAAAATATTCATAAATCTTCCAGGAAAAGGAACAAGCAGTTTACGAGCCAAATGCATTGTTCAAAGTAGATGAATATGGATTCTTTATCTTCTGGAAAAGCGAAGGAAGGGTGAGTAAAATAACAATGTTAACTTAAAATTTCGTGATTAAAGCAAAATCACTAAGCAATCATTGTTAATTAAGACGTGATAAGCATAAGTTGCCAATTTTACTTTAAAAAATTGATTCAGAATTAAAATACATAATAAGAAAAATCAATGACAAATATAAATAATTGCGAACGCCTTCACTTCTGGTATTTTTTAAAATAAAAACAAAACTGGTCTTATTAAGAAAACAAGTAATTTGTTATTCAGTATCAGTGATTTTCATTTTTCAATGTGATCCAAAATTAATAGTTGTAAACAGAACGGACAATGAAAAATTAATAATGAGCATTCAGATCATAAGAAATAAAATTTAATATTTTACAATACTCAATAATTAACAATGTTCATAATAACTAACAATATTCGTAATAGATAACATTGTTCATAATAATTTACATTGTTTACAATAATTAAAAATATTCACAATGATTAACAATGTTCATCAATTAGCAATATTCTTAATGATAAACAATGTTCATCAATTAACAATGATAATATTATTTGACTATGTCCGTAATATTTAACAGTTTTCAATAAGAATTAAATTGTTAGCAATAAACCAAACAGGCAATGAATAATCAATAATGAACAATGCGATCAAAATAAATTACAAAATATAAATAATTAACAATGATAATAATATTTCACTATGTTCATAATAGTTAGCACTATTCAATGTGAATTAAATTGTTAGCAATAAATAAAACAAACAATGAATAATCAATAATGAACAATGATAACATAAATAACAAAATACCAATAATTAACAATGCTCAGTAATTGACAATGCTCATAATAATTAGCAAAATTCAATTTGCCATAATTATTAGCAATAAACAGAATAAACAATGAAAAGTAAAAAAAAACATTCAGATCATAAACATCAAAAATAAATAATTAACTATGTTATCTACTGTTTTTTCTTTCTCCCTAAACATTTGCATGCATAGTTACAGATGAGATATAAGAAAACACCAACTTTCAATTAATAACTAATTGTTGGTATTTAATTAAAATTTTAACATAAACGTAAATAAATATTTTCAATAATTAAAAATATTTTTTTATTTAAAAAAAAAAACATTTTACTGCCTTCTACCTTTGCTCTACCCCTAGATAAAATCCAAAATACACCCTTGTAAAAAACCAACAAGCATTGACTCATAAAGCAGTTTAACTTTACACTTAAAAAAAAGTAACTTAAAAAGTAAAATGAAACAATGGCCATTAGAAGTAGTTGGAAAGATTGTTCTTAAGTGGGTTTGGGTAATTAGTGACTGAGATAAAACGAAACCTTGAGTCGCTACTTGACTTACACTATTTTTAGACAGATTTTTTCGAAATTTTCTTTTTTAACGCAACACAATGATTTTTCGGTACAACGTATTAACGCCACCGCAGCTGCAGATTTGGCGCTTTAAAATTGACACCAATCTACACCTAAAAGTTATTGCGAGGTATTGAAAAATAAAATAATTTATTTAAATCCAAAAGATAACTTCGTGCGAACAACGATTGCTTTTTATTGGCGCATTAGCGCAACTTCTGATGCGATGATGTTAATACGTTGCTAATGAGATGATGCTAATACCGAACTTTTTTTTAAAATATTTTTGGGGCTAGCGAGAAAATTTGATTTATACTAGATAATTCACTAAACCAAGCTTTGTGAGAGAACCATAATATTTATTTTAAAAGTATTTTATTTAAAAGGTTAAAATCTACCAACTTAACTTTGTTTATGCCATTATATCCCACATAAATGTTACGAAATGTAGTGCACTTTAACAAAATTGCAAAACACAAATTAGATTCTTCGTAGAATCATACTAAAATGAAATATTATGGTTTATCTAAATCCATTAAGGGTCGAGGACATAAAATGTTTACATGCGGAGTGTATAATAAATAGATTTATATAAGCAGAGTATTAACCGAAAGCACAATAAATGTACCGTCAAAGCGGGTAACTTTGGCCACGGAGGGTAACTTTGGCCACGCGTCGGAAAAAGATTCGTTTCTTAATTTTTCTTCATAAAATGATCTCATCTTAAATTGTTTGACATTTTTGGAAAGGTGGAAACATCTCCTTTCATTTCATGCAAAAAAAATTCTCATTCTAATTCTGGCAATACTACAAATGCTGTTTTCATTCTTACAAGCATAAAATGACAAAAATCTATCTTTTCCAACTTTTGTCTGGAACACTTAAAAAATTAGGAAAATATTTAAATAAAACACTCTATTCGATTCTTTTATTTATGGGGAAGAATATTACACCATTTGTTTTATTCTAACTTGAATACTTTTTATGCTGCATTTAAATATTGGTAATTGGGAAGCTTTTGCCGATGAATGCGGGTAACTTTGGCCACAGATGTAAATATTTATTTATGGAACTTTGCACTTTAAAAAATATACGTAAAAGTATATTCCGATTAACTATTTTTGAAAAATTCTTACTTTTATGACTACTCATTTTTTAGATATATATTTTTTTAAATAAAACGATTTTAAACATTAAAAATATAAAGATAGAATGCAAGAAACGTATACCACTCAAAATCGTAAATGTCGAAAGGTAAACATTTTCAGATTCCTAATTATGAATACATTATTTTTTCCCCTTTTATAATAAAATCGTTTGCTTTTTATAAATATTTGTTATTACATCTTGCTCAAAAGAGTTCTTTTTCCCTTATTAAAATAGAATTTTATTTTTCTTTTAAGCTACAAACAATACTAGTATTCATTGTGAAATGCCATTCCACGATGCACTGCAATGTAAATGTTAAGTTATATGCCATTTTTAATAACTATGTGTCTTATAACTTTGTTATTTTAAGTTAAAAGTTTTAATATTGCTATTTAATTCGTTAATACAACCGTTAAGGATGTTAAAAAGTGTGCTTCTTATGTATTTCATGGGTGGCCAAAGTTACCCGCCCGGCTCCTAACAGTGTCCTAATTTTTTAAATTAATACCAATTTTTTATTAATTTATAAAATTTAACAAAATTTCTTGAAAATTATTCCTAAAAGTACAATACTTATAATGCATAATGATTTTAAAGTGTTTAATTCGTTTTTGTAGTTAAATTTTTCTTCTTTTGTAAAAAAAACTATGATTTTGGCCAAAGTTACCCGCACTGACGGTACTTTATGTTACGGAATTTTGACTTTTTATCTGGTCAAATCTCAAGACTTTATTAATGGTTTTACAAAAATATTACAATAATTTAAATAAGTCCAATTTCAATTAATTTTCATCATGTATTGTGTGTGTTTTTTAATGTATTTCTTTTACCTCAGGACGGTCAAGCCCTTGAACTATCCCAAGTAAATGACATCCGAGCAGGAGGCGTTCCAAAAGTAAGGAAAAAAACTTCATTTTATCACGTATATTTCCTTTCCTTGGTAGAAAAATGAGCTCTCTACTCATTGTAAAAATTTGGTATAACGTTTCACCATAAAATTGGTGGCAACATGCGCTACCTCCAGCTTTATGGAGTAACGGTACTAAAAATAGACGCCTGGGAACCACACAACATTCTTAAAAGCATACATCATTTAAAGAATTTGCTACAATTCCAGTTATAAAATCTGGAGACTACGATCCAAAATTTTAGTGCGACTGACCATTGTTTCGAAAAAAGGCAGTCAATCTAAATAAATATTTACTGAAATAATACATACCGTCTGGATGTTTCATTCGCGATTTCTGATAATAGTAATTTCAATTGGACAAAATCACCAATGGACCCAGCCGTAACCTATTACTTAGTTACTCTTCAGATAATGTGAGTTTTGGGACTACACCCTCATTAAACTATTTAGGACTAAAAATGAAACACACAGAAGGGGTGAGGAACTATTTAGCCCCAGAGGCTGCATTAACTCGAAAAGATCGATTCTCTCTACGCTAACTACTACGTGTGCTGTGTTCCTTTACTGCGTTTAAAAGACCATTATTCAAAAATGCAATTAATGATTGTGGGTTATAATGCGACCATCCCTAAGGTTACTTTATGACAAAGTAAAATCAACAAAACATTTATTTTATGAACCTTTCGTGAATGTTTCAGTTTCTGAAACGCTCCAATATTTTACTCAACGGTTAAACTGTTTGGTTTAAAACTTGGCTTGTTTCACGTTGTCACGACAATGTTTATATATTAGAATAATATCATAGTATTTTAATATTATAAAAGAAACAATTTTTATTAACTTTTGTTACCATAAATGAAAATCAAAACCACAACATTGGATTTAAAAGTTGAGTTATCTTGTTATTTGTGCATAATAGCTAAGAAAGAACTCCATTTGTCAACTTGAAAATAAAATATCAATTGTTCAGGAAACTCCATAACTTTTATTTTGGCATGCAAAGCGTTATCCTTTATTTTATCCAAAACATTTTAAACAATGTTCAACAATGTCTAATATTTAGTTTAACATGTTAAACTAAATATTAGATAATATTCTACACTCAAAACTTTCAAAAACTCAAAATCTTACTTTTAAAGATTACTTTGTAACAGCTCTAACAACAAGTCACGGCAAAGGCCAGAAAATTCCTAAGTACCTTTCAAGACCCCCTTATCAAAATTTGAAAATCGCTATAAACAGGAACATTTTAACTATTTAATATTTTTCGGGTGAAAACTCTGCGAATCAACTAATAAAGCCAAGATAAGCTGTTCGTAACATGACACTATCCGTCCGGTTCGGGTATAGTCTGATGTTCCGAAAGAGAAGAGCGAAACCTAATCACAAACCTGAAAATTATGGTTGTTCGTGAGCGATTAGGTTTTGTACTTCTTCTCTTTAAACCGACAATCCATCCCTGACAGATAGGTCATGAAGCTCTTCCGTAGCCTTAAAGTTAAGTAGGCCTTGGTGAAAAGCTATTAGTCCATTTCGTGCTTTTTACAAACTGTTTATCAGTTTGTGCTCTTTCAGGCTCTGGCGTATGAATAGCCTAAATAGCCGTGCATTTGTTCCAAAATATATTCTTTGTACACACAACTCAAAAGTGTTAACGTATGGAACTTGGTCGGATTTCAAGAGAATGCTCGAATATTGATCGATGTTTTCTTCCAGGATGCCAAACTCCTGACAGAGCTGCAGGCCAAATGCAAGACCAACCTGGAAGAGATCAGCCTCACGATCTGCAGCGGCTCGGATATGGTCAACATCAACTACACGCACGTCGTATGCCCGGACAAAGAAACGGCAAAGGTACGGTACAGTCCAAACTCATTAATTATTTCTCGAATTTCTGTTAATCCGAACTATACCGTGTTCCCCGTCCAGTAAAGTTTCCAATTATAGTTGTTGTTGTTTCTAAACCTTCATGACCTAGTAACAGCTGATCTGGTCCATGAGTCCATGTATTCTAGAAAAGTCAATAACAAGAAGTGGAGATGATTTAAGGTCTTCTAAACCTAGAGCCAGGCTGTCTAGGATATGCTCCGGAGAGGCTGGCTACTCACAAATATAGTGGTTAAAGAAATAAGGATAGGCTAAATAATAAGATAAGATAAAATTGGAAAGGGAAAAGAATATAATAATAATTAATAAAAAAAACAATAAAAATCGTACTCAAAATTGAAAAACTATATTACATAAAATATTAATTTAAACAAAACCAACATAATAACTAATATAAATTATATTATAAAAATGAAAAATATGTATTAAATGTAAAATATATATTATTTGCTTTTTATTATATTTGTTCTTATGGAAAAAAGTGCCAAATGATTTGAGAGCGTTTTCAGAAAGACAATATAATACCACAAGTACCAATTCTTTTTTTTTTTTTCAAAATTACTTTCTGCTTTGCTAAATCAACCTTTTATTGAATCAAAAAATGCTGGTAGGATTGTGATTCAATCAAACGTCGATTAATAATAAATATATTTTTTTTTAATGTTGCTACTCATTTTTTTATAAGTAGCATACCCTAAGAACACTAAATTAGTAGGTATATTACGGTGACTGATTACTTAGGTTTAGATAAAATGACGAATCTCTATTGGTCATTCGTAGATTGCTGTGAGAACTAGTCAAGCATCAATAGTAACCATGCGTTCAGTCAATGAAATATTAAGGGAAAGACTGTCTATATCAATTACTTTACAATCTATTTGGTAAAGAGAGCATGGAATATCTATCTTTTGTTAATGATTGAATCAGTGTTAATTAAAGAAAGACTTCACTTTTTATACAAACGTACCTTATTGATTTCCTTTAACTTGAGTTTTAAATGTATTTAGTAAAATATTTTTAAAAAATCATGAACCAATTCAAATTTAATAATGCACAATAAAACATTTGTTCAATACACCTTCGAAATATATTTTTATTTAAAAAATATTTATTTTTTAAAAGAAAAATACCCGAATTAATACATTTTGAAACTAAACAAGTTTATATTTTACTTAAAATGCAATGCACACATTTCATTTTTTAACTTAGTAAATTTTCTTAGTATGGACAAATTAAAACAATAATCTCTTAGACATTGCTTTAAAATATTTTGCAAAACTCATTACATTAAGAATTTATATGCCTGTCAAGATGTATATTAACATTCAATACGATTTTAACTCGTGTTTTGGATAATGATGAAATATTTAAGCTCTTGCATAATAGTAACTGAAAATTCAAAAACCTTATAATTAATAATTATTGATGCGAGAGTTGGGCAAAATTGAATAAATATAAGTCAGTTGCTCTGTTGAGTTCACAAAATATAATAAATGTAAGTTGACTGAGTTACAAAAATTTATTTAATACCATCTTTCTTAATATGCACTATAAAACAAATTCTCTTAACTCAGAAACCTAGCATCCAATTCACTAACCATTTTAGTTATCAAAGCAAAATCTCCATTCTTTTAAACAGTCTCCAAACTAAACAGAAAATGTCAACAAAACACACAAATCATATTCAAAAGCTCCAACAAGCATGATTCACCATGATACGCTACAATAAAAAGCTTTTAAAAGACCAAAATAGACCTCTCATACAACATATCGTGCAACAGCACGCTTTTGAAAACCCTTTTCGCGCAGGGTTGTCATGAGGAATAGTCGAAAAAGAGCCAAGTTTCTGCTAAAAAGTATACAAAATAGCCATCCGTAACTTCTGGTGCGTCACTTACTCTACACTGTAAAATAATTCGATTAACTTTACATAAATATTTTCAGAAAAGTTATGTTTTCTTTAAATAATTTTTTTGTAAAAAATGTGCTTTTTAAATGAAAAAAAAAACAGGTTTTCTGTTTTTATCCAACTAAAAAGTACCTGAAGCATTTCAACTGTTTCTTGAAAATCCTGTCTGTTGAAAAAAACTTTTGTGTTACAAATACAAAATATATTTTTATAAAATTAGTAGATTTTCTTTGTAAATTTTACGGAATTTTTCTGTCACACTAGCTGACAGTTTTTCTTTTCTTTAAAAAGGCAATATACTTAGATGCATGAGCTTTTTCTTTAAAAATATGAATTAACACTTCTTTAAAAACAATTAACGTAGAAAAACATTCTACTTAGAAATGAAAATAACAAATTGAATGCTCTTCTAAATTACTATTTAAAATAGCTGTGGCTAATGATTTTAATAATTATAAGCCGGCGCTTCACAAACTAACCAAAACGGCCGAAATCAGCCAAATCCGGCAGTCCTCAACCCTGAACTAATGATTCTATTTAAGGATCAATTTGAAGGGAGACCAACTCCATGCCTTTGAGTCCAGAGTAATGTACTTCGAGTAAAAGTGGAGCTTCCCCCATACAGTTAACATGACAGTAGCGTCACTTCATTTAGGGCGAAAAATTTCGATATTTCATCGTGAGTTCTATACTGGCGTAACTCAAAAATATATATTTTGAAAAATGTTAACCCTCTAATACATTCTGTTGCCATATGGCAACAAGTGGAATAATCCACTTTATTCTAGTAGATCTCCCTCTCGACAAATCTGTTTTTTTTTTCATCTATTACATTCCATTTTGAAGTTTTAGTTACTAATAACCCTCACAGATGACAGAAGTAAAAGTGTACTCAAAATTAAAGAGTGAAGTTATTAACTGCTGTGAAATTATGCCTTTGGCACTATTCAAAGTATAATAATATTAGTACCAAATACAAATAAATTGTTTTGAAAAAATAATTATGATTCAAGAGGGTTATTTTAAAATATATTTAGTAGTTTTCTAGTCATTCATATCAAAATTGGAATTTTTTTAGTAGGTTTTTGCACATGGAAAATTTTTTTTAATTGAAATCATTTAAATTCCAATGCAGTTATTTTTTTCAGTATTTTTCCCATAATGTATGAGTATTAAAGATACAAATATATTTTTTCGGAATGAAAGAAAATATCATGCATTACAGGGTTCACTCTCCACAGTAGTCACTTAATATTGAGTCGCACTAATACGTACACAAGATCCATAACAAACCGAAATTTTGTAGTCGTTAATTGTTGTAGCTTTATTTTTTTCTGCAAGTTGATTGCTTCCATCAACAGTTGCATCTTATTATATGGCCTCTAAGACCATAGCGATTCTCCGTGCGTTCTCTAAAACTGAAAACCTAGGTAACCCTGGTTTACCATTTCGCCATGACTGTAATGACTCTATCTTATGAGCAACTAAAAGCTTATAAGTGATTCTCTGAACAAGCACACAAGCTGGAATATATATCTATGTACCATACCATACGATGAGCAACCACGGATTTAACAATTCAACCAGGTCCTTTATTAACTGAGTTTTTTTTCTCAAATTTGAATTTTTAAAAAAATGAAAATGCTGGGGATTACCGTTCATCTGCATCCTTCTGTCAACTTTCTTTTTAAACATAGAGATTTTAAAAAAAAAAGTCTAAGACATCAGAGGCATATCTTTCATACTTGGATTCCTTTTGTCTCTGCTATAAAATTATGTATGAGTGTTAAACTAACAGAAAAGTAGGATATTTTAGCTCTTTCAGAACTTTTGATTGATAGAATTATTTAACTACACAATAAGTTCAAAAGATTCCAAACTATTTTCCTTTTGAGGACTAAAAGTTTGAAAACCTCACCCATGCCAACACAACTGCGTTTTAGAGCTACTAGGAGTAAATTGTATTCTTTTATAGAGTCAATTTAACCTCTAAACGTAATGGGTTGTTTCACGGAGGATCTGGCAATAGCTACACGGTATTGTTTTCCTTACTCTCGAATTACTTTTGTTTTGGTTAATTTGGTTGGTTGGTAGACCTATATTCAAGTTAGTGTGCTTGGTCAGCACACAAACCTGATTATATCTACCAACCAACTAACCAAAACAAAAGTAATTAGAGAGCAGAGACATTTAGAGAGTAAGGAAAACAAGACCGTATAGCTATTGCCAGATCCTCCGTGAAGCAACCCCATTTGTTTGTTTACTTGGTGAGTTGCACCACTATAGAACTCACTGGTGATATGAGACTCTGTTTCTCTCTCTCAAACGTGTGTGTTTGTATTCCATTCATCCGGTTAACAAAAAAAGGACGGATTTCCTGGCTACGCTATTTAGTTGTAGACTCCAAAAGGTCTGGACACTTGTAAACGATATGCTGGTTGCGGGTAGGGAATTCTTCATTCAACTTTGTTCTCCCATTCATGTTATTCAGAATAATGGGATTGTTATATATGAATGAGAAAGAAATCCTGAAATCTCCCAGTTGATATCTCTCTTTTTTTTAAACATAAAGCAACTTATATTTGGATGACAAAAATTAAATATTGAGACAACTTTGGAAAAAAAATTGAGAACCAGAAATTACTCATTTTAAGGATGTCACTTTCTGCAATGTATTTGTCATGTTTAGGTTTTGCCAAGGCTCAATATATAATTGGGTCGATAAATGTAAAAAAGGGTTAAGCTTATTAAGATTTTCGTACACACTTCCTTTCCCTGAAATATTAAAAAGAAAAAGAGTATCGTAAAATTTTCCAATGGACTTTACAAAACATATTTATTAATACTAAATGTAACTTAGAATAATGTCTCTAAAACCCAACAAAAAAAATTAAACTTAACCCATAGGAAACTACGGTCCGTTTCACACAAAACTATTCCGGTAACATTGCCGTACATACGGTAGCTCTTAAGACCTTGACTACATTGCATTAATTGGAGCTTTCATGCACGATTAAAAATATATCGTACTTATATACGATATCTGCGATTTAATCTATTATATTCACTAAGATTCGCCCAACGTACGGCATCAAGTTTTATCGTCAATATGAAAATTTACATCACTTGTAAAGTAAAAAATTAAAATTTAGCGTGTGGGGGCTTCAACTGACCGAACATTGCTTGCTACTGTTAAAAATGCACACCGTCCATCAGCAGGTACGGCGAAAATAACCGGTACCGTTGAGTGTGAACGAGTCTCTGCGATACTTAGACAGATGAAGAGTGCAAGGGAAAAACCACTTGATTTCTTAGAAGGCTTTCCTTAATAGGCCTTTTTGGCAATGATAGGGAGAAATCGGTTAAACTAGTATAAAGAAACCGGTTACTCGCTCTGTTTTCCTTTCGCTGCAACCCTGATTCACGCCGGAGATCAGTAGACATGAGTAACACGTTTGTACCGCGAATGAAGAATTTAAAAAAAATGTCGCCAATGTCCACCAAGCAGACACATAAGGGAAGACTTCTAAAAAATCAAGTAGTTCTTCCCGTGTTCTCTTCAAATAGTTAATTTTTTCTTCCCTTGCAGGATTGGCAAGAAGCTCTTCGTTACATCACCAACAACATCAAAGCCAACAACGTTTGCCCTATGACATGCCTAAAGAAACAGTAAGTGAAAACACATCAATAACTCTGGAAGAAAAAAAACGAAAAAAAAAACTTTTTAAGGCTGATCATCACCCCCATGCCCCATCATCCTTCGATCGGGCTCGCTAATGGTAAGTCTATGGGGGGGGGGATTGTTTTTTATTCCAATAAAAGCAATGAAATCATAGGAATATTTTGATGCAGTTTTTTATTAATTCATAAAACTCCAATAAAATAGTGCTTTTAGACGGTTTTTTTTTAAAAACGCTATTGACCTTTTTTTAAAGAAAAAATTTCTATTAAAAAAAAGTGAGTACGTTTTTAAAAAGATAACCTCTAAAAGCACAATTTTATTGGAGTTTTATGAATTAAAAAAACCTACATCAAAATATTCCTATAATTTCATTGCTTTTATTGGGCTAAAAAACAATTTTTCCCCCATAGACTTACCACTAGCAAGCCCGATCGAAGGATGACGGGGTATGGGGTTGTTAAGCAGTCTTAAGATTACAAAGTATTTTTTCCGTCCTTTTTCAGACATTCACTGTTAAATTTGGTACTTGCTTACAACAAAATAATGGGTCCTAGTATCTGCAACGATTGTGTGGTGAAAGTTTGGCCAAGTTTTTGGTTTTAAGTGGAACCATTTTCAGATTTCGAAAACCAAAAACTGCAAACAATTTATTATAAATATTAGACACTTATAAAGCTGATACATAAGTTATTTATTTCTCTTGGTTTTAGATATTTTGAAAGTATAAAGCAACAAAATAATATTAAAATTATTCTAAAAATATATTGCGTTTATTAATTGTTTTCTTCCTTTTTTATTCATTTTATTCGTTTATTAATATTTTATTTATTATTAAATTTTTATTTATTTTTGAGTATTATGCATTCAAATAGTTCAAATAACTTGGTTAAATAAAGTTGAAAGCTTTTATAATAATCATTGATGGTTGTGTTCCAAACTTTTTTAAAATAAAAAAAATTGCATCTTATGCTTTATGTATACTTCATAAAATAATAAAATTCATTTTATTTGGATAGGAAATTAAAAAACAATAAGTTGCATGCTAACCATAATCGTTGGTGGAAAAAAGCTAAGAACATTTATATTTTTTATTTTAGTTGGATGAAACTTGGTTATCTTGTAGACCCCGATGGAAATCTTCCAATAAAAAGGTTGGTCCTGATTGTTAAATTGTTAATATATATTATCACTGACTCACTACACTCCATGCCAACCTAACTTGGGTAAAAACAGAGAGTAATAAGGAAGAGGGAAAAACGCGGTTGGTCCATAAGTTGGAAACTCTTGTAGGTAATATTTACATACAAAATGATCTGACTACAATTTAACCAAAATACACTTTTCATTCCGATAAAATTTCCAAAATTTCTCAAATAATACTCAAATCTGTTAGACTTTAAACGAAATTAATGTTTTAAACATGTTTTCTGGATGATTCACAAATAATTTATGGAAATCTTTACATGCGTGGAAGGATCTTCTCCATAGCATACTTCTATTTACACAACTTAGGTTGGCAAAGAGTGAGGAAGATGATTAAGGGGGTTCAGTATGTTGTATATCGGTAATGTTAAATTGGCCAATTGCATTGTACCTTTTCTCAATAACTACTGATCAGATCATCTTAAAATTTTCTGGGTGTGTTAAACCAACCTTATATATTAATCAGAGATAAAAAGTTTTTTTTAAATTACTGTTAGATTTTTTCAAATAAAATAAGTTTTAAGGTACCCAAAAAATCATGAAATTTTTCACTTTTTTGCCCCATACAATTTTTTTCACTTTAGTTTTATTAAAATTTATAACCTCAGATTAATCTATACTATGTATTACATCATATAAAAAAAAGTTTACGAGAAAACATGGCATAGTTTTTGAGAAAAGGTACATCGAAGTTCAAAAAATCAAGTTCTGAGAAAAACGCGTTTAAAGTTTTTAGTCCGGCCGTTTCAGTAAGGAAAGGGTAAAATAAAATGGCTTTTAATGTCAAAAATATGTTTTTCAATCGTCTTGATACCTTGTGACATTATTAATAAAGGTTGTGATAGTATTTTCAGACAATAATTTCTTTTTTTATTTTTTCACCGATTTTGGGGTACTGAACCCCCTTAAGAGAGATTTCAAATAAAATTACTTATAACAATGCTTTTAACTTTGAAGTAATACTTATTTTGTAACGATTTCTTTTCACCTAGGATTGCTCAAACATTTGCTTCGGGAAAAACGGAAAAACTGGTCTACCAATGCATAGGAGAAGTTGGACTACCAAACGGAAAGGTAACATATTGTAATTTTTAATTTTCATGCTAATTAAATATCATTTCGAGGTTACAATGCTTAGTAAGAAACAGCATGTTTTCGGAGTTTAAAAAAATCTATGCAATCACAAAGTTTAAAAATCTATTAAGTTACACTATATGCATGCCGACCCGGTGGCGCAATGGTTAGGGTGCCTTTGAAGCTGCTTGGTTCGGGCTCGAATCCCGGTAAGGCACGGATGTTTGTGCTTGCAAATAAATGTTGTTATTTGTCTATGTGTTTGTGTCGTTCTTCTTTGTGTGTCTCTTGTGACTGTCTCTTCTAGCGTGCGGGGTAACGGGTAATAAAGCCTATGCTCTTCCGTTCCAGAGGGCGCACTCACTGTCATTTGTCATACACTGTATGCATAAAAAACCCTTCGAAACACTATTTCAAGTTGCGCATTTAGGTTTTGTTTGAAATCAAGACTTTCTAGAAGGATATATTTAGAACTTTGACGTCAAAAAGCTATTGCACCAGTCAACAAGTTTCAAAAACTGAAAACACCAGGCTTTCTTTCTTTAAACGGCGTATCTTACAATATTTCCAACAGTAAATGTTTTTTCGTACAAAAAAATAAATCTTTCATTTTTCTGAAATGTAGAACGAATGCGACGTTGTGTGAATGACAAAAACTCTAAAAAGAATGAATCCATACAAAATATTATGGACGTTTATAATGATTTTCGACCCGGACTTCAGACATTTATCTTAACATATATATCAAATAGGACATTTTGCTAAAAACACAAAAAAATATTTTTAAACTACACTTTTTACCTGCAATTCCTTTCTATTTTCAAAAAGGCATATAAGTTCAAAAAGGGAAATGACCAAGGTTATTCTCACTTTGATACCGTTATTTTCAAAATATAATTTATTTTTAATGTAATGTTTTATCTCCTTCGATAGAATGACGTGATTGACGGAAAAGATTTCACCTTTGAGAAGTTTCACCAGCTGTACAACAAACTTTGTCCCAGAAGCGACATCGAAGAGCTTTTCAAAAACATGTGAGAATTACTTACTCGACCTTTTTCTTTCTTAATTAAGAGCTCAGTACATTCACTTAGTTATTAGTAATGTGTAATTTTAAATTTATATGCTTAATATATCTGAGATTATAATTTGACACATGATATTTGCATTGACACATAGTATTCACCTTGATAACATATAGTATTTTCCTTTGAACAGAATTAATATTGTTTAGCAGGATGTATTCAAACTATATATACTTTTTACTTTTTAGAACACAAGACAAAAGCGATACTATCAATGCAAAACAACTCATAAATTTCTTGAATAAGGTAAGTAGTTTTCTCTTAATAAAGGCATTCTTAATTAGACATAAGTAATTATAGAAAAGATAGCATAGCCTTGTATGGATGCTGCGGAGAATGCTAGTAAAAATGCTTTAAAGGAGAATATGCTAGGCATAACTTATTCGGAGTGCCGTGTGAAAATAACCTTCAATTTTTAATTCCATATCTCATAACTAAATTTTATTTCACATGCCTCCTACATTGTTCAAAATTTGGAGCTACATTTCACTAAAAATATGGCTCCTAGTAGCTGAAACGGCTGGGTGGGAAAATGTTTAACCAAATTTTTTCGAATTTGGCTGAACCATTTATCAGGTTTACGTTTTTAATATTTTGAAAATGGCTCGACCAAATACGAAAATGTGGGGAAATAATTCACCACTCAGCCGTTGCAGCTACTAGGAACCATTATTATGGTGATTTCAAGGACGAAATTTTAACTGAGTATATCTTCCCGGCACTTTTAAAATAGGCCCGAAAATGAATACGGATTGCTTTTAGGGGGCCTCTTTTAAACTTGCTATATTTATGAATCTTCCTAAATAGTGGAAATTGTATGAATGCTATCGGTGCTTTTCTTCCGCGTTATTGTTACATTACTGATTTGCCCTTGCATTGCTATATAATTCATATTTTTAATTAACTCCTTGGAGCAACAGCCAATTGTTGGGCCAAGGCCTGCCGTGCCCATTTCAGCTTTCGTGACCTAGGGCTCTGGGGTGCTAGGCATATGTCCCGGTAGGATGGTCAGCCTCATGCGAAGCCCTCAGTGTTTCGTTTCCAGGCATGCTTGGTACCCATTTTATCGACCCACTCAACTGATGAAAGGAAGGGTCAACCTCGCCCAATCCGGGATTTGTTCCCCGGACCTGTGGCGTGAAAATGCGAAGCACTGGGCCTTATATTTGTAATTGCATAGTAAAACATTTCCGATAAGAATCTTTTGATTTTATTCACAAAATATCTTACATTTCCATGTATTTTATAGTGTCGCTTTTTATTCTTCAATATATTTACGTTTGTTTTAGAAACAAAGGGATCCTCGTTTAAACGAAATCCTCTACCCTTTTTATGACGAAATGAGAGCGCGAGAAATCATCGCTACATATGAGAGGGATAAGGAGTTGTCGTCACAAGGTAAGCAAGTCCATTTGTTTTTCGTTTTGTATTTCGCAGAGATACCCAGTGTCCTACCACCATTTCCCCAAACAATAAGTTTGCATAAAGTGCTGTCACCTTTAGTCACCTCGTAAATATGGACATTGGCGTGTGAAGGAAATCTAAATACCCATCTTCAATACATATCTTCATACATATACATATCTTCTTCTTATATACATATCTTATATACTTATCTCTATCTATTATACATATACATATCTTCCCCATACATATATTATTCTTCTTTCTCATCTTCCTGGGCCAAGTCCAATAGATGACGCTACAATAGTTACCATCTATTGAACATCTCTCCCATTAGCTGTCTTAATGGGGTATCAATGTAAACTGAGATGTGAGATGGAGAAGCAGGGGCTCCACAACTGCAATGGGCTTACTCTTTACCCTCGCTCTGAATCTTAGGCTCATTGTACTGTTCTTATTATAACCCTGACTGAGCTGTTCGGACAGATCGTGCACAGTAGAATTGAAATGACGTACCAAGAGCCGTACCACGATCTGCTCGGAAAGATACCGAGGCGAAAAGTTTTCACTGGCGACAAGTTCCCGTTCCGACCGTCAGTTCCGACAGCCGGTTTAGGTCCTACCATGAGCGCAATTAGTCCCGATATCGGCTTTGTATTTTGCCAAAAACAGTGTGTGCACCTCAGAAACTTGTAGTTTATCAGAAGAGGCATTTGGCCCTTCACTACCCTCTCTGGCTCGTTGATCGGCGACCTCATTTGCGTATTTATGTCCGCATGTGAGGGATCTCTGTAAAATTGTGCCGCGTTGAGCAAACGAGGCTAATTTCGAAATTATGTCCTGTCCGAAAAGTTGCAAAGATATGTGGTCGATTCCTCAAGTAATGAAAAGTACCCCCTGTTCCATTACCATTAAGGCTGCTCATCACCCCCAGTCCCCGTCTTCCTTCGATCGGGCTTGCTAATGGTAGGTCTATGGGGAAAAATTATTTTTATTCCCAAAAAAGAAAAAGAAACTATAGGAATATTGTGACGCGGTTTTTGTAAATTCATTAAACTCCTATACGGTTGTACTTTTAGAGATTATTTTTTTTTAAAAAAACGTTGTTTACCTTTTTTTAATAGAAAAAATTTAGATTAAAAAAAGGTAAACAACGTTTTTAAAAAATAACCTCTAAAAGCACAACTTTATATGAGTTTTATGAATTTAAAAAAACCGCATCAAAATATTCCTATAATTTCTTTTCTTTTTTTGGGAATAAAAACCATTTTTTCCCCATAGACTTACCATTAGCAAGCCCGATCGAAGGAGGACGGGGACTGGGGGTGATGAGCAGCCTTAACTGCACAGTAAATAAGAATATTGATTATATACTTTATTTGTAGGTTTATTGAGTCAAGATGGTCTTATCCGCTACCTGATGTCGGACGAGAACGCGCCCGTGTTCCTCGACCGGCTGGACATCTACATGGACATGGACCAACCTTTAGCTCACTATTACATCAACTCCTCGCATAACACTTACTTGACGGGACGACAATTCGGGGGCAGGTCGTCCGTCGAGATGTACCGACAAGTGTTGCTGGCAGGATGCAGGTATACTTCAAATCCTATAGAGTTGTCTATAAATGCAACTGTGTATGTTTGAGAAGTTAATATTAAACTGCTACGAATGCAGTCAGAAAAAGTGTGTTGACTTCCAATGCAAAAAAACTTCTGTTTCTCCCAGGCAGTACAAGTTGGGTTGATACAATACAAAAAATTGTGTTGGGACCAAATAATAATGCATGGTTAGCAGAAAACTTTAGTTAAACGTGCAGGTCCCATTCATTCTTCTGAAATGTAGTTCTATTTGTATGAGAGGATCGAATAACAGATATGTTGGAACAACACAAATGTCGTGTTAAAGAAATATACAATGACTAATATTAGTAGACTTTATCAAATACCAAGTTCTGTAAAAGTTAATACTCTTACTAAAATCATGACAAAAGGCTACGTAAGTTTCTATCACATTCATTAGGTGATTGCCAACCAAGGCCATAATATTATTCATAACAAATCATTCGGTGAAGCTTTCTTCTAAATTTTCAAGTATTTGAACGAATGCTATTTGTTCTATCATCATGACTTGTGTAACTTTGATGTCGTGTGCAGGTGCGTTGAGCTAGACTGTTGGGATGGTAAAGGAGAAGACGAAGAGCCAATCATCACTCACGGAAAGGCGATGTGCACGGACATCCTTTTCAAGGTACGACAATTACCTTTATGATATCCTCTTTTACACAAGATTGAATTGCCACGATCACGTAGCCGAATGCTTCTCTCTGTGTTATTCCACTAAGAGAAAAACCTTTTCAAAGCTTAATTTCTCCAGCTGTACTGAATATTATGGTTCGATTTTATGACTTTTTAAAAAAAATGATTAAAACTAATGGTACGGGTAGATATTTAGACGTTAGTCTATGATTACAAATACACTCTTAAAACAGAAGAGTGAAATCCACTCCAGTTGGAGAAGTGCATTTTCGACACTGGAAAGGAATGAATATTAACTCAGACTGAGTTAAAATCACTCGATTGGAGTGATCCTGTCGGAGGTTTAACACACAAAGGATCCACTCCAAAAGGAAAAGTGCATTTTCCAGATTGGAGGAGTGAAAATTAATCAGACTGAGTTAAAATCGCTCGTTCGTTTTAAGAGTGTACAATTAGTTTCTATAGCAATCTTCAAATATTTTATAATTTGATACATGCGATATAAAGTGTTAAAATTGTGAAACAGTAATGCAATTACTGCAATGTTTGCCGCAGTAAAAGGGACAACAAGTGCTAAAACCTGTAATATCTTTTTAATGTAGGATGTCATTGCAGCGATTCGGGACTGTGCTTTTGTCACTTCAGACTTTCCTATAATTCTTTCGTTTGAAAACCATTGCAGGTAAGAATTTAAATTTTATTTCCAAGTAATGTGTTGATTTATCTATAACCCATTAATGTAATATTTTTCATTAACTTGCACTTAACTTTTCAAGGCTATATTTAACTCCAATTAACGTATCTGCATTTCAGCAAGAAGCAACAATATAAGCTGGCGAAGTATTGCGACGATTGTTTAGGTGATTTACTTCTGAGAGAGCCCTTACCTGGATATCCGGTAAGTATTGCTTCCATAATTAGTTCATTTTTATGTCGCTTGAATATCGGCCAAACTTGGAGAATATTGGAAGAAATCGATCATTTTCTACCGATTTTAACCAGATTTCCCAGTTCTTTGAGGGGAAATTACGAAAATTGCAATACTTAATTTTACTGCAGTCTTATAATATTTTTCAAGTGTAAAAGGCAAATATTATGTTTCGCAATATTTTTCAATCAAGAATTTTGAATTGTAATTTTGTTTTTCAAATAATATTCAAACCAATATTGCACCCCGATATTGCCCAGCGTCGGTTAAGCGTAGTCCAATATGCATTGGGCGATGGGTATGAGCCGATATTGGCCAATACTGCTGTGCTACCTGGGAAATTCCAGTAGCATCAGGAGATTATTTCCAAAAAACAGTGAATGATTGTCACAATTTCATAGATTACTTGGAAGCTTGAAAGGGGCGTATATGTTGAAACTATAAGTTTAAGTAGGATTTAGTAGGAAAGTATAAGTAGGATACACTTAGGACAATTAAGTAGGACATAAACACTTAACCCTTTCAATACGAAGGATTTTTGGTTCCTCGTAATATTTGATAGGGATAACGTTATCGAATCCTTAGTTGTTCGGGCGTTTTGGGGAGCTTCAGTAACGAAAGTGTTAAAGGGTCACAGGAGTCTTAAAGTTAAAAATTTTCGAGGAGTCATAAATTTCATATATGGTGTTTTCATTTTGATTTCCCATTTCGTAAATATGAGTGAAATGTTAACATTACACGCATATTTACAAAATCTTTACGTCATCGTTATTGTTACGTTACGTTGTTTACGTCATCATTCTGAATACAGTAGGTACATTCCGTTAATTGAGCGTCAAAGCACATAAAATACTTAGAATTTTTTTAACTATGACTTTGTAATATTTTATTGTGTCAGACTTAAGAAGGTGCGTTTTATTTGTCCTCATCTTTTCAGATTGAAGCTGCCGTAGCGTTGCCCAGTCCGAACGACCTGAAAAGGAAAATAATAATCAAGAACAAGCGTTTGCGTCCAGAAGTTGAAAAACGTAAGACACGAATTTGCATTCCTTCTGGAATACAAGCGTTTGCAAACAACAGTAACCGTCCTTAAGACCTTCCAAAGTCGTAGTGAAATTCTAAATGTAATTACGATTGTAAAAACATCGAAATGGCTGAAGTGTTTTGGATTGAATTTTAACACCGTCACTAAGACTTCGAGTTAAGATTTTTAGAATAAGTAGTTTTAGAATGTTTTTAATGTGTGTTAACCTCAAGTTCTTTTTTTTTGTACGGTTTTCTTGTAACTTAATTTGCCAAACATTAATATGCAGGTCTTCATTAGACGTAAATTTTGATTAGCTAGATAAACTTAGGCAGATGGCTCATTACAGAATGTCAAAAAGTTTTGCCAATCGTCTTGATGTCACAAATGAAGTTTAAAGATAACATAAAAGATCTTGAAGTTTTTTTATGGGATTTATTTTAGTTAACTAATTTTTTTATCCGTATTCAGATAGCTGGAGATTTATTTAGATAAACGTGAGCGGAAAACTCATTTTTAGAGTTCAAATTTTTTTTGTCAATCGTTGTTAATGGGTAAAGAATTCTCCAATTAAATTTAACAGTGACACAAAATAACTAGAAGGCTTTAACATAGGAACTTATTTAGGTTAACCAATTATTTTTTTTAAAAAATCCACTTCATAGGAACTGGAGTTTTATTTGGATATTCTAAAGCAGAAATCTCATTTTGAGTTTGAAAATTTTTCTTACCAATCCTCTTTAACGGGTTACTCAAGAAAAGATTGGGGAAAATTCAAGAACAATTTTAGAAGAAAAATAATTAAGAGAATGTATGAGAAAAGTTTTAAAATGCTAAATTTAGCTAAGTATTTTTAAACCAATTTGGTTAATAATTATTAAAAAATGCGTTTTCAGAGGAGCTGGAATTGTGGCGTAAAGGTCAACTGCAGAATGACGACGATGACGACGAGAAAGAAGACGCCGCTCCGGACCTCACGCTGCTCACGGACACGGACGCTGACGGAGGTATCTAACCTAGCACTTAACCTAGTGCTTTAACCTTGCACTTAACAACTTGAGAAATGAGATTTCATTGAGTCTTAAAACATTACTACTATTTTTAAGAATCAAAAACATATGTAAACGCATTTAAAATGATTTATTTATTGGACAAGTACGGAGGTATCCGTCTTTGACCTTGTTCTTAACAATAACTTCAGACTTACAAACTCATCAAGTCTTAACGCGTGTAAATCAGATTTTTTTAATCATTTATTTAGCGGACACATACGGAGGTATCCCTCCTTAACCTTGCTCTTAGCAACAACTACTTCAGAAATAAAACCTCATCAAGTTAATATTACTATTTTTAAGAATCAAAATCACATATATTGGATTTTTAACTAATTTATTTATAGAATGCGGGTGGAGGTATCCTTCTTTGACCTTACACTTGACACAACTTCAATAAAACCTCATAAAGTTTTAAAACATTACTTTAAGAATCAAAGTCACATAAAATTGGGGTTTTTTTAATGATTTATTTAATTTGATACTACGGATAAATTAAATACAAAGTTATTCAAAAGGAAATAGTGATTACAATGGCTATAAATATTTTACAAAAGATCAGACACTGATTAAAAGTCTATATTATTTTTTAAGAATATATACTAAAGTGTATGTCATGCAAAAGAATGGGCCTACACAGAACAGTGCAATCTATCTATAACACTCTTTCAGTATTGACAGCACATAGGTGAAAATTTTGACGAAAGATTGCACCTGAATCCTAGGCCATCTAGAAAGTTTCAGGATTCATGGGCAATCCTACACCATACTTTTTAACATTGTATGTCTCAGAATTGTTACTTTTTTTGCGAGTTTTCCAACTATTTTTCACCAAATATAATTTGAAGTACCGTCAAGCACGTAAGGATAATGAAATTATACACAGTGACTTCATACACACTCCTTCATTATATACAATTTTTTATTTTTTTTTTTTTCAGAACGGGGCCTTGCGTAAGGCCCTTTTTAAGCCTTTCTTAGATACAGGTGTATTTAAAATGCAAGAATATAATAATGTAAAATATTTAACGTAGAAAAACTAAGAGGAATGCGATGTATTTACGCTCCTCCCTTGTATGTAGCTAGTTATCCTCTTTCATTAATAATGACTTATGAATAATTTTATGTTCCATATTTATTTTACAGTTCTTTAAGTTGTCATTTTGGTTGTCTTTTCCTATGAAGAACAGTAATGAAATTTTCCCTCTTCCATATGTTTGAGTTCGTTGGTTTGAGTATTCCTTTCCAAGTGTGTTATGTGTTTCTATCCTGTAACTTTTAAAGGAGTGTATGTTAAGGCCATTCCTCTAAACTTTTGAAGTAATAAATAGCAACTCATCAGTTAATTAGCATTAAAATAGTATAAAACAATCTGTTTTGGTTGATTTAGAATGATATAAATGTAAAATGATAACTTCTTATCATACTGACTGAATAGTAAAACGATACATGGATACTCGTAAACATAGTGGCTTGTCAAAGAGCTTTAAAGTGACAAATAATGGTGTAATACAGCAGTCAACTAAGGAAATATGACAGAAAATATGCAGACAAATATAAATGAACAAATTTCATCAAAGTTAATTATCCCTCCTTATCATGCAAAATTGTCTTAGCAAAAAGTCAAGATATATTTTGCTGTGTCATTTGCTCACAATGCCATAGCAGAAAAAATCTTGATTTTTGCCTTAAAAACATTACTCCATTATTCCGTTACTCATTTAATATTTGAGAGACTGAGAGAAGAAACATACTTCACTAAACATTTCACTGAGGATGTCATAAAAAGGACAAAATATTTGCATACTTTTTTTGTTTTATGTTATTATTCCGTTATTTCATTTATGATATTTTCCAAATAAAATCTGACAAGAGTGTTTCGATGAATTTCCTCATTATTCGAACCTTTAGTAGTAGTTTTCGATTATATACTTCCTGCTATGCATTTTAAAATGAAACTTGAATTATGTCTTTGATAAATAACCATATACACTCTCAGAAATAACACTTTCATTTTTGACGATTCATGAATCCTCAAGCCTCATTTCGTTAATTTTGAGAATTGTTTCATCAAGCTATCACGTGACTTTTGAGTAATCGCGAATCCTCACTTTTACGATCGTGATTTGACGATTCTGTATCATGATTTTGAGGAAACTGAATCTCTTTGTTGTACTCACATGCTCAAAAATGACGAAATATTTCTTTAGATTAGACGACATTCAAATCCTCAATACAAATGACGATTCAAAATTCCTCACTTTGAGGAAACGAAAACTCGGAGCATTTGCCAGTGACGGAATCGTCAAAATGAAGGAAAATTTCGTCGTTATTGAGCATTCATTTTTTGGAGTGTAAGTAATGACCTATGTTTTTATGTATGTTTCAGAAAAGAAGGTAAGTTTCAATAATTCTGGAAGCATATGCAATGGAGGTTCTTCATGCAGGGGTTCTACGAAGTCACCTGATCTAAAGGTGAAAGGAAAATCTTAATTTTTAATCAAGTGCCAAAACCTTGCTTTAAACTTTTATACCTGTAAGCGTATAATTGAACTTTATCAGACATATGCTTGTTCCTTTTAGGTAATCCTTTATTTTCAGCTAACGATTGCGAGTTCTTCTACAGTGATTTAATAGATCTATCTTTCAGTTGATATCACGACATGAAATACAATTAATTTTTCAGTTTCAATTATAAGCAGTTACCCAAAATAATGATGAAATTTTTTTGCGTTAATGATTACTGAGTTAAATGAAGAGTGCTGGGGAAGAACCGCTTGATTTATTAAGAGTCATTCCGTAATTGTGTCTGCTTGGCGGACATTGGCGACAGAAAACCGGTTTCTCTCTTTCTTCTTCGCTTGGTCGAAATCGTGCATTGCGTGTATCTTGGTAGGTAGAAACTGGTTTCCTAACACCAGTTTAGGCTATTACTCGCTATCATCGCCAAGTGGCCTGCTGAGGAAAGTTCTCTACGAATTAAGCGGTTTTTCCCCGGTACTCTTAAAATGGAAATGACGAAATTTATTGCGCATTTAATGAAAATAATCAAATCGAGAGATGATTGTTTTAGTTCATTTAAAAAAAAACTGTTTGATAAAATTACAATTCCCTCGTGTATGCTTCTTCAATTGCCCAAATAACTTAAAGTTAGAATACATAGCTAACATATAATGCTCAAACTTTCAAAGAACCTGTACAAGGTACAGATACAAGGACTACAAACTCACGGGGTACAAGTTGCAATGGTCTTGATGTGTTTTGTCTTTGCGTCTAGGAGGCTCCTCAACTGGACGAGCAAATCGCCATCGCCAACTACAAGTACACCGGAGCAACTGTCCACGTCCATCCCTACCTCTCTTCGTTGGTCAACTACGCACAACCAGTCAAGTTCCTGGGATTCGACGTGGCAGAAGGTAAATCCTGGTACCCAGACTCTGGTGCACTGTTAAAAATTGTGTGCTTGCATTCACCATAATAATGGTTCGTAGTAGCTGCAACGGTTGTGTGGTGAAATGTTTCACCATATTTCCGGTATTCAGTCGAACCACTTTTCAAGTTTTGAAAACAGAAACCTAAGAAACGGTTCAACCCAATACCGAAAATATGGTGAAACACTTCACCACACAGCCGTTGCAGCTACTAGGAACCATTATTATGGTGAAAGCAAGCACCAATTTTTAACAGTGTATATCATAAAGCCCAGACTTTGGGGCACTAAATTTTAGTTTCGATTATGCTAAAATGCAGAAAACAACAAAATTTTAGTAAATTTGTAATCTTTCCCGAGACCCCCACTTTTCTTTAGTTTATCTTTATATTGACCTAACGTGATTTGTGTGTTCAATCTATTATATAATAGAAAGGCCAATACAATGATAGAAAAAAAATGTGATTGACAACTTTAGGGCAACTAAGCTTTAATAATATGGTTTACAGCATTTTTTTAGATAGTGCTGAATGACATTGCGCCGTGCGCCCTTTTGCAGCAATTAATTTTTAATTTTAAAATAAATAATAAATTAATAATACAAAAAATTTAATTATAAATTTATAAAATTAATTATTAACTAAAAATTTAATGTTATACAATAGTTAGTGTATAAATAGAATATAATACAAATATTGCCAAGGCTGTTAAAGAAACCATTATTAGCTAATTTAACCAATCAAGCGAAAAACAGTAGAGCATAGTGCTAAACAGCATTTTACTCATTATTAATTACACGTTTATATAAGTTTTACAGATATGTTTTCCTTTCAGAAAAAAATTTGCACTTCAACATGTCTTCCTTTGCTGAAAACACTGCCTTGGGTTATTTGAAGTCACAAGCAATAGAGTTCGTCAAGTATCCTTTTCTTAAATAACTTTAAACACAACATTTTAAAACATTTGGTGAAACTCGACTCCGTAAAAGTGGTGGCAGTAAGTGTTGACAAGAGTTCTATGGAGTTATCTTTACAGCATAAAGTGGTGTAACACTTTAGCCGATTACCTTACGCGCTAAGACGGAGTAAAAAATAAAGTGACAACCAAGCGACTTATAAATTTAGGTTGGAAATTTAACGGTTTTTATTTTAGTGCAAAAGCAATTAAATAACTAAAAATTATGTTGGCAAGGATATTTTTATTCAAATTTGTTTTAATTTGTTGTTATTACTATTTTCATATCTGATAAAAAAAAATAATTATACATTTTAAGGTGATACTTCGACAGATAACACGGCCTACTCAACTACTAAGGCCAAAGAATCTCTCCCAAACACGCTCGGATTTTGACGTAATAGTTCCGTGTGACGTTGTACCGAAAATGAAGACAACCTGTCTCGAAACCTGTTCATAACCACTCGTTCACGGCTGACTACATTTTAAGTGTTCCGAATGCGTCCGAACTAGTTTCTCGGTCTTCGGCACTCGGAACAGTGACGTCACAAATTCCGCCTACTCTCATGTTTGGGAGGGCTTCTCTTGCCTTGTTATTGAAGTTGGCCTTGCAGATAGTGTGTGATCTCATAGTGTGCATGAGGTCGATGGGAGCTACTTAAAATTCATTTTAAACATTTACTTATTATGTCATTTGTTAATTCGTAACTTTATAGGTTATATTTAGTGTTTAATTACTTTAAAAGGGGTTAAGTTATTATCAATCAAGCGGAGTTCATCCTAAAAGAACAAAAGCATATTCGAAATAACAATCTCCCTCAAGGGTAGGTATCGTTTTTCAATTTAGTTGAAACTGTTTTTCTTAACTTAAAATTAATTTTAAACATTTACTTATTATGTCATTTGTTAATTCGTAACATTAAAGGTTTTATTTGGTCCTTAATTACTTTAAAAGGGGTTAAGTTATCGGCAATCAAGCCGAGTTTATCGTAAAAGAACAAAAGCAGATTCGAAATAACTATCTCCTTCAAGTTGCGTATCGTTTTTCAATTTGGTTGAAACAGTTATTTCATTTTGTATTTCTTAACTCTGAAAGTTACAACAAACGACAATGCAGCCGGATTTATCCAAAAGGAACAAGAGCAGACTCTAGTAACTATTTTCCTCAAGTAGGTATTTCATTTTTGTTTTATATCTCATTTTCATTTTGTCGGATCTTTTTGTTTTTTCTTTTGTGTATATTTATGTATTTAAATTTAGTTTCTTTTGTTTGTAACTTATGTGCCTTATTAATTATAATTATGCTTATTTTAATCACATATACGGGGTTCTTGTTTTACCCCCTTGTGAAAAAATTTTTTCTGTAATGTTTGTTCTGTACTAATAAAGTGTTTGTTATCTGAACTCCGACTATCCAATCTCCAACTGCATCCTTTTTCTCCCTCCATTGACACATCCGCACGCTTAATGTGTAAAAGTGTTGCCTTTCCGTTTAATTAAAAGCTCGTTTCTTTTAAAATTATTTCATTTCGCTCACACTTGCATCAGGCGTAAAGAATAAATTAAAATATACCCCTTTTTGGGGAAATTCAGATTATATAAAATTTTTATTACACTTACCATACACTTACAAATTTATTGTAATCATTAATAGAATTGTAAAATACAGGGTTAGTCAAAATAAATAGGACATTGAGAAAACTATTTTTAGACGAATGTATGTTTATTGTAACCAAACTACAGTTACGTATGGACAGCTAAACTATCAACCTATCAACTACTGTCCTATTCATTTTGACTCGACCTATATTATAATCAATCTAAAAAATATCAAATAATTATATTTTTGCCATTTATTATGTAATCATTTATAGAAATAAATGTAACTTATTTATAGTCTTTTATAAAAGTATGCAACTACCCTTAGCAACAAAAAAGATCTAAGTTCTGTCCATATGAGGTTCCTAAGTTCATCTGTAGGATTTCTTGTAAACTCCATTCAGACATAACTATGTTGTTGTTTTTATGACAATTAACAAATAGTTTTTTTAATGTGTCGAAATTTTCAGATTTTCTGGAACGCCGGTTGCCAAATGGTCGCTCTCAACTTCCAAACTCCGGATTTGCCCATGCAACTCAACCAAGGGAAATTTGAATACAACGGTGGCTGTGGGTATGTAAGACACAATTAATTTTTTTAAATTGTTTCAGAAAAAATTATTTTCAATTGCTCAAATTAAAAAAAGTATTTCAAGAAAAGTGCATGAAAACATATCTGAGAAAAGCAAGCATTATGTTGATGCTAAAATAATGGTTCTAATGGTTCCATCTATTTAGATGGTAGTTATCGTCATCCTAGGGGTTTCATAGTTTTTCTCCATTTTAATTAATCCTTATGTCATAGGTAACAACCAAATAAAATTATGTACTGGTAACCGGATCAAAAATCTAGTGAAAAGCTTATAGTAAAGCTAATTTTCCGAAGCCGAAAGTCGGAAATAAAAATGATTAAACGTTTTTAAGTTGAAGTGTGTATAATGAGTATCTCCGCAGAAGCTTGTCTTCACTGTGCATTTCGATTTCGTCATTCTTATTTCCTATCAGAGGAGTAGACTCTCGGTATCTGAACATCTACTTCACTGTGTTCTTTTACTTTAAGCTGCCGGACTAGAACGCTTTGAGGTCTGCTACATGGACACTGAAACTGGCCAATCGTGATTGGATCCTTTGACTTATTTCTTTCGGTTTTAATACATGCATGTTATTGCGAGTTAATTAGAAAATCTATGTTCAGTAGAAGTGATAAAAAGCAATAAAGCTATCAAAAGTCTAACGTGGGTAAAAATCATTTATTCAAAGAAACTAACTCGTAACAAATTTAACAGGGAACACCCTTTTCACCCCAATAGCACAGGATTTATACACAATCACATTTTCTTCTCATTTACATTTAATATCGTCTTTAAACTTATTCTTGAGCTAGGTAAATAAAAAGGTCCAGTTCGTACCTAAAATGAACAACCAAAGAAAAAAGTCTGAAACTCTGCGATCGAAACTCTGCGACCCACGGCCTATTCAAATGCTAAGGCCGAAGAAGCTCTCCCAAACACGCATGGGGACGGAAATTTTGACGTCATAGTTCCGAGTGACATTGTTCCGAAGATGAAGAAAACAAGTCTCGAAACCTGTTTGGAACCACTCGTTCACGGCTATCTACATTTTTAGGGTTCCCAATGCGTCCGAACTAGTTTATCGATCTTCGGCACTCGGAACAGTGACGTCAAAAATTCCGTCTGCGCTCATGTTTGGGAGAGCTTCTCTGGCCTTGTTATTGAAGTTGGCCATGAAAAAACTCAACGGGGGACATTCACGCCATATCCACCTGAGCTTCAATTCCAAATCACTGCATGAAAAAAAAGCGGTTAGACAGGTTTGAGCAGTAGGAAAACAATAGCACGTGCTTCGATAGCTGTATAGGATTACATTAGCACGTGCTTCCCGAGCTGACGCATAACAAACCTCGTGACGTCACATGAATGTTCCCCACTCGTATCATGTGTTTGTTGGTTGTGTAGGTACCTCCTGAAGCCCGACTTCATGCGTCGCGCGGACAAGACGTTCGACCCGTTCGCGGAGTCCCCGGTGGACGGGGTGATCGCGGCCCAGTGCTCGGTGCGCGTCATCTCCGGGCAGTTCCTCTCCGACAAGAAAGTCGGCACCTACGTCGAAGTGGACATGTACGGCCTGCCCACCGACACCATCCGCAAGGAGTTCCGCACGCGGCTAGTGCCAAACAACGGGCTCAACCCCGTCTACAACGAGGAGCCATTCGTCTTCAGGAAGGTACGCACTGCCCCCAAAAAGTTTTCTACAGTATCTTTTGGAACATTACAGTATCTTTTGGAGCATTACAGTATCTTTGGAGCATTACAGTATCCTTGGAACATTACAGTATCTTTTGGAGCAAGGCCGGATTTAAAGATTTGCCCCCTGTAGGCTCAATGCCACCTAAGGCCGAAGAACTAAGCAACACAACGTCACACAAGTAGACCAATTTCGATTTGTTGACCAATAACATCGTATCTTAAGATGACGCCGCATCTTGATTCATCTTACCTTAAAAATTTATTCAAATACAAGATCTAGTCACGAGTGATCATTGGTCAAAACTGTATAATCGGTCCACTAATATGACGTCAAGCATTTAGTTCGTCGGTGTAATCTAGGTGTTATTGGTAGGCTACGATCGATTTGCCGCCCAATATACCACCCTATATAGTTTTCTTGACATTTTTTTTTCTTTCTACATATTAGAATTTTCTATGTTTACTATGTTTTTTGTATGTAAGTGAAATAATAGGCAAATTTTTTAAACTGTTCTATACTATTTTTCTTTCAACTTACGAATAAGGGGGAGCGCGTGCAATTACCCTCGCAAGTACCATATTTACTACTAAATATTAATACAATATATACTTTTACGATTTACGCATTAATGTAAATTATTTGTTTTCTTTATTAAAAATATTAGTACATCTTTATAATATTTTTTTATGCCGAATGCCTCTATAATTGGTCGTAAAACTTGCAGCTCCAAAAAATTTGCCACTCTAGGCTACAAACTACTTAGACCATTTAGAAATCCGGCCCTGTTTTGGAGTTATTAATTATATCTTAGAGTTTTAATGCTTGTTTAACAGCAAATTGATGATTTCTTGACGTACAAGGTTTTAATTTATTTCAATGATGAAACTCACTAAAAAACGTATTTTTTATAACTTTACACCAACACACCGCATGGCCATAAGGCTCTCTACTACGGATTACCGTGTTTCCTGCTACAGGTTAGTGCTTACAGGACCCATTCCACACGCGCACACACACCACTGGCGAGATACAGGGGCGGCATGGCCCAGGGTGGCGCGATTCCCCCGGTCTCCCTATATTCCTCCCCCCTATATTATAAAATATTGATATCATAAAACGTATAAATAGAACTATAATATCAATAAAAATATTATCTGATTCTGAAGTTTGCTACATCCGTTAACTTTACTTCCAAATTGGAAAAAGGATTAATTTTGACGATTAATTAATATTTTATGACTGGTGTCGCACATAGGTTGTCCTCCCTGATTTGGCGGTTATTAGGATTGCAGTTTATGATGAAAACAGCAAAATGCTGGGACAACGAATACTTCCACTAGATGGCCTGCAGGCAGGTGAGACAAAAAAACACGCTCATATTTTAAGACACAAATTAATTTAGAATTTATTCACGCAAAATTATTGTTCATGAGCAACCACTCATTTTGAAATATTTTATAGTCATTTGAAGAAAGATACAAAAGTAACTAGCACTTTCATGCTCAATTATAACTATAAAAAATAATTAGTAATGAGAAAATATTTTAAGGATTTCCAATGCAACTGCAAATATGAAATTTACTTGATGTAACTCCTGTTTAATAGTGCTGATTATTTTGTATATAATTTAACGAACAAAACACATTGCCCAATCAAAATTATTAAACTTGTTTTCACTCATAAGTCTACACACTAATCAATCGTACTATACATCATAATTACGTTTTGTAAAAAAAAATTCAATTTATAATACTGTGTCAAATCTTCCATGTATTCGCCACTGGTTTTCACTCGTAAGTTTAAGTACTAATCAGTTCTAAAAGTATATAATAATTACATTTGTCAAAAAAAACATTAATTTATAACTTTGTCTCAACGCTTCCAGGCTATCGCCACGTGTCTCTACGGACGGAAGGGAATTTCCACATGTCTTTGGCCATGCTGTTCATATGCATAGAGCTCAAGATTTATATTCCGGATGGTTTGGGAGGTAAGGTATGCTGTGCAGAATCGAGATATTTTTGCAGGTTACTGTGCAGAATTAAAATGTTTTCGCAGGTCACTGTACATGTTTGGAACTGCTAAAATATGAACACTCTACTTCTTCCTAATATTATCTTTGTTTTTCTAATATTTCAAAACTTTGAATTGGCAACAGTAACTAGTTTTGTTTTTAGAATAAAAATGTGATTGTTTTGATTTGACCATGTTTTTTATGTGTGCAATTTATTGAAATTTTGAAATAAGAAATAGTTCCACTGAACCACAATTTGAGCACACCATATTAAATATAATGTTGCATCTAACCGGGAATTAAATAGGACATTTTGAATCGAACTTTTGGAATTGTGAAAACTTTCGTAATCGTCTTTGATGGGACTTTCTATTTGACTCGTGATCGTGAACTTGACGAATTTGGTGAGTTCTTTCCAGTTTTACATTTCATTTCTTCTTGGAAAGTTTCATAAAGCTTTGAAATGAGTTTAGAAAAATTGAAAAAGAATCGGTCCAGTTTACGTACCGCGACTACTAAAATCTTTACGAAAATTGAAGCGGAACTTTCACAATCACAAATTTCTTTCGAAAATTTAGATGTTCTTATTGAACAATTGAACGATAAAGAAAAATCGTTGGGGTTGATTGATGCAGAAATAGAACCTTTAATTACAGATGATGACATTGAACGAGAAATCGAGTCAAGAGAAAATTATAGAGAACACATAATTCTTTGGCGTACTCGCGCAAAGCGTGTTTTGGATGGCACTGATAAAACTAGTGTTGAACAACACACTCAGGAACGTGTTATTGTTGAGAATGCATTTGCCCAACAACAGGGCGTACAACTCCCAAAATTGTCCATTCAAAAATTCGACGGACATCCTTCAAAATTTTTGGAATTTTGGCAGTCTTATGAAAATGCAATTCATAAAAATAAATCGTTGCCTGATGTTGATAAATTTAATTATTTGAAATCTTTATTAAGTGGCTCAGCTTTAAACGTAGTTAACGGTTTTCCATTGACAAATGAAAATTACTCGTCGGCAATAGCTTTGTTAAAAGAACGATATGGAAGGACAGATATCCTTCAAAACGTGCATATGCTTAACTTATTGAAAATTCAACCACTGCGTTTTTCTAATGATCTAATTGGTTTGAGAAATTTATATGATAAATGTGAAACAGAAATCCGATGTCTGGAAGCTCTTGGAGTTCCTAAGGAAAACTTTGGAATATTGCTTTGCCCTTTGTTGATGCAAAGAATTCCTCATGACATGGCTCTTGAATACAATCGATCTAGAGACATAGATAATGAAAATTGGTCCTTAGATGATTTAATGAAATTTATTAAGCGTGAACTCCACTGCAGGGAAAGGGTTCAACTTACAAGCAAAGTTGAAAACAGAAATAGAAACTTTCCAGGTAGAAATTATAATGACAATAAATATGAAAATAAAGTAAATTTCAATAGAGGTTTTAATAAACCTAATACATCAGCAGCTGAATTTGTTACATTAAATGAAGACAAATGTATATTTTGCAATGTTGAAGGTGATCATTTGTCCCAAAATTGTGATGCAATAAATATTGATAAGAAAAAAGAAATACTTAAAAAAGAAGGCAGATGCTTCCGGTGCTTAGATAAAAATCATATTTTTAAGCGTTGTCGATCTAACATTAAATGTGGTGTTTGTCAAAAATCACATTCCGAAGCAATTTGCTTTAAAAAGTTTAATGTGTCGAATACTTTAAATGATGTAGAGGGAAATCAGGACCAAGGGGGAAATCAGTCCTCAACATCAACAGTAGTATCTTCCATTACAAATCAGAATAGTTGTGGCCAAGCTGTCTCACTTCAAACGGCTTCTATGTTAGTGCAAGGAAGACAAAAAGCAGGAAACATCAGATGTCTCTATGATACTGGAGCCCAAAAAACATTTATTTCTCGACAAGTAGTAAAAGATCTAGACTTACCGATCGTAGGGGAGGAAAGTATTCTTGTCCACGCTTTCCAATCATCAAATCCGAATCGACAAAAGTGCAGAAAGGTTAAGTTGGGGATTAAGAGTAAAATAAACGGCAGTATCATTTATATAAATGCTCTAGAAACTGACGAAATAACAAAAGCTACTTTAAGTTATCCAGATAATGATGTCCGTCACTTTTTAAACTTGGAAGGCATAGAACTTGCAGATAAAGAAAACTGCAATAATATGGAAGGCAATAGAATATCACTTTTATTGGGGGCTGACAATTACTTTAAAATTGTTACCGGAAAAATTAAAAGAATTAATTCGTCATTTGTTTGTATGGAAACACATGCTGGTTGGGTGCTTTGCGGCAGTAACGATGATACTACAGTTGACAATGATCATATTCTTGGAGTGTGCAATGCTATTGTAATGAAGGCTGTAACAGAGGATGAAACTTCATTAAGAAAATTTTGGGAACTTGATGCAATAGGCATCACTGACGGACTCACTAGTACCAGAACAGTCTCTGACGATGAAGCTATGCACATATTTGATTCGACAACAAAATTTGAAAATTCAAGATACGAGGTTTGTTTGCCATGGAAATTTGCGAACGTAGACTTGCCAAACAACTTCTACAATGCTAAGAAGAGACTTGATAGTTTAAACAAGAGGTTTGAAAGGGATCCAGAACTGTATAGTGACTATAAAGCTGTTATTGAAGACTACATTGACGCAGGTATAATTGAGGAAGTTAAGGACACACAAAATGACAATTTGAAAGATCATCCAATTTACTATCTACCACAATCTCCAGTGATTAGAAAAGACAGAGAGACAACAAAGTTGAGAATTGTCTACGACGGCTCGTCCCATTCCCCAAACTCGCCATCTTTGAATGATCTTCTGCATCCTGGCCCAAATTTGAATCCAGACTTATTGAATTTGGTTCTACAATTTCGATTGAACCCAATTGCCTTTGTTTGTGACATAAAGCAAGCCTTTCTGAACATAGGCCTTCAAGAATCCGACAGGGATGCAGTGAGATTCCTTTGGTACGAACAATCTGAAAATGGCCAAAACGAGCTTAGAGTTTTTAGATTTACACGAGTGTTATTTGGTGTCACATCTTCACCCTTTTTGCTTGCCGCCGTTATTAAGAAGCACATATACAAATATAAAGACAAATATCCTGATGCCTACAACGCCTTGAATGAATCTTTATATGTCGACGATCTTCTCTCCGGCTCAACATCAGTTGAAGATGCTTTTAAATTGTCAAATGAAGCAAAAGATATTATGCTTGAAGCTAACATGTCCCTAAGAAAGTGGAAGACTAATTCCTCAATTTTGAGAGACTTGTGGAAAACGAAAGACTTTGAAATTTCCTCATCTGAAGAAAGTTGCGAAGGAAACATCGAAATAAAAGTTCTGGGACTCAGCTGGAATACGGTAACTGATGTCTTTAAATTTGACGTATCCCACTTGAAGCAATTTGTAGACGCAGCAGTGAAAACAAAACGTACTGTGATCAAAGCCAGTGGACGAATATTCGACCCAACAGGGTTTCTGACTCCTTTCACTGTTCGAATCAAGATCTTGTTCCAAGAACTGTGGGTTAGAAAAATGGATTGGGATCAACAGCTTCCTCCTGACCTCATAAAAGTATGGAACGATTGGTGTGAGGAACTTCCATATCTTAACTCAATTGAAATACCAAGGTATTACTTTTTGGGTACTAGACTCAATTTTCCACCAAAGAAGATCGAGGTTCATTGTTTCACAGATGCGAGTGAAAAATGCTATGGAGGTGTTGTCTATGTGAAGTATGAAGAAAACGATAAACCAAAGATTTCATTTGTTTCATCAAAAAGTAGAATATCTCCTCTTAGAAAATCAGAAACCCAACTGTCAATTCCAAGACTGGAACTCATGGCAGCCCTCATTGGAGCTCGTTTGACGAAACATTTGTCATCTGTTTTTAAAGACTTTGACACGACATATTACTACTGGACTGACTCAAGCATTACATATTATTGGATTAGAAGCAATTATGATAAGTTTAAACCATTCGTGGGACATCGAATCAAAGAAATACAATCTCTTAGTAATCCAAGTGCTTGGTCCCACTGCCCTGGTAACGAAAATCCAGCCGACTTATTGTCAAGAGGCTTAACAGCATCAAATTTGAAGGACAATAAACTATGGTGGAATGGACCAAAGTGGCTATCCAAACCAAAAGAAGACTGGCCAAAGACATTGCAAGCAAAAGAAGATCCCCAAGAAACACAGGAACCCACCGAGCTAGAACTGAGAAAAAATTGCAGTATTAATTTAACCCAATTTGAATATGATGCAGCAGATAATCAGTTTCCTGTCGATAAATTCTCTTCTTTCAACAAGACTTGTAGAGTAATGGCTTGGTGTCTTCGTTTCATCAGTAACTGCAAAGAAACCTTAGATAATAGAAATAAGAAATACTTACAGGCGTCAGAACTTAAAACAGCAACCTTAAAAATAATTGAAATTGTACAAAGTCAAGAGTTCAAGAAGGAAATTAACTGTTTGAAAAATAATAACCCACTGCCAAATAATAGTAAGATATTGTCTTTGAATGCCTTCCTTGATAGTAATAATTTATTGAGAGTTGGTGGACGCATACAGAATTCGAATTTGCCATACGACCAAAAACATCAACTTCTACTTCCTAAAAGCCATCATCTCACCAAGTTAGTAATTGAACATTACCACATACTTTCTCTTCATGCTGGTACACAAACAACTCTTTCTCTCATTCGACAAAAATATTGGATACCATCTGGAAGAGATAGAGTACAACGTGTTTTGTCGAAATGTATGATTTGTTTTCGAACTAAGAGTAAAACATTGAATCAGTTGATGTCGAATCTCCCGAAAAATAGAGTTGTTCCATCCAGACCTTTCTCTAAAATAGGAGTAGATTTTGCTGGACCTATAATAGCAAAACCCAACCTGAAAAGATCAAGAGTTAAACTGAAACATTATATCACGCTTTTCATTTGCTTTAGTACAAAAGCTGTACACCTTGAAATTGTAAGCGACTTGACATCCGAAGCATTTTTAGCCAGCCTTAAGAGATTCATAGCACGAAGATCTGTGCCGTCGGAAATTTACAGTGACAATGCGACGAACTTTGTTGGTGCAAATAACATCTTGAAAGAGCTATACCAATGTTGTCAAACTCATCAAGTACAAGAATTTAGTCTCGAAAAAGAAATCAAATGGCACTTTATCCCTCCTTTGGCACCAAATTTCGGTGGATTATGGGAAGCAAACATCAAAACTATGAAGAAACATTTAGTCAAGGCAACTCAAGCAAACATTCTGAATTATGAAGAGCTAAATACCCTTATTGTACAAATTGAAGCATGCCTGAATTCGAGACCTTTGACACCTATTTCTACAGATCCAACAGATTTACTGCCTTTGACGCCGGGACATTTCCTTGTTGGTGGTCCACTGTTGTCCGCTCCTGAAGAAGATACTTCAGAAAAGATCGCATTGACGTCAAGGTGGACTCTTTTACAAGACTTAAAAAATCGATTTTGGAGACGTTGGAGTCAAGACTACCTGACAGAACTGCAACAACGTTTGAAATGGGGTCGTAAAACTGCTAATTTGGAGCCTGGACAATTGGTTGTCATCAAGGAAATGGACCTTCCTCCCCAAAAATGGAAACTTGGACGCGTGTTGCAGACTTTCCCAGGAAATGATGGACTAGTACGTGTTGCTCAACTGAAGACCTCAACGGGCAACATAAAGAGGGCAATTTCCAGCCTTTGTCCTCTGCCATTCAACGACTTTGAACTCCGTTCAACTGGGGGCGGCGTGTTTGGAACTGCTAAAATATGAACACTCTACTTCTTCCTAATATTATCTTTGTTTTTCTAATATTTCAAAACTTTGAATTGGCAACAGTAACTAGTTTTGTTTTTAGAATAAAAATGTGATTGTTTTGATTTGACCATGTTTTTTATGTGTGCAATTTATTGAAATTTTGAAATAAGAAATAGTTCCACTGAACCACATTTGAGCACACCATATTAAACAGTACAGAATCAAGATAATTTTATTAGCTATTTCGCAGAAAAAAGAACATATCCAGTGAAAAGTTTAAAAAAAAATTAAGTATTTAAACTCTATTAGCTGACATAATCAACTATGAGCATCGAAGCAATAACTACCCATCATTTGTTTAAATGAACTAGATCAACACAATGGCTTTTTATTTACTTTCGATGAAATTTAAATACTTTTGTAATAATAAACGGACCTCCGTAATGGTAAAGGCATTGACATTGGTAGATAAAAATCATTGCATTGGTAAATACATTACATTGATACTGAGCAGCTATATCTGAGAATTCTTTCGTAAGGCGCGTTTACATGGGCCATCAAGTCCATGGATTGAAGAGCAAACTCAGCAATTTTTCCCTCTTGGGGATTTGTGGCCGAATCCATGGTATGAAACACCAAACCCTCGAAGGAGGGTTTGATGCTTCATACCATGGATTCGGCCACATACTATCATTTGGGTTAGAAATCCTGCTCGACCTCTTTTTCCCCTAATGGGTATTTTGGCATTCCATAGATTCGATGGCTCATGTAAACGCGCCTTTAGTGTGCAGTTAACGCTCTTATATCCATGTTCGTCCGTAATAATAGTAAATGCTTTTGTATTAAGGATCTTAATTGACGATACACATGCTTATTCGGCAGATTTGATGGATGCTTTGTCTGACCCGCGGGCATTCCTATCGGCTCAGGAGAAACGGTTAGCGCAGATGCGCGCCATGGGCATTGAGGAAGCGGACATCCAGACTAAAGATCTTCAGTTGGGTGCGACTAACTCCATCACCAAGAAAGACGAAGACAAAAAAGGTGTGTACCCACCCTCATCGGTTAGGTATACTTCTTTTTTAAAAAGACATTTACTTAGACAATTGAAGAGTACACGGGAAGAACTGTTTTATTTCGTAGAAGGGTTTCCTTAATAGCCTCTTTGGGGATGATAGCGAGAAATAGCCTAAACTGGCGCAAAGAAACCGGTTACTAGCTTTGTTTATCTTTCGCGGCAACCCTGATTCACGCCAGAGATAAGTGGATACGATACATACGTTTGTACCGCAAATGAAGAACCGAAAGAGAAACCGGTTTTCAGTCGCCAATGTCCGCCAAGCAGACACAATTACGGAAAGACTCTAAAGAAATCGAGTGGTTCTTCCCGTGTACTCTTCAATTGAGTAATATCGTTTGTATACTTGAGTTAACACGCTAAATAATACAGTTACTTTCATAGAAAGTTTCCGTACATTTGACGGTTTGAATGTGTGACACGGGATTGACAGTTGTAAATCATATTTCACTGAAAATTATTTTTTAAAAAGTTCATAATACTGTTAAGAGTTTTTCCGGATGAGATTGATTAATGGGTTATGGTATAGAGTGTTAAATTTGTAAATTGTTTCATTACAGAACGACGTATGCTTTACGGCTGAAACTGCAGCTGAGTTACAATTCAAAACTGCTGACTTGTTGTTGATCGACAATTTTTGTGTTTTTATTTGTTTAAAACTGCAGCTGGTTTACAATTTAAAACCAGAAAAAAAGTTTACGGAATACTTAAACGTAATGATTCATATTTATTACCTTTGTAATAAACATGAATCATTACGTTTAAAAAAGTTATAAATTTGCTATGAGGGGGATTGTAGTTTATCTACAATGCTATATACTGCACTTTAACGTTTCTAGAATTGTTAAAGTTGTATACCGTTTTAACACGAAACATTACCCCAGTATACTCTAAGGTTTAAAACTGCAGTTGCATACAATTTAAAACTGGAAAGCATTCCATGCAATATTTTTTATAATAATGGATTGCACGGGATTATATTAATCCCCAGAGTGCTTTAAATTGTAATTGTTTTGTTTTTGATAATAAAGAACAATAATTGGAAAAAACATCAATCGTTAAATTTAGAAACGTTACAAATTTTTACTCTTTGAGATTTATAGTTTAACAATGATGCATGTACTTGATTGTACTTTAGTGTTTCTACCATTTTCTCTTAACCTTTAAGATGATTTCAAAATTGAACCCATCACTTCGGAAACGATCAAGCAAGAGAAAGCCTTTCAGAAACTGATGCGGAAGCAACAAAAAGAACTGGATTCGCAAAGAAGGAAGCAGCACAAAGAGAAAACTGTCATCCAGAAGCAGCAGTGTTCAGCCATAGATAAAACCATCAAAAATATTAAGGGGTAAGTACTTCCTAAAATCTGAGATTTAATTCTTTATTTGCACTATGAAACTTGCCAATAAAAATTTAGTAGAACCGTCAACATGTTGATTAAAAATATCATGGCTGACCATTAACTAATATCTTGCTATCATCATGCTAATATCTTGTAGGACCTCTAGCGACCAGGGGATTCCACCTAATTTTATGTTGCCATTGGTTATTTGAAAACCTTTCAAAATTGGAGATTTTTAATAGAAAAAAATGTATAAGAAATTATTTAAAATTAGGAGTTGATGCCCAAAATTTTTTAGTGGATTCATGTTTCGGCATTTGGTCAATGGAAAAGGGGAGTGTATTTAAAATCATGGGCGTTTTTTCTTGTTAGTTAAGGGGTCTAAGGAGTCTTAAAAATGTGCAAAGAAGGAACTACAAAGTATAGTTTGATCTGTCATGTAATTTTTTAACTGCTCAATATACAAGTATAATTTTTTTATATGTAATTCTACAAGATTTATTTATTATAAAACAAATTTTAAAATTTATGAAACTTTAGCCAAAACTAAAATAAAAGATATTAAACATAAAGCTATTTTAACACATTGTGATTAGGCTTGCGCGGCAAATTTTGAGGTCAAAATTGAAAAAATGACCAAGAAAATGACTTTATATTGTAGAAATATGTACAAACTAGGACTTATACCTAAATTCTCATCTCAATTTTAATAAGAAATTATTTTAAGAGCTTTTTTCTAAAAAAATTAATAATTTTTTTTTAAATTTTGATTTTAAATTTATTCTTAAATAATTTCTAATTAAAATTTAGCTGAGAATTTAGGTATAAGTCCTAGTTTGTACATATTTGTACAATATAAAGTCATTTTCTTGGTCATTTTTTCAATTTTGACCTCACAATTTGCCGCGCAAGCCTAATCACAATGTGTTAAAACAGCTTTATGTTTAATATCATTTATTTTAGTTTTGGCTAAAGTTTCATAAATTTTAAAATTTGTTTTATAATAAATAAATCTTGTAGAATTACATATAAAAAAAATTATACTTGTATATTGAGTAGTTAAAAAATTACATGAGAGATCAAACTATACTTTGTAGTTCCTTCTTTGCACATTTTTAAGACTCCTTAGACCCCTTAAGACAGCGCGGTTTCCTGAGGGCTATTCAAATTTTAAGCTTACGAACGCTTTCCGTTTTTATGAACCAATATATTATAAGATTTTTCAACTTTACATTTAATAATTCCAATAAAGGGTTGCTGATCACTTATCTATGAAGCTTTTATTCATATGCAATCAGTTAGATCAAAGATTGCACCGGAATCCTTTAGCCTTTCAGGTGCGTTCTTTGATCGTGCCAATACAACCAAGATTAGAAGGCCAAAAGTTAATCAGCATAACGTTACACTACAGTAGACCGACTTTAACTCTTTGACTAATAATGGCATGATTTTTCTTGTCTTAAAGATGATACGAGATAGAGATATGAGCGATCATTTTTGAAAAATTTAGAACTGATCCAGTAATCTGACGTCAGACATCTGAGCTAGTTGGCCTTCTAATCTAGATGATATATTGATCGGGGCCTGAATCTTGCACTAAAATTTTTAACTAGGTATCGTTACATTGATTTCCTGTTCCAGCAGCGAGAACATGGCGACGGACCCTGCCATCCGGGATCTGGTGATGGTTCAGATGAAGCAGTGGTCCGCCATGATGGAACGCCACCGTAAGGACGAGTGGGACTTGCTCAAGAGCCACCTGCTACAGCAAAGGGAGATACTGCAGAAGCTGATGGAGATCGCGCAGGCCACGCAGATGAAGCAGATCGACGCCAAGTTCGAGAGGTGGGTATGTTTGGGAGAGTATTTGAGAAATATACACTCTTAAAACGAACGAGTGATTTTAAATCAGTCTGAGTTAATTTTCACTCCTCCAGTCTAGAAAATGCACTTCTCCTCCTTTGTGTGTTGAACCTCCGACAGGATCTCTCCAAACGAGTGATTTGAATTCAGTCTGAGTTAATATTCACTCCTTTCCAGTGTTGAAAATGCACTTCTCCTAGTGGAGTGGATTTCACTCGTTTGTTTTAAGAGTGTAGGTCAACCCTAGGTCAACATTATGAAAAGCGCCAATTTTCAGGAGTGATGAAGCGTTACAGATCTAACGATTAAATTAAATTATAATATCAGTAATCTATTAAAACTTCAAAATAAAGTCGTTAATAAGTAAGAAAAATTGTTTCGGATAATATTTTTTAAATAAACTTTTAAATCGGTCAGGGCGCAAGTGGACCATTTTCCTAAGGTTGATCCATAAAAATATGTGTCTATATTTCTGACACAGATATTGTGATTACGTGTGAGTAATGTTGATTTTTTTTTAAAACTTTTCTTGTACTTAATTAGACAATCATTTTTGTATGCTTTTTATTTTTCTATTCTTTCAATCCCTTTGTTTGTTTTTGTTCTTGATCTGATGAAATCAAATTTCAGAGAAAACAAGGAGATGAAGGGAAAGCAAGCCAAAGTATCGGTGGAAACAGCCAGGGAAGTGGCCAGTGATAAAACACTTCGCAACAAAGCGGAAAGAGAAAGGTATACCATACACTCAACTAACCTACTACGGTAGACTAACCAGTGAATTAACGTTTAAGGCACTGCTTTTGCCAGTGAATAAACACCAGGACATAATGACCAGGACAGCCAACCATATGTCAGATAGCTTCCTACTACATGGGAGGAAGTCCGTATTGCCAATCCTTCTAGTGGAATGATTTTCAATCCTTATTTTTTAATTATATTTACCAAATGTTAATTCACTGGGGCCATTTTACTCACTGCATGGTCAGTCTACCCTAACTCTGTAAAATGTCTTCTCATTTTGAGGTTGCTTTTTGCCTCGCTGTGTTGCAATGTTGGTTTTGCAATAAATGAATTTATGTATGACGTTCTGAATCACTTGAACATCGTACTTTATTTTAAACTAAAAGCATATCCAATGACTAGAGGCGAAACAAACGTTCTTGCCTACACAGCATAATAAATTGTTCATATAGAAATGAAGATACATGGAGGAAAATAACGTTGATACTTAGTGCAAATAGTTTTATTCTGTAAAAATTTACGGGCTTCTGTCGGAGCACAAGAAGCTCGCCTTTTTCAGAATGGTATGCACTTTTTCATAATGGTATGTGCACTATTCTGAAGAAGGTGGTTTTAGAAGGCTTTTTACTGTGTTTTCTTTTTCATAAAAGCTTTTCTTATCTTTTCATAAAAGCTTTTCTTATTTGCAGGAGGCTTCGAGAAAAGAATAGCAATAACACAAAGAAGTTTATCGAAGAACGGAAGTCTGCTGCCCTTAAACAAAGTAAAGAAAGAGAAAAGCTAAGAAAGATTCATGAAAAGCAGTTGCAAGATCTTGCCAAAGAAACAGAATCGGTGAGCAATCAATCTATTACGTTTGGTTTTAGATTATGTAACCAGAAGATACCTTGTTTTTCCCTTACGAATATAGCATTAAAAAAGCCCAGTGGCCCCTATATTTAGTCTGAAATCTGAAGAGTAAAACAAAGATAGTTTAATACAGACGTGTGTCGCACTTTAAAGTCTAAGTTTATGCAATGAATAAATGTTTCTGAAGTATTTGCATTACCTTCGTATTTGTTCATTTACTGAAACTCAATTTGTAAATAAAAAAAATATTCTCCTGTAATTTTATAATTGGCCATGTGGTGTTGCCGAAGATATTGTAATAACAACCCGTATCCACAAAAAGGTACCCCATGCTGAAGACCAGGTTTCGTTGAGTTAGAAACTACGATGTCTGTAGTAATCAATATTGCTTTTAGTAATGCAAATTGTAAATCAGCGCCACCTAGAGTGGATGTTGTTTGAGGTACGTGTGCGTATGGCGACCTTGCGGGCCTTTTATTACCAATTCAACAATAAAAAAGTAATTAAAAAAACGGCGCTATGAAAGAAGCTTAGAAGTGACTTTGGAACCTAGAGAAAAAAAACTAAATTTAATCCTTTCAGTCCCAGTGATGCCATTTGGCATCATCTTGTTTTTGATCATAATTTTTAAAAAATTATAATGCTTGCATCTATTGGGATTAATAAAAAAAAATTCTAATCGAAAAAAGTTTGAAGAATCGAATGTTGTGCTTTTTGATATCAAAAATGGCTACATACGATCAGAAAAAAATTCTAAAATGATGATGCCAAATTGTCATTGAGACTGAAAGGGTTGGGGCATAGTATAGCATGAAAAATTCCTTTATGTTGAATGTTTTTTTTTTCTTTTCTTTCAGGCTATTGATTGCTACAACAACGCCGAAGCAGAATACAAACTTGCTGCCAAAATGGAGTGTTTTATCTAAACAGAATTTTTATTCCTAGAAAGAAAACATTCCTTTTTTTTTATTTCCATACTTTGTTTGTGTATCTTGGGGGCATGTTAGCAACTTCATTGTGCCAAAGTAACCGATTTTTTAGACAAAACAGTGCAATGTGCACCCATTTTATGTGACTCTCAACAGTCTTATGTGCGTCTTTCATTCATGTCATTCGAAAGTCAGAATTGAAACTATTCTGTTCAATTAACGATATCCATCAGGAAAACGTACATATCTTACTAATACACTACAGCAGAAATGCATTTGATTCAAAAACCGCAGTTACACGCTTCGAGCATTTGATTCCAGCAGCCATTTGAGCGTGACCTTGATTTTATCAAGGTAACAATTTAACAAGCAGATACTCTAAGCTTCCGTTGAAACTGGCACTCAAGGTGACGAAACCAAACGAGATGGGTTCGCGACCTTGAGCGCCAGTTTTAGTGGAAGCTTAGCGTATCTGCTTGTTAAATTGTTACCTTGATAAAATCAAGGTCACGCTCAAATGGCTGCTGGAATCAAACGCTCGAAACGTGTAACTGCGGTGTAAAACAAGATTTATGATTGTGCAACTTTTATCTATTCGCACAAATTCAATTTCCATCCAATAGAAATTGCCCATGTTTGCATTGCTATAAACGAAACATGCATCATTTCTGTTGTATTTACCGATGCGTTAAAGATTGATTTAAAATGCATTATTGTTAAAATTTCATATTCAGATAAATTTTAAATTTTATGTTATAAAAAGTTGCATTTTATGCTAGTTAAAGGCGTTTCTTGCGTTTTTTTCTAATTGGTTTAGATAGCTCGTCTTCCTGAAGGTTATACGCGTTTTTACAGATGAAGTAACCAGTATATATATATAGTTTCTCTAATATATTTTATTTAAATTGAAGAATTCTCACAGGTAGGACCTGTGCTTCAATTTTCATCATCATAAATAAAAGCTTCTTGAATATCTTGCTATAATTAATTAAAAGTAAAAGAGAAGATAATAAAACAATCTTATCTATCATTCTAATAAAAAAGGATTTTTAATCAAATATTTTTATTTAAACGTCCTATTGAATTCTAAAATATATTTTCATTGTACAAAAATTTCATTTTTATTATCATCATGGAAGTATTGTATAATTATAAAAATTTAAAAATCACCGAAAATTTTAATGAATTTCATAGAAATAATCTGTGATACTAGAAAAAATTACAGCTATATGTAAATGAATAACGAGCATTTGTTATGAAAATTTTATGTTACAGCAATAAACACTATTTAATAAGAGTATTTTAAAATTTTAAGATAAAATAAAGAAATTTTACCTTCTAATTTAAATGTGTATATAAAAAATAATGTGTATTATGAGGCTTAAATTAAATCTAAAATGCCTCATTAACTATTTTCTTTTTAAATAAGACTTGTAATTTATAACAAACACTGCATTGAATTTTTAAATTATTTTATTTGACACAGTAAGTTTGGGCACAGCACAATTCTCTTATAATTTATAACCGAAGCATGAAAAAATGATTTTAACAAATTTTTATGTCACTGTTAAAATCAAACTTTTAAAGAAACAAAGTGATTGTTTATTAAGTAGTAGTTTAAGTATTTTAAGCTTACAACTATAGGTTTATATAAAATGCATTATAATTAGGAAAATAATTACAAACCTCATTAGAAAGAAAGTCGATTTGCCCTTTTCTTCGACAGTAAAGAAATAAAACTAACTAATAATTAAGTTAAGTTGATTTATTGTACTGTATACTAACTAGACGATTTCTTGAACTCCTTCCTATATTAGAAGAAAAATGAAATTCTACTCAATAATTGAGTAGACTTAATCAAAGTAACCTTATTATAAAAACTTGCTACTAAAGTTGGACATGATAGTTAAGCCGTTTACTAGTATGTCCAATCTTCGTTTTTCTCAGAGTTTACTTAACTAATATCAGAATTTATTGTAGTTCGTTTAATTGACCCAAAATTACTTATATTTTGCTAATTTCCGCAAAAGATCAAATGAACAATTTCAATAAAGGTGCTGGAAAAAAATTTGCACAATGCTTTATGTAAAAATTCATAATCATACATTATCAATGCATGCTTTATATTCATAATATTGCTTCTTTGTCTCACATTATCAATGTAATTGAAAGCTTGTAACAGCGTTAGATGCAGTTCAGTATAAATGAAATGTGTATAAACTACAGATTCAACAGTTGTCTACATATATAGGCATTAAAAAATGCGAAATCCTTTTCTTTAAATGTCATAACGTTAGACGTTATTTTTGTTTAACAAAAATCAATGGAGCTATGCATTAATACAGCAATGGAACTCCGAAAAATTATTAAAAAATCGATAAAGAGTTACTATACTATTGAATCAAAGTTTGACATTGCTACAACTTGACAATAAAAGGCCTATCTCTGAGTAGGTTTCAATCCAAGTTATTGTTTCATCGCTCCATTATTCTACAGCTACATTGATTTTGTTCAAACAAACCCACATTCTTTTATTACGTCATCGGCAAATTTTAAAATTTTCCTTAACAATAACTGTGGCTGTAGCTGCTATATGAAACATATTTTAGGGATATCTTGTGCATTATATTCTAGACACTTTTCGGTTTTTTTTTTTTTTAACTTTAAATGTATCCTTTATGTGCTTGTTTTCTTTTTATAAAAAAGCTACTGAGTTTATAAGATATTTTGTTTACATGCATCACAAAAAAAGATTCAATCTTTAAGATTTTAGGAAATATGTTAAATTATTTTAGAAGTAAAGCATGTTATTTCATATTTATCTGTATATAACCTAAATTGTATATAGCTTATCATAATATCGTGTTATGTGTCTGAAAATTATCTTTTTATGTTTCACTTCATTTTAAGTGTATGAAATTTAAGTATATTTAATGTTGAAATATTAAATCTATTTGAAGTTTATGGTGTGACATTTTATTTCAAGAAACGCAAGATAATTTATTGTAATACACATAATTTCAATACACATTAATTCAATACTACTTATTTGAATACAATAACGTGATTTTAAATTCATGGTTTAGTACCACAATGCACTAAATACTACAGAGTTAAAAAATATGTAATTAAATTTGAGAATAATGTTGTCATTTTTAATGATGATAGAGACATTTTTTTTTATTTTAGAATAGTATATAGAGTGGGTGGCAATCTTGCAGTAGCGGAATAACAGTAAAGTGTGTTTGTGTCTAAGCTATTTGAAGCTTTTGTGTGGTGAACAGCCACCAGATACATTGAATTTTAAGATCAGAAAATTCAGATTTCAAATTATTATATTTTTTTTGATAATTTGTTGTAACAATAAAATGAGAACACCTTAATAATAGAGTGATCAAAGGGGATGCAATTGTACCTTTTTTTGTTTTTCAACTATCTAGCATCAAAAATTAAGCAAATTAATATCTGATTTATTTTTAAACGTTTTCATATGTGCATAATCGGCATAAAATATGATTTATGAAAAATTAATGATGATTTTATAGTCGAAAAGTTAATCACTACAACAAAGCTAGGCAGGATAAGTCACGCCACTTAGTACTCATACTTGAGTTTTATTTTTAACAGTGACTGCCATATACATACCATGGACTATAGTACCTGAAAAACTATAGCATACAGTACTGTGTACCATGAATACTAGTACCATTCTCATATTTGGTGCAAATAAGTTTCAAAAGTAATATCTAGCCATAGTGTCGTACTTTTTTTAGCCAACAAATTTATGACGTGCCTCTAATTCTGACACCATTTTTTGACACAATAAGAAAAACAATTATTATTAATGGGTTTCTCTTAAATGAAATTTATTGAACCAACTTACAATTTTACAGAAGTTTTTTTTGTCAAGTGCAAACGTATAATTGCATAAATAATAAAAAAAGTTATTCAAAAACTTATAAAATACTGTCAGATGATCGTCTCCGATTCGGTATCTTCAAATTATTCGATTTCTTGATCAGATTCTAAAAGAACCAAAAATGCCGTCCTGTGCTAAAACAAAAATGTCCATGTTAATAGGCATGTTTTTTACGTAAAATTTAATTAAATACAATTCAATTGAACAAATAAATATGCCAATGGGCTTTGAACCTCGTATATATAAAACTTTTCTAGTTTAGTTGCTTTCGAATTTTTATGGAAAAAGTCGCATATAAACTTAAAGTTATTCATACTCTCAACAATATGATCATAAAGCCTAAACTCTGTGTATAAATTGTCGGGAAATTTTTCAGTTAAGTAATTATTATTACATATTTTCGAAAATTTGATTTTTATAATCCCTGTAATACTTCTATAATCTTGTAAGCCCTAATACTTCTATAATCTTGTAAGCCCTAAAACTTCGAATCTGGTAAGCCTTATAATCTTCTAACTAAAACTTATGATTAATAACTTCTGTTAAGCATTGCAGTATTCAGATAAAGATTAGAAATTTGTTTTAGGGGTTTAACTTATCCACACACACCAATGATCTTTATGCATTTCTTTATTCAATAATAAATAGGTCATATTGAAATTTCTTGTTTTTAAATGTTATTAAGTCCCTAAAAAAACAAGTTGTATGCGCGGTTTTTTCATTCTACACGCAACGTGATATTCATGAAAAATTTATAAACATTACAATTTAAAGAAGGGTTAGATAAAGAAGAATGGAAGATAATAGAGATATGATAGTCTCATTATTTTTTTAATACGCTTTACAACTAAACAAAACCAATTTAAAAGGAAAATGTTAACCGATTATTTAAATGGTCAATCGATTATTTAAATAAATTTAAAATTCGTATATAGAAATAATTTATCGATACATTTCGGAGAAAAATCAATAATTATACATTCTGGATATTTTCCCCTCAACTTTTTGTTATTTTTATACCCCGTAAAAAATGGTAAGTTAGAAAGTAAAATTTAAACAGACATAATTTCAATTTCATTGCATTAGGTATACACATCTTAAAACAAACGAGCGATTTCAACTCAGTCTGAGTAATTTTCACTCCTCCAGTCTGGAAAATGCACTTCTCTTGGAGTGGATCCTTTGTGCGTAAAACCTCCGACAGGATCACTCCAAACGCGAGTGATTTTAACTCAGTCTGATTTAATATTCACTCCTTTCCAGTGTCGAAAGTGCACTTCTCCTACTGAAATGGATTTCACTCGTTTGTTTTAAGAGTGTAGGACTCGCCAACCCTCTTCAAAAGATAGAGTAACCTATTATCAAATCTTTGCAGAAATTAGTACTGTCTCAGCATATGCACTTACTTGGTGGTCAGGAAGACATTGTCCAAAAGCTTCGATCCAAATATCGTCTTCGTGACAGGCTTTCTTGAACTCGTCGTAAGAAATTACCCCATCCTTATCTTTGTCCTTTAAAAGTTCAAGAAATCAAAAATTGTTAAACTGAAGTGCCCTTATTTAATCAGTACATAAAATATTCCCTAGTACTATACCTTGTCTATTTACTATGCGAACCTCGAAAAGTCTTTGTTCCCTTTCGTCCTTTCGGTTTCTAGGAAACGGAGGTGCATCGCTTTTCTAAACCTAACGCGGCAGCAGTCTGCGTGCTGTAACGGGCGCGGGTTCGATTCCCGCCTTCGCCCTGGGTGTATTTCCTCTCTTTGTGACAGTAAAAAATCTTTCTGTGTCTGTCTTACTTGACGAAGACTTATAAGCGGCTCACTGAGCAAGCACACAAGTCGGAATATCTATGTAAAATACCCTACCCTACCCTACCCAACCTAACGCGTTTGAGGTTCTGTTGTGATTAACAATCCGAACAGTTCTTTCCCAAGTAGGGTGGGGAGAAACACGCTCACGCCGTTTCGAAGAAAACCACGATCGGGGTGGGAGAGGAAAGTACCTTCAAGGCTCGCATTCAAGATAGACAAGGTATAGGTATTATTTATAGGCATTATAAGGTTAAGGTTTTTAGGCATTATAAGGTTATAATGCCTAAAAACACCTAACAATCCTCTTGCAATGAAGTATTTTGGTACTATACATTGAAACTATGAACAAATTCAAAGCATTTTCATGTCTTAACACATGCTGGATATGCAATATTAAAAGCATACGCAATATTAAAGCATAGATACCAATTTCGAAAACACCATCTCAAGCAAATCTTGAAGAGAATCCGCAGTACAATCTCTTGTCGGAGGCTGAAATAGGAAAAACTGTTAGACGCAATGTAAAAAATGTCTCAAGGATAAAATGAGCGGGACTCCAAACCAAAGTGAAGAGTACAGGGGAAGAACCACTTGATTTATTAGGAGGTTAGGTTAGGTTTGAATTATCGTCGCACTAAAGCTACACGAGGGCTATTGGCGACGGGCGTCGTATTTTATAACCACAGTCAAGTGACGAGCCAACACCTGAATAGGCACCCAAAGCAACCGTTAAGGGCGACATCGTACGCAGCGTTAGGACTTTGAAGGATATTTAACGTGCACTCCCTTACACGGGGTATTACTCGTCGGACATGTTTGGCTGCACGGGCCGTTTATAGGTCGGCAGTTATTTTGGCGATGCTCGGACCCGAACCTGGGACCTTCCGCATGCTAGGCGAGTGCCTAAACGACTGGGCTCCCCAACCCCCGATTTATTAGGAGTCATCCCGTTCTTGTGTCTATTTGGCGGACATTGGCGATAGAAAACCGGTTCTTTCATTCTTATTCGCTTAGCCCAAGCGTCGGAATAGTTCATCGTGTGAATCTCGGTAGGTAGAAACCGGTTTCCTTACACCAGTGTAGGCGATTACTCGCTATCATCGCCGAAGAAGCCTGCCGAGGAAAGTTTTCTACGAAATTAAGTGGTTTTTCCCCTGTACTCTTCAAGTGTGTTATTCATATGGAAAAAATTACTTTCTAAGCCACATTTCTCTGGATGAATTGAATATTTATACAAACGGTGTAACGGTCTATAATCGAACTCTTTGAAATTGGTTCGAATGTATTTTTTAAATTTTCAATAACTAATTTTAAAATGAAATATTCGAACCAACTTCAAAGGCTGTGATGCGCCCTGTGGTCAGAGTAGCGATCTACGGCTCGGAAGGTCCCGCGATCGAAACCTGGTCGCTGAAAACTCACCGAGTATATGCGGAGTACGTGCTCGTTAAATCTGTTGGGTCCGAAAGTCCTGTGGGCGGTCATTGCGCAATTTCCCACGCGTGCAGGTTCCTGGAGACTATTTCCCTCTTCTTCAGGGACATGTCTAAATTGTGGAGGTGGCGCGTGACAGATGGCAGCATCTGTCACGTATATGTGTGCATGTGAGTGTGTGTTGTGACTGTCTTACATGACGAAGGTTTATAAGCGGCCCTCTAAGCAAGCACACAAGCCTGAAAATATATGTATATCAACCAACCAATCAACCAACCAACTTCAAAAAGAGGGTAGAGATCTGTAAGTCAGTTACATTTATCATATAAAAACACCGTTTGTATAAATATTCCATGCAGCCGGAGAAATGTGACGTAGAAAATATTTTTCCCCTTTGGATTAACACATAGTCACTTTGATGGTTTGGAGACCCGAGGTCATTCGGTCTCATTCTCCGTTAATCCAAAAGCTGTAGAATATAAGTGACCCTCTAATGCATACTGTTGCCATATGGCATCAACTAACATAATCCACTTTATTATATTAAAGTAGAGCTCCCTCTCGACAAATCTGTGGGTTTTTTTTTTCATCTATCTATTACATTCCATTTTGAAGTTTTGGTTACTAAAAACCCATCATAGATGGCAGTAGTAAAAGTGTATTGAAAATTAAACAGTGAAGCTATCAGCTGTTGTGAAATGACGTCTTTGGCAGCATTTGTATAATATTATTAATACTAAAAAATTTGTTTTGAAAAAATAATTATAGTTCAAAATTATTATTTTAAAATATATTTAGTAGTTTTCTCTAGTCATTCTTATCAAAATTGGAATTTTGTAGTTGGTTTTTGCCAATGGCAAAAATTTTAAAAATTGAAATTATTTAAATTGCAATGCAGTTGTTTTTTAGGCATTTTTCCCATATTGTATGAGCATTAAAGATACAATTATAATTTTTCGGGTTGAAAAAAAAATTCATGCATTACAGGGTTAAATTAGAATCTCTTACGTCTGAAACAGCTTCAAGTATGAGAGATGTTATATTTTCCCGAACTAGTTCCAAGTCGCCGTCGAGATCATAACAGGTGAAGCAAACTGAAATGATAGATAAGCCCGTACAAAGGGTCTTCATAAATGTAGAGTGTAATGATGTTTATTTTAATACATAACCTACAGTCTCTAATTCTAATTCCCGTTCCTATTCGGAAAATCAAAAATTTGGATAATCGGATTTTTCCGGGGGAAAAAGCGTACATTTTAATTAATTACAATATATGCACTGAAAATTTGAAGAAAAAACTTCTAATTTTAGCAACACTCGCTGGATTTAATTCGGATAGTTAGAGCTTTACCGTAGGTGCAGTAGAGCTCTAATTATCGGAATCAAAAATCTAGCCACCATAGGTTCTTTTTTTTTCTTTATTCTTCCAAATCAAGATTATTGTTTTAGACAACGCCTTCTTTCCTCCGTTACGGAAAACATTCAAAATGATAATTTTATCCTAAATTTCATATTACAAAGCCATTAGACTAAAGCAACTAGCAGATTGTTTAGAAGAAAGAGATTTTTTTATCGATAAACAAAAGCAACATATTTTGCGGCATTTCGAAAAATATAAAGCTTGAGGAAACACATCACACACAAAAAAGGTTCACTAATCAATCACTTACTTATTATTCATTACTCATCTACTTACTTACAAATTAGTAAAATTATAAATTTATAAAAGAGTATCCCTCATAGTACATACGTTTTATTTTGTCGTCAATTCTGCCGTACAACATAATGTGAAGAATGCGGATAAATTCTTCAATTCCGATTTTGCTGTCTTTTCCGGTATCAGCTGCGAGAAAAACTACGAAAAACGGATTAGTTATTTATGTAAAAGATGCTCCCTGTCCCTATATCCCGTTCAAACATAAAAAATTCGGAAAATCTAAGTTTTTCAGACACAAGGGTAATTTTAATTGATTACTGCATTGCTAACGAAAATTGATAATAATGACTATTATTAAAGAAAAAGAGCTTTTAATTAAAACTTCTAAAAGGTTCCCTTTTTATTTAAGTTTATAGATAAATAAATAAATGATGCAGAATTATACTATTCCACTACTGTATTTACTCCATCGTTGTTCTACTGTATTTTGTTATTTTTACTACATGACATGCATTTTTAACAGATTTATACGTTTTAATTTATTGGGATAAAAATTAATAATATATGTATAATTTCTCTGAAAATATCAAAAGTCCGTCCGTCAACGACTTACGCAACCCGAACTGCACGTGCACATACATGTGTGAAAAATTAAACTGGTACTTAGCCCCACGATGTGGTTCACTAAAAATTTCTGACTACAAATTAAAATTCCAAATACATTGGTTTATTTTTCTTTTTAAGAAAAATTTAAATTTAAAACTTATTTGAATATCATTAAAAGCAATTTCATTTATTTAACTTCATTGATACTAATAATTTTCATTAGAAATTGAATCGCTTTTTGTTAAAAGAACTTAGTAAAATTTTAAGTCGCAGTAACTTTGATAACTGGTTTCAGATTGTCTGAAGAATGTTCAACACCTTATGAAACCTGAAACTATGTACCATATAAAGTTCATAACATTAAGTAAGGACCAGAGCTTACTTCGTTGTATGAAAAAGCTGTCTGTGAATCCAAGTAAGTTGTGTAGTACCTCGGAAAACTCGAATTCACTTAAAAAGCAAGTATCTTCTGCATACTCCTTGAAAATTTTGAGTATACGTTGCATCTCTTTTGTATCAACTGTAAATTTGAAAGACCAAAAGTAAGGAGCTAAAAAATGTACGGTATGGTATGTTATAAAATGCTTCTAGAAAGAGAGAAACTGATATTTTACCACTCAATACAATTTACTAAAGTATTCTAAAGCTGAGTAACAAATACGATAAACCAATGCATGCATGTAAAATTGAAATTAAGTATAAAAGTACCTACTTAATACGTTAATTGACTTTAAAATCTAATGGTAATTTTGGGGAGTAAAATTCATTTGTATACATGAATTATAGCTAAATATAAATTCTCTACAAAAATACAATGAATATTATTTATTCATTTTTATATAACTGTGGACTTTAATGTTAATGTTTACATATTTGCCTCATATTTAATGACTAATTTGGCATTTAATAAATTAAACTTTTTAACTTACATACTAATTCTTTAGACAATGATTCAATCAAATGTAGTTCGTCTAACTTAGTTTTTTTACGGAGATCCATCCTGTTATCCATTAATGTGTAATATTAGCTTAAATTGCTTTCGCTTCCTTTTTATATCTATTAAAATATTCCGATTTTTTTTCTTTTTTTTCTAATTTAATTAATGTTGCCATATCGTATCTTATAAATAAATATTCATTCATGATGGAAATTACTTTGGTAACAAATTAAAATACGTTTGAGCGTGTCAAAACTTTCAGCTGTATAATTTTATTTTTGAACACCTTTACATACCCATGTAAAATGCTTACATTTTTTTAATAAACAAAAATACATAACATAATCAGTTCCAAAATTAATATGTTATTCCGTACGAAATATTTTTTAAAAAAAAATACAATTTCGAATATTTCTACTGCATCATTCATATATTTACAACTTAACACAGAAATAGGTTGGTATAGGTCGTTTATTTTAAATTATCATCGTTCTAGAGCTACGGAAGCTGTAGGCGATAGATATCGTCATTATTAAGAATCACAGTCAAGTGACGAGCCGACACCTGAGTAACTTTCCATAGGGTTGGCGACGTGCTACCTAATTTGATTTTCGCGTTCAAGACACAAAGCGAGTATACAGTTATACACATATCCAGTTCTGGGAATTAACCAATTAGTTAGTCAATTATCTTGTTAATTGACTAAAAAAGCAATTGCAATTAAATTAATCGCAATTGCACTTTTAATGCACCTTGCAATTAAATGAATTTGAGCAGGTTAATTGTAACTAACGATTAAAATAATTACAATTAACTTTTATCGCTGTTTTATGAAACAATTGAAACTAACAGTTAACTTCATGTATTAAAACGAAATTAGTGAAGTTTTAGGAAAATTAAGCTGTAAGACTTTGACCTAAGACGAATAAAAAAGGGTTAATTGTTATGTTTAATTAAAGTTAACAAAACAATTGAAAAATAATTGTTAATTCTTATTACTGCAGTTAACAACTAAATAATTGTTAATTGTAATTTTTCACAATTACAATTGATGAACTGTTAGTTGCTCTTGTTACAATGACCAATTCATTATTAACCTTTGATTTTATTGCAATTAAAATTTGCCCAACACTGCACCCATCACAACTTCAGAAAGAGCCACACATTTTCAATTACAAATCTTTAATAATCTGAAGCTTGAAAATCTTAAATAGTGATTTCGTGTTTTCTACGTTTTGGCGGGCGCCGATTCTGAAGGGTGGTATTTGAACATTTGTCTGTCTGAAACCATTATATACACCTTAAACTAAAACGAGCTACAGACTTCAAATTTGGTACAATTGAATTTCTAGCACCTGTCAGACGTCATAAGATTTTTGAGAAAATAACACACTGACAAAAAGGTTAAACTAAAGAATCGTGGCCGGATTGTCTTTTTAAGGGGTCATAGGAGTCTTAAAAATGTGCAAAGAAGGTACTACAAAGTATAGTTTGATCTTTCATGTAATTTTTTAACTACTCGATATATGAGTATAATTTTTTATATGTAATTCTACAAGATTTTTTTAATATAAAACAAATTTTACAATTTATGAAACTTTAGCCAAAACTAAAATAAATGATACTAAACATAAAGCTATTTTAACACATTGGGATTAGGCTTGCGCTGCAAATTTTGAGGTCAAAATTGAAAAAATGACCAAGAAAATGACTTTATATTGTACAAATATATACAAACTAGGACTTATGCCTAAATTCTCATCTCAATTTTAATTAGAAATTATTTTTAAAAAAATTTAAAATCAAAATTTAAAAATTTTTATTAATTTTTTTAGAAAAAAGTTCTTAAAATAGTTTCTAATTAAAATTGAGCTGAGAATTTAGGTATAAGTCCTAGTTTGTACATATTTGTACAATATAAAGTCATTTTCTTGGTCATTTTTGACCTCAAAATTTGCCGCGCAAGCCTAATCCTAAATGTGTTAAAATAGCTTTATGTTTAATTTCATTTATTTTAGTTTTGGCTAAAGTTTCATAAACTTTAAAATTTGCTTTATAATAAATAAATCTTGTAGAATTACATATAAAAAAATTATACTTATATATTGAGTAGTTAAATTATTACATGAAAGATCAAACTATGCTTGGTAGTACCTTCTTTGCACATTTTTAAGACTCCTATGACCCCTTAAAAATATCGCCAGGTCGAATGACAACCGCGGCGCGTGCCGAGACAACCAAATGACCGCAGTATGGAGAACGTGACAATTTTCTTTCTCTTTGCTAATTTCGCCGAAGGTTGCCATAGTAAAAATAAGTCGGTGTTCCCTGTCCAGATTTGGCGTAAAATATCCGGGCACGATACTTTAGTTTAACCCAGTTAGTAACTTAGTTAACTTAGTTTAAAAAGTTAGGTAAAGTTAAAGATATTGGCGAAATATGAAATGAGATGGACTAGAAATTTGTTTAAAACAAACATTTTATTCATCAGTTTTTACGAATATTGTCATTTGATAATTGATTTTCGAACAAACTTTAAAAATATTTTTATATAAATTCCTGAGATACAAAAACTTGCCAGCTTTTTCCCATTAAATGACTTCCACAATATCAAAATTTAATTACGTTATTCATTAGAGCTGTACAATACTTTTGATATATCCTGAACAGTTTCCTTTAAAGCTGCTCACCAACTCTAAATGTTTGGTTGCCTAATACTTCTATGTGAAACTAAGTTAATTTTATCCAAGATGATCTATTTTTTTTTATTACGAAATATGAAATTACTGTAGTACCTAACAGTCTTTAAATACTCAAAAATGTGTCGAAAAAATATTTTAGCACAATTATGTTTGAAATTGCATAAAATTTGAAATACTTTTATAAATTAAAAATATATCGAAAGTGAATTTTTAAAAAAAAAATAATTTATCACATTGAACAAACAGTTGAAACCAAAGATTCACACAGACATTCTAATGAATATGTAATCACAATAATATAAAAGACGAAAATACCTAACCCGACAAACATAAATACCATTAAAATAAAAACTAGTATACAAACAAAATATACTCCGTACAAAAATACATGGTAAATAATGTAACTTAAAAGTTGGTATGGCAAATATAAAAAAATGTAAATAAAATTTAGAAAACATACATATTGATTCAATAGTACAAATTGGTACTTTTGAATCAATAAATATAACATGAATTCAAAAATAATTATAATTTAAATTCTATTAAAAAATGTTATTGATCACAAGATTAATTTTTCAATCGACTAATTTTTACAGAACTCTAATGATTTAAGGCACAATTGTAGGAGAAGATAATAAATTGTATAAGTGATTTAGAAAAAAAAAATTCCATCTAATAATTGAAGTAATTTTGTCTTATATAAAGTAGATTTTGTCATATATATAAAGTAGATTTTGTCAAATAAATTATTTTGCTACTATAACAAGCATGAACTTTTAAAATATCAATTAATATGCTTACTCAAAGTAAAATTTACAAATGTATAAATATATATATTCTTAATACCTTTAAAAACTTTCTATTGGAAACAGTCTGTTGTACAACAAAATGTAAATTGTATATAACAGGGGGGAAAATGACAGATTACAAAATACAATAGTTTAAGTCAAGTCACTGTGGTATATTAAAAATAGGCAGATATATTTATATAAAAATGGCAGTATTTAAGTCAAATATTCTAAATAGCAATCCACAAAATAAAATATGGCAGTTCAAAATACATCAATAAACGAGGAACATTAACCATTTATTTAATAACAAGACATTCTAACTATCCAAAATGGCACAAACATTAATACATTTGGCAGGTAAAAAAATAAACTGACATAGACAATAAGAAATTGGCATTTTTCAATTGGCATTTTGCTCGTTTTATCTACATAACATTCAAGATAAAAAAAATTCATTTTTGCACCATTATATTAAGATACAAACATATTTCTAAAATATAAAACCTTAAAAGCTTTAAAACCAATACAAGCATTAAAAAGCAGATATGTACAGTATCATTTATTCAGAACTTTCTTTAATGGCAAATATACAAAAAAGATCCGTGAATGCATTATCAAAAGAAAAATTGAATAAGTCAAAGTTATTCTAAAATCATAAATCATAAAAATTCCAAAATTATCTAGAATATGATTCTAGCAAGAGTTTTCAACTAAGTTTAGTTTGAATTATCGTTGCACTAGAGCTACACGATGGCAAGTTTTCAACTAGAATTACTATTACTAGAACTACAGATTGAAAATTCTAGTTTAAGGTACTGCTCAAATAAAGCATCACTAAAATTGAGGTAAGCCTAAGAAAATTATCTAAAATATACTGGCCAAACAAAATAACAAACTATGAAAGATACGATAAATCAAATGGTACACCTAGTACATCCACAATAATAAAGAATAGATGGCAGGGATAGGACATGTACTATGAATGCCCAATTCGCAACGCCCTCACTTGGGCACCTGATGGAAAGAGGAACCTTGCGTCAGATGGCGATAAAGGAAAGATACATTTTTGGATGGCCAAGCTGGGGGATCAAAAGGGATGCAGCACTTGACTGGAGGGGATGGAAGGCTATGCTTGTGGCCTCATGCTCCACTTGAGTGTTAGGAGACTTAAGTCAAGTCAAAATTGAGGTAAAGAAGGTTCAATCACATTAGAATCACTCTCAAGCTCTTTTTGGGAAGCGCAATAAATTTCCTCTTGGATCAAACAAGTTACAACAACACCCTGATGAGAAATATAATATCCATTAGAAAGTAAAAGTGCATTCAAAATGTTCTTTTCGATTGAACAAGTAACAACACTTAAGGGGGAATGAGCACGCTGGACGGAAGGTCTGAGAAGAGTTCCAAGAGACTTCCAAACACTTTGAAGAGTTCCAAAAGACTTAAGAAACGTGAGCATTTCGTTTTAACTCAGAAGTAAAATAAAGTCACCACTTCTTGAAAAGTAAAAGGATAAATTTTATGGAGTTATAGCAGAAGTGGGCCAGACAAAACTTGGCCCAAATTTGCCTTAGTTTCAGATAGTTAAATTCTGCAATTGAGCATAGAAGGCTCAATAACATTAAACATTTTCAAGCTCTTTTGGGGAAGCACTATGCATTTGCTCTTGGATCATACATGGTAAATTGGCACAATTCTGGGAAGCATAATGCCCCTTAGTGTAAATGTGTGTTCAAGTTATCCTTACAGTTACATTTGTACTGTTTTTTGCTGTTATGAACAATACTGGTCAATAATGGTTGAACAATTTATGGCACTGTTCGCAATGAAATTCTTTACCCTCAACCTGGGTTTGCATGTGATTTTACAAGATAAGTAAATAAAAAGTTAATAAAACATATTTTTTGAAACATGAAGAGTTTCAAGACTTAAGGAGTGTACACATTTTGTTATACCTTTAAAGTGAAACAAATTTGTCACTAATTCATATTAGTAAAAGGATAAAATTGATGGAGTTATAACAGAAGTGGAACAAAACTTGGCCCAAAAGTACCTCAGTTTCAGATAAAGCTAAATTTTACAATGGGGGTAAAGAAGAATCAATAATGTTAGAAACATTTTTAAGCTCGTTCGGAGAAGAACTACCCATGTCCTCTTGGAGCGAATCACCACCCTGCTGAGACGTATAATGTCCTATAGTGCGTAAATGTGCTATCTAGTTATCCTTCCGGTTAAACCGTCGACCACAGAGATTACACTTATAGGGTTGTTCTCTAGTGTGAATACGAATGTGCGTTTTAAGATGGCAGTACTTGAAGGATTTCGGACACTGTTTGCAATCAAATGATTTACTTCTATATGAGTTTCCCTGTGCTTACAAGAGAGCTGAATAAAAATAACCTTCAAGTCCCCAAAATATAATTTTGAATATTGAAGAGTTCTAAAAGACTCAAGGAACGTGAACATTTTGTTTGAACCATCAAGAAAGTGAAAGCTCAACTGGAAGACGGTGAGTGTTGCCACTCATTAAAAGTGGTAAAAAAAGTTTTTAAAAAAAATTGATGTAGAGTTATAGCAGAAGCAGAACAAAACTTGGCCCGAAAGTACCTCAGTTTCAGATAAAGCTAAATTCTACAATGGAGGTAAAGAAGAATCAATAACATTAGAAACATTTTTAAGCTCTTTCGGAGAAGAACTACCCATGTCCTCTTGGAGCGAATCACCACCCTGCTGAGCCGTATAATGTCCCTTAGTGCGTAAATGCGCATTCAAGTTATCCTTCCGGTTAAACCGCCGACCACAGAGATTACACTTATACGGTTGTTCCCCGGTGTGGATACGAATGTGCGTTTTGAGATGACAGTACTTGTTGAAGGACTTCGGACACTGTTCACAAGTAAACGGTTTCTCGCCGGTATGTGTTCGCATGTGATCTTCCAAGTGTCCTCGTTGGTAGAACTTCTTCGGGCATGTGCCGCAGTTGAAGTGGCGCGTGTTTCTTTTTTTGGATGTTGAAGTAGTGTGGTTGTTGAACTGGTGGTTTTCGGAATCAGAGTGCAGGGTGCCATTGTCGATTTTGGAGTGTACCTCCTTCTCGATGTCAGCTGTTGGTATTCCCCACACGCCATGAATAAATTCTAAAAAAGTTGAGCGTAGTGATGCTTGACCTGCAAAAATATTATATCAGAACAATAGCTTTAATAATACTTAAAATATAGAAGATAGAAACAAAACACAATACAAGTTTAAATTCTTAATACATTGGTTCCAAAACAATATCTTTTTCCATCCCTAGTACCTCCATCTAAACATAAAACCACTTTAACTTATCTATCTAATGAGTTGTGTATATATTAGCACAAATAACTAAATCTGAGCTACTATTTGAACGCTTAGAGAACCGCCTCCCTTTTACCATAAATAAATAGAGATTGTTGAACAGTTTTCTGTTGAATGAGTGTGAGTTGTTTTTTTTTAATAACTTAAAACTTTAATTAAACTAAACTTTAAAACTTTACTTAAACTTTATAGATTATTGTTTAAAACTTTATAGATTATTTTCACTTTCAAAATAATAATATAACATTTGTTTAAAAAAAATATTGAGGATATTATTTTCACTTTCAAAATAATAATATAACACTTGTTTAAAAAAAATTATTGAGAATATTATTTTCACTTTCAAAATAAATAAAAATTTTGGGTTAAAAAGTTATTGAAAAGTTATTTTATTTCTGGAAAAAAACTTGCATTTGTGGTTTATGCCCTTTCAACAAACAGATTCAGTTATACAATACATACATTTTAAACACCTTACTAAATACAATAAAAGCTGTAGGTGCCATGTCGCTCATGCAAACTATAGCAGTATTACCTCTAGATAAAAATAAACAAGTTTGTCAAGCTTTAGAAATAAAAAAAAAGTTATAGTAAAAAAATACTTTTAAAAAATACTAAAACTAAAAATAAAGCTAGTAAATAAGCTACAAATAGTTAAAGCAGTCACTTGCAATACATTTTAAAAGCATATGTACACACTGAAAAGCAAATTTGGGCAGATTAGGCAAAATAAATTACAAGCTTGAAGCAACACACAAAGCAATGTGGTTTTAATAAGCAGAAATTGAGATAAAATTTGAGGATACAAGGTTTAATCACTGATAAAATATATAAATATAACACAATACATTTAATAATAAAAATTTAATTGACACACTGAAATATCATCTACTTGACAGTGTGAATAAACTTGGATTTTTTGCAATTACAGATCAAATGAAATTTGCAAAATATAAAATTAAAAAATTTTACATGGTCAAACATGCATTTCTATACACCATTCCTATCAGCACCATTTCAATTCCAGTGGAAAGCATGCGTAAAGCCATAATTTAAAAGCCCTACCATGCATAAAAGTAGAATAGAAATCTTAAAAACTTACTAATTTGTCTTTCAAAGCCACGAACTAATTTTTCATAATGAAATGCAGCTGTAGAAAATTAACTAATATAAAAAAAATTATTTTCAATGAATTATTCATCTCTTAACAAAAATTAGGTCAAACTTTTTAAAACCTAAAAGTATGTGTCATTTTAAATAAGTTAGATTATAGTTGCTTCTCATAAAAACAGTCAAGCGCTTCTTAACTATACAAGAACTTTAAATAAAAAAACTTCTCTCCTGCCCCTAATTAAAACTCTTTTAAACTATGAACTCGTGAGCCCTTAAATGAGTCAGTAATTTATCTTTACGTGAAAAATCTTTTCCACAGCGAGGGCAGTTAAAAGGCTTTTCGCCCGTGTGAATTCGAACGTGACGTTCCAAATCGCGCTTCTTGCGAAATTGTTTGGAGCATGTGTCACAAGATAACATTTTTTGGTCAAAGTAAGAAGTTATGTAGGCATTGAGGCTGAAGGAAGAGGTTTTATTTCTTCTTTCTCTACGAGGTCTTCTCTTCAACTGGCAAATTTCTACATCTCCTTCTGAAAGAAAGAATAAGGAAGATAAGCGATTTTTTGAAACGTGATACTTTGTAATGAAACTGGGCACAGAAAATATAATCAAAATTTAAACAGACGCTAAAAAATTTTAATCATGTTATTGATATACAGTAAACTCCCGATTATCCGCGGAATTGGGTGGCGCGGCTTCCGCGGATAAGCGAATTCGCGGATAATCCGCAAAAATGAAGAAAATGCCTATAAACAAAAATTTCTTCTGGGTTTTATTAAAGTAAATTACAGTAATCGTACTATATAGCATATACAAATTTACTTACTTTAAAATGTCGATTAAGTTTCTCCTATTTCATACCTTAAGCACATTTGATTTTTAGAGGATCCGTTTTCCATCTTTTTAATGAGTTGTAGTTCGTCTTGAATTGTCAAGACAACTTTTTTTTTAGTTTCTCATGCATTTCGCTAGTATCAAAATCACAAAGCAATTTAATTAAAATAGCGAGCAGTTTATTTTACAAGTGTCGCTTTTTGACAAAAACCTGTTCGTAATGTGCACCTGGCTGAGCAGTCATTCTTATTTTAATGCATTCGTTGTTCTTGTTAAATGTATTTGTTGTTATTTGAATGTGTTCGTCGTTCTAGAAAGGAATTCGTTGTTCTTGGAATGCATTCTTCCAAAAAAAGTTTTGAAACGAATAAAATTCATTTATCAGATTTTTTTAAATATTTAAATTTGAACTGAAAAATGGGATGGGCTTGGGTCAATGGTGGCCCGCGGATAATCCGCAAAGCGGATAATCCGCCCGCGGATAATCGGGAGTTTACTGTATTTGATTTCCAAAAAATGTATAAGAATATAATGAAATTTATTTTCATAATTTAATAAATCAAAAGTTTTAAAAATACTTTTAAATAAAATAAATTGTTATAGAGAGCCGTATGTATTAAAATGTTTGCAATTTTGTAGTATTAGGCCAATTTAAATGCATCAGAATAATTACAACTTTTTAATTTTTCAGATATTATTTATAAATATTCACAGTAACAAAATAAGAGTATCTTTTTTACTTTGCATAGTTCATTAATTTATAATACACTATAACATATACATGCAATTATAACTGCATGAAATCTTAAAAATACAACTTGGCTGAACTGTAACGTTGAAATTATGTCCACAACCTCCCATTTTTTTTACTAAAATTATTTTTAATCATCTCGCATATATGCAATTACATACCTAAACTGACTATAATATAAAACAATTTTACAATTACAGCAATAATTATATACAACAATTTTTAAATTTTATTATAGATTAATGACTTCAAGAAAAAAAAACAAAGACTTTGGTTACTATGCAACTTTCTATTCAACGAAATATAAAATGAAAAAGTCAATAAAGCCACTATAGTATTAAAAAACATGGTACAAAATAAATGGGGCTTTATTTTTAATAGCAAAACCCCCAAACTAACATGTGTTGATACTGCAAAAAATAACAATATAGGCAGGTCATACAAATTCAAAATTTAATCTACATAAAATGTAAACATTATACAAAATTCATTCACATAAACAACAAAATATGAAAGAAATATACTTGATATTAACTCACAAAAATATAAAGCAATGCAATAAAAATTACTTTTTATCTTATTGTCTCTTACTAAAGACTTCAAGCTAATTTACTGGTATCTTCAAAATTTCTACGAAATGTTAAGTTTTTAAACAATAATATATTAAGTAAATCTTCTATTGTAAGAAATTTGCATAGAGTCGTATGGAAATCTGCTTAAAGCAGGTTCAACTAAAATAACATCCTAAAGCAGTTTTATTCAATCATTTTAATTCAAATTTGTGAGTCAAATTCTTTAACCAATCAAACATTTTAGCAAATATTTTTTTTTGTCAAATAATTACTATGTTTCGACACATAAGTTTTTTTTAAAATTCAACACATGATAAACATAGTAAAGTTGTTATTCTATACTTTTCTCTGCACTATGAAGTGTTGTAAATACATAAAATCAGTTCACAAAGACATTGATTGCTAAGACTTTACTATACTTTTCTTATAAGGCATAATTATTTGATAAAAGCTAAATTTAAGATTCAAAAACTTCATTTATTAATAAGCTAATATAAATAATAGAAGCTCCACTCTTTCAGCAAAACATCAAGATTCGCACTCATTTCCTTTGGGCTTTTATTTTATTGATGCACACTAAAGCAATGAATATTCCCAATTATAAGCCTCAATAAATTAAGAGGTTGCCATCTAAACAGACAATCCAATACATTTTGAATGAATCATCACAATATCATGATAGATTTAACAATCGCAGCCCATTTGAACAAAGCAAATTTTGTCTGAGTTCACATTGCACAATATGTTTATAAGGTTAGGTTGAGTAATCATCACACAAGAGCTACACATGGTTTATAGGTGATGAGCGCCTCAATTTAGAGCCACAGTCAAGTAACAACAAGACACCAGAATAGGCACACAACTTTTATGGGTTATATTGTACATGGCGTAGGGACTTCGAAACATATTTAACATGCACTTCTTCTATGGGGTATTATTCATGTGAATTTTTTTTACTGCTCAGAACATTTATAGATTGGCAGTTAATTTGGCAATGCCCTGACCTGAACCTAAGACAAATGCAAGGCATGCGTCTCAACGACCAGTCTCTCCAGCCTCATTCATCTCCAGCCAATTATATTTATAAGATGCAAGTTTCAGGGCCGATAGGGGTTGCTTTGCCTTTGGCTAATCAACTTAAAATACCAGGTTTGGCTGAGTAAATCACACCAGAACTACACAAAGGCTGTAGCTGACATCAAGAAATCCCGACAAATACTCATTTTTGGGATTTACATAGGAAATATTCCTCGTACTTGCTGTCTAACATGAGTGAACATGTGACGCTTCAAGTAGCTTTTGAAAGGAAACGTCTTCTGACAAACATCACAAGTGTGCACATTGCTCTTAGTCTTGGAAGAATACAGTTTTGACACCTTTTCTGTTACGATTTCTGCGTCAAATTGCAAAGGTGAAAAAGGAAGAGCATTGGAAATGGCTGTAAAAAAATAAGAGCGTTAATAATTTTACTGAAAAACCATAATTGACCATTGAATTTTAGAATAAAATATCATTTAAATAATAAACTATTTGTGAACTTAAATAGAGAGCTTAATAGAAGAAAGTGCTTAGTGACAAAAAGGTAAAAATGAGAAAATGAGCTCTACAGTTTGTTTGAATTTAAATCCGTCAAAAACGGTACTCGCAAACAGCAAACTTTAAAATATATACTAAACTTTAATTTTACAAAAATGGAAAACTTGTTATCTTTAAAGGAGGGAATAATATGTTCATTGATAATTTTTTTTAATGTCACTTAGCATGTTCTTCCATATGCTACTCATGTGCTTAGAATATATACCTACTTCATGACAAAATAGATCTTAGACTGATTCCTGTATATCCTACAATTGTATAGTTCTAACAAATTTACTTACAACTAATTGAATTCATTTTTTTATATTTTACAATTTTTACCATTTAGGCACTAGAATTAAAGGATTAGATGCGATAGAAATGGAACATGATTGCTTATTAAAAAGATACTAAACAGTTATTAACTGAAGATCTTTTAAATCCCAGAGGTAAAACACTTAAATTGTTTGAACTATCATCACACTAGAGCTATATGAGGGCTATCGGCAACCAGCTATTAAGGGCGCTCATCACCCCCATACCCCGTCCTCCTTCGATCGGGCTTGCTAATGGTAAGTCTATGGAGAAAAAATGGCTTTTGTTCAAAAAAAAAAGCAATGAAATTAATAGGAATATTGTGATGGTTTTTTTTTTTTTAATTCATAAGACTCCAATAAAGTTGTGCTTATAGAGGTTATTTTTTAAAAATGTTATTTACTTTTTTTTATCTAATTTTTTTTCTTTTAAAAAAGGTAAATAATGTTTAAAAAAAATAACCTCTAAAAGCACAACTTTATTGGAGTTTTATGAATTAAAAAAACGCATCAAAATATTCCTATATAATTTCATTGCCTTTTTTGGAACAAAAACCATTTTTCCCACATAGACTTACCATTAGCCAGCCCGATCAAAGGAGGACCAGTTATGGGGGTGATGAGCAGCCTTAAACAATTATTATACAGCAATTATAATCTTAGTTCGTATTAGACAAATATTAATACATAACATAGTAATATTCAATATATATTCCTAAATAATTTATATATTTTATAAGGATAACTAATATGAAGTAAAAAAAATCTAAAACATGGTTGAAAACTCTAATATTCATAAATCATGTCCTTCAAAAATATGAAAATTTGTAATTAAATACTCTAGGTACTTACAGATTGATACATAAATATAAGATATACTATATATGCTTAAGTTAGGACACAATTCTTCATAAACATTTAGTTAGCATACATTTTAACAAAAAGCATAATAGGTGAAATATATACATTTAAAACTCTTGATTTTACTCCTAAAAAACATACAGTACTTGCCATAAAGAAACTAACAGCTCTTTAGGAATTGTTATATTTAGTTTGTATATTAGTCACAATATATTATACAAACTTTTCTTTTTTTTAGTTACTAACAAGGCTTTAAAATAAAGTAGAAAAATAAAAGATAAATAATTCAGCGGTTTTTTTTTTAAATAAATTTATAATTGTCTTTAAAAAAGGAATACAATAAATGGTTTTAAATCTGAATCAATTAGAAAAGGATAGGTGTAATGCTAAACTTTTACTTTGAAGATACGAAAATGTGTAGTAAATGGTTTGATATATTTTAAAATATTTGTTTATAAGTCCATTTTTTGATTTGAAAACCACAAAAAAATAATCAGTAAATGTACGATTTAAAAACCTTTATTACCAACGTGAATAAACAAAAAAAAAATTGTTACATTGTTTAAAAGAAAGAACATGTCCTAAAAATTCCTGAACAGACAAAATATCAATTTCAGAAAATATAACTGCATAGATCACCTTAAGATGAACAAGATATATAATCTATCAAAGTAACGATAACCCAAATCCACTCTTGACGTGGCTTTATTTTTTCTGGACACACTAATGAACATTCAAAAATCACTCACGTTAAGTGAAGCAATCCTAGACCCGAGAAAAATATTGTTAAGTTATCTTTGAATTATTGTTGCAGTAGAGCTATAAGAGATCTATTGCTCTATTGGATGTTGTAATTAATAGTTATTACAAAAGTAGCTGAAATACAAAAGAGCTTTGTACATTGCCAAAATGAAGGATCTTGTCACCTTTTTTCAAAAACATTGGGACATAGACAAAACAAAGGATCTTGTCACCCAATACAAAACATTGATTTTTTAAGTTTTGTTTCACTGAATCCTTTCTCACTAATATCATTTTATGTTGTCATATAAAATTAATATTATTCAGCTTAAATAAGTCGAAGAACATTTAGTGATATATGTTTCAGCATTCAGTTCAATGATAAAAGTGGACTTGGGTTGTTTTTAATTGATTTTTGTTAAAACTCACTTATAAACTAACATTTAAAAAACAAATGTAACATGAATTGAATATGAAGATTTATTTTACAAAACAACAATTTAATCCATACATTTAAGAAATAACGGAAAATAAAACGAGATTAACCCATAATCATAAAAAAAACCAATATATATCACATATAGAATAGAATTTAGGATATATATGCATGAGATTAACCAAAATCTACAAATTCCACAAAAATAGATATAGAATAGAATTTAGGATAAATATACACACTAATAATTGCACAAGATTAACCTGAAATCTATAAATTCCACATAAATAGATATAAAATTTAGGATAAATATGCACACTAATAATTGCACAAGATTAACTCGAAATCATAGAAATCTATAAATTAAGCGTTTATATAGAATAGAATTTAGGATATATATGCACACTAATAATTATACTTTCTTTTAATCACAAGTTATTTTTCAAGCTCTGACCACAATGCTATTAAAAATAAATAATTTACCGTTACCTAAAATCTAAAAGAAGATGTATACCTCTACCAAAAAATAACACATACTAAATAAAAGAAATCTATAAACCCTAATTGTAAATATATAATACAACTCCATAGCAGCATACTACATACCTATCATACATAGTAACAATTACATTTTTTACCCAAAATTCTATAAATATATAAATTTCACATAGATATAGAATAGAATTTAGGACATATGTATACTAATAATTGCACTTTTTTTAACCACAAGTTATTTTTCAAGCTCTGACCAGAATGCTATAAAAAATGCATAATTTACCTTTACCTGAAATCTAAAGGAAGATGCATACCTCTACCAAAAAATAACACATACCTACTAAATAAGAACAAATCTATAAACCCTAAATATAAATATATAACACAACTTCATAGCAGCATACTACATATCCATCATACATAGTAAAAATTTAATTTTTAATCACAAAAATAGCCTTGTTTAATAAAGGAAAATAGTCAAAATAGTATTAGTTATAGTATTATTAGTATATATAGTTATTAGTATAGTATTAGTTGCATAATTAATAAGTCTGATGGAATTCACAACTTGCCAATAAACATAACTTTCAAACATAATTATACAGTAAATTGTTTTCCAAATTAATCAAATAAACTGAAAGAAATAAAATCATTATTCTCAAATAACATACTTGTTTTTTGAGGGGGGTTTTAAACTTCAAATAAAAGGAAAGTATCATTTTTGGTCCAAGAAAAAATATTTTTAATAACCATAAATTAGTAGGGCTCAATTTGCTGAATCAGTACCAACTCTATTAGTTATACACATTTGAAGAGTACACAGGAAGAACCGATTGATTTCTTTAGAGTCTTTCCGTAATTGTCTCTGCTTGGCGGACATTGGCGACCGGAAACCGGTTTTTCTTATGTTTCATCATTTGTGGTACAAACGTGTAACTCGTTTCACTCAACTCTGGCGTGAATTAGGGCTGCAGGGAAAGATAAACAAAGAGAGTAACTGGCTTCTTTACACCAGTTCAGGTGATTTCTCGCTATTATCCCCCATAGAGGCTATTATGGAAAGCCTTGTATGAAATCAATCGGTTCTTCCTGTGTACTCTTCATATTAGTTATACATATTATATATATATATATACTCATTAGTTATATATTAATATATATTCTCATAGTTATATATTATTATATATACTCATTAGTTATGTATTAGTTTTATAAGGGCATATCTTTAAGTGATTATACAAAGCCCCTTGAGTACTATAAACTTTACCACAAAAGTTACACTTGAATTTCTTCTCCCCTGTATGGGTAACCATGTGGCGCTCCAGTAGACTCGGAAAGTTGTACACTTTATTACACTGACTACAAGGATAAAACTTATTACTTGCAAGCTGCGATGGTGTCATCTGACTAAAGTCAAATGAAGACTGATCTGAAATGCTTGTCTCTGCTAAACTCACAGAAGTCTCATTTTCTGAAGCTTCAGTGTTTCTGGGAGTGACTTGTGAGCTGTCCGAAGTTGATTTTTGAGGAGGCAAAGGTGCAGGCTGTTGTTTCTTACCAGATGGTGAGCAGCTACCAACTATTGTTGGTTTAACTCCAACTGATGGAAAAATATTTTTTTTAATTATTTGAGTTAAGGGTAAAATTTAATAAACTTAGAAATATAAATAAATGAATATTAGATAAAATTGGGCAAATGATACAATTTTCATAAAGCTGTAAAAAAAGATTTTCTTGAAAGAGTCAGTCTAATATTTCAACAAAGTTATAAAACAAAAAAAAAAAACGTTTTAAGAAAGTAAATAATAAAAATAAATTATTAAATAATAATTAATTCAACATAAAACATTTTAAATTCATATATCCTCTGGAAATAAAATTTTAAAATTCATTGCATATAATAACAGTACAAAGTATAACCCTTAATGAGATTTATTTTTTGTAAATACAATGTATCTTAGTTCAACATAAAGGACAATATATGATACTAGTTAATAATTGAGAAGAATATTTCCGATAATTTATGCAGAAGGGTGCAGTCAATTGAAGATGCAATCGAACCTTATTAATATCAACCAGCTTAACACGAAATTCTGATAAAGATACACAAAAGACATTTTCTCGAACCTACCAACTTCTTTTAGAAAATTTAAAAAAATTGAGTATATCACAAAATGTCTTTACTTGAAATCCCATACAATATTTTTAAAAAATACTAAAATTCTGATTTCTAGTCCTCATCAGAATCACCTCGCTTGGAGCACTTTTTCTGGTGATTATACCGAGTACTCTCACGACTATAAGCTTTACCACAAAATTTACATTTATATGGCTTTTCCCCTGTATGGATAATCATGTGGCGATCCAATAAACTTTTATAGTTATACACTTTATTACATTGTGTACAAGGAAAAAAAGTATTTCCAGATAGCTGCAAGGGAGTCATCTGACTAAGGTTAAGTGCAGACTGATCTAATACACTGGTTTCATTTCTACTTTCAGGAATCCTATTTGCTGTTTCTTGAGTGGCAACGGTTAAACTGTTTGAAGTTGCTTGAGGCTGCGGCACAGAATCAGCTGGTTGGTTATCAGACAGTGATTGGCAATTCATTATGATTGGCTCCACTTCAACTAAAATAAAAACAACAGAAACTATTTCAAATGTATGTATGTTACTATGCATACGAATTAAGTTCATTGTAATCTCAAAAAACTAAGGGCATTTTGATATTTAAGCTTCAAGTTAATGAGGGTAAAAAAAAGTTGTAACTAAAAGATAACTCTTAATTCTATTTTAACTATCAAATTGCTAAGGCACTTAAAAACACTGTTCACATATTATTAACCAAATTTTTATTAAAAAAATAATAAAGTACCACCACAAAAAAAACTACTAAAAGCATTTGTTGAAGTACATGTAGCAAGTACTCTTAATAACGTACTTTTAACTTATGAAAACACCTTAAAAAAATTTTAATTTCACAACATAAAAAAAAAGAATTTGAGTTCCGTTAAAGAGAAGTTTATACTTTCAATAACGTGTTGCATTCTTCGAAGTTAAGAAAGAACTTGATCTCGGGGCCGAGGATGGATGTAAAAGGGGCAAGTTACGAGGGTAAAAATAATCGGATCAAAGTAAGGGGGGTAAATGGGGAAACTGTTTTTCGTGCTAAACTAATTGGGGGAATTTATTATGTTTTTCCTAAAATCGAAAGCAAAGGGGGGCATGTAAATTATGAAGCTTCCTCGGTGCAGGCTGATAGCTTAAAGGTATGGCATAGCCGTTTTGCACATATTAGCCCTGATATTTTGGTAAATACTAGTAAAAATCATGGAGTTCACGGTTTGCCCACACTGACACGTCAAAAAGATTTCTTTTGTGAAGACTGTCAGGTAAATAAACAACGTCGAGTCTCTTTCAAATCTTTAGATTCCAAACAAGCCAAAGTTCCCTTGGAACGGGTTTTTATGGATGTTTGGGGACCGATCAGCACAAAGGGTAGAAATGGAGAGAAATACTTTCTCTCGATTATAGATGACTTTTCTCGTAAAACTGTTGTTTATCCTCTTCAGGACAAAACACAAGTCTTTGGCATTTTCGAAAAGCATATTGCCCGTGCTGAAAGGTCACTTGGCAGAAAACTAAAGATCATCCGTACTGATAACGGTTTGGAGTTCGACAATTTTCAGTTTACGTCTTATTGTGAGCAAACCGGTGTTCAACATGAATTCACTAATGCATATACACCAGAGCAAAATGGGGTTTGCGAGAGGTTTAATCAAACAGCTTTAAACAATATCCGTTCCATTTTGCATAGTAGTGGGATGTCATACAAGTTTTGGCCAGAAGCGGCAATTTATTTTGCTTATACTTGGAACCGTGTTTGTCACGGGGGGCAAACAGCAACTCCCATTGAACTGTATTCTGGTCACAAGCCGTCTGTCAGACATTTAAAGAGTTTCGGAACTGTCTGCTACGTCGGCGTACCAAAGGTAAAACGAAAGTCTAAGTTGGATGTTAAATCCAAAAAGGGGATAATGGTCGGCTATGGGTTAAGAACCAAGGGTTACCGAGTTTGGTTGGAAAATGAGGGGAAAATTGTAGAGACAATTAATGTCACTTTTAAGGAAACTACTGAATCAAGTGGTTTACGCAGTGGAGCAGCACTGGGCCCATTTTTAGAGTCGGAGGAAGATGAAGGTGAAGTCACCAAAACGTTTGAGTATCAGGATTTTCAAACCCCTATTACAAGACTCCCTGAATCCGAGACCGACAATGCGGGTGAAACCCAGAGCTCCTTGCCGTTAAACGATTCTGTTCCCTCACTTCGCCAGGTAAACTGGTTTCGTAAACCTGTCCTTAGAAAGGACCGTACCCGAACTGACATCTACTATTTTGAAGACGGAAAGTCAGACAGACTTAGGTCATTAAACGAGGTCATGGCATACTGCCAAAGAAACAATATTTTGTATGATCCCTCAATTTTTAACTTTTCAGGTCAAAACAATTTTAAAGGTATTGTTAATTCAAATTCTCATCCCTCCACATCTTCAATTTCATCCCGTAAAGGATCCGGATGACTAGAAGTGGTAATCCCCAAATCCTACAAACAGGCTTTAGCGTCACCACAGAAAAACGAGTGGTTGGCGGCAATGGACGATGAAATTGAAAATATGTCTAAACATAAAGTTTGGCATCTTGTTCCCTTACCTGCGAATAAGAAACCAGTTGGTTCTCGCTGGGTCTATGCTGTTAAAAAGGACGAGCATGGCAATATAGCCAGATTTAAAGCTAGACTGGTTGCCCAAGGGTATACTCAGGTTAAAGGGGAGACATATGAAGAAACTTTCAGTCCTGTCGTAAATTTTTCTATTATAAGGTTTTTCTTTTCTCTTTTAGTGGCATACTTAGGCTGGGTTAACATCCAGTGTGACATAAAAAGTGCATATCTTTACGCACATTTAGAAAACGAAATTTATATGAACCAACCTCAGGGTTACGTTGATAACCATAAGGAAAATTTCGTGTGTCGTTTAGACAAAGCACTTTATGGGTTACATCAAAGTGGCAGACTTTGGTACTACGAACTTGATCAGGTGTTGCAAGACTTGGGTTTCAATAAGTTTGAGTGGTGCAATTGTACATATTTCATGAGTAACTCGGTGGTTTTATTGGTTTACGTGGACGATATTGTGGTATTTGGAAAAACTCGCCAACTTTGCGAAAGAGCACTTGATTCCCTAAAGAGTAAATTTGATTTAAAAATTTTGGGTTTAACAAATAAATTACTCGGGGTGGAGTTTAAATATGAAAAGGATTTTGTTTATATTCATCAAGAGTTGTACATTGATGAAGTTTTGAATCGTTTTAAATCTTTTCATTTCCCAATTTCATCTCTACCAATTGCTAAAGGAATCAAGTTTTCTAAATCAAATTGTCCAGCCACTGAAGAAGAGTTACGTGAAATGGCAGCTATTCCTTACAGGAATGTTTTAGGCTGCTTGTCTTTTATTGCAAGTCGGTCAAGGCCTGATCTGTCATATGCCGTTAATATTTTTTCTCAATTTCAAGCTAACCCTGGAATGGTTCATTGGGAAGGTTTATTAAGATTACTAGGATATGTTGCCTATACCAAATCACTTAAATTAAAGCTTATTTGTAATGAACCTAAATTAGTTGCTTATTCTGATTCCGATTTTGCATCATCCCGGGATGACAGAGTTTCCCTAGGGGGGCAAATCATCTTTCTTGACAAATCTCCAATTTCTTGGCGAACTTTTAAAGAACGCTGTGTGAGTTTATCAACCATGGAAGCAGAATTTATTTCTATGACTGAGGCAGCCAGAGAGTTGGTTTGGCTCGATAATGTGTTGACAGAATGTTACACTCATAAAATCCTTAACGGAATCAAATTCAAACCAACCCTTTTGGCTGACAACATGTCAGCAATTGAATTCACTAAATCACCGGTTGAAAACACACGTTCTAAGCACATAGATGTCAAATTATTTTTCATTAGAGATTTGATCCGTGAAGATTGTTTCAGTTTAAATTATGTACAAAGTAAATTAAACCTAGCTGACCCTTTTACGAAGGCTCGTACGAAAAGCGAGTTGCTTAAATTTGTTAAAATTATTTTTGAGGATTGCGAGCCCTAGGGTGCAACTTGGTTTTTGTTTTCTTTGAAATAATGATCATAATTGTGTTTTTTCATGTAATTTAAATTGTTGGTAATTTATTTCTAAGCTGACATTTCTATTTATATGTATGCTGTATATGCGTGTCTAACTGATTATTATATTGATTATTGTTGTCTCTTGTTAGTATGAAAGTTTGACATGAAAGTTGTCTTTGTTTAATTGTATTAATATATTATCGGTAGACTTGCATATGTAGTTCTTTTTATAGCAGTGCTGGTTTTGAAATTTTTCTCATTGAAGTGACTTTTTGAGACTTTTTTTAAGAAGACATGGTGTTTTTGAAAGAACTTTTTCCTTTTGGAACTATATTTGAAATTTCTTGAGGACTTAGAACTTTTTCCTAGAAGAAGTGGATAGGGCTACATTTAATGAACTTTTTTCATTATATTGTTGATCATTGTTCAAATTTTTTTGAATTCTTGTTCCAGTTTATGTATATACGTTGCTTGTTTGATGTTAAAATTTTGAATACTAATTCTTGTTAAAGTTCATGTATATATGTTACTTGTTTGATTGTTAAATTTAAAAGGAATTGATTATCTTGTTAAAGTTTGTTAATCAATTGTTTGTTAATCAATTTAAAATTAATTTAAGTATACAATAATTTTTAGGCTGGATTGGTATTTTTTTTTGTCAAATCGTCGATGAGGGGGGCTTTGTTGAATTTTCGCTCAGATCATCGGCGGTTTGACGCTTTTATGCAAATTTTCCCTTGTTACGTACGTTCGACCGTGACGTCACAACGGTATGACGTAATGACCGGAAGTTGGGCGTTTCTGCTTCTGGACGAATCGCACCTGGCCATGTTTTTTGAGAGGACTTTATAAACGGTTGTTAAGATACTTTATTTATCAGATATCAGATGTAGTCTTAATCTAACTTGTTTATACGGTGTTGTTCCTCTTTTAAATTTTCTTCGGTTAGGAGACCGGCAACTATTTAAAGGAAATGCGGTGAATTTAATTAGAGAGTGATTACACGATACCGCTGGTCGGTTGTCTCCTATGTTTTTGTGTTTTTAAGAAGAAAATTTAGTGTATCTTTTCAAGCCTGTGTCTTCATCTTTTTTGTGTAAAGTGTGCCGGTTTTTCGTCAACGTGAGTTTCCTGTCATGGACTGCATGGTGTCGACGTACTGTATGTAAACTTTTTTGTTATTTTTGGAACTAAAGCATCTAAAGATTTTCGGAAATGTATTTATAAATTGATTTGGGATTTAACTTACTTTTATAAAGCTGTTCGGGTATTTTTTGACGTCGTAGCTTAATACATTTCATTTTATTTACTTTCGGTAAAAACCTAATCCAGCCTATTTAAGTAAACATTCTTTAAGTAGTTTAAGAACCTGTTAAATCGTGCAATATTTATATACTTTTGTTTCTTGATATACTTATACAAATTTCTTTACATATATACAATATTTATTTACAGTTTTTCGAATCAATAAAATTTGTTCTATTTTAAACTTATTTCAACGTCTGATCATTTGGCTTGTTTACTTTTCTATACTTTAATATTTTAGTTCTTACTGAGCATTTTAACTATAATTGACTTAAAAGTCAATAATACAAAGCCCCTTGAGTACTATAAACTTTACCACAAAAGTTACACTTGAATTTCTTCTCCCCTGTATGGGTAACCATGTGGCGCTCCAGTAGACTCGGAAAGTTGTACACTTTATTACACTGACTACAAGGATAAAACTTATTACTTGCAAGCTGCGATGGTGTCATCTGACTAAAGTCAAATGAAGACTGATCTGAAATGCTTGTCTCTGCTAAACTCACAGAAGTCTCATTTTCTGAAGCTTCAGTGTTTCTGGGAGTGACTTGTGAGCTGTCCGAAGTTGATTTTTGAGGAGGCAAAGGTGCAGGCTGTTGTTTCTTACCAGATGGTGAGCAGCTACCAACTATTGTTGGTTTAACTCCAACTGATGGAAAAATATTTTTTTTAATTATTTGAGTTAAGGGTAAAATTTAATAAACTTAGAAATATAAATAAATGAATATTAGATAAAATTGGGCAAATGATACAATTTTCATAAAGCTGTAAAAAAAGATTTTCTTGAAAGAGTCAGTCTAATATTTCAACAAAGTTATAAAACAAAAAAAAAAACGTTTTAAGAAAGTAAATAATAAAAATAAATTATTAAATAATAATTAATTCAACATAAAACATTTTAAATTCATATATCCTCTGGAAATAACAAAATTTTAAAATTCATTGCATATAATAACAGTACAAAGTATAACCCTTAATGAGATTTATTTTTTGTAAATACAATGTATCTTAGTTCAACATAAAGGACAATATATGATACTAGTTAATAATTGAGAAGAATATTTCCGATAATTTATGCAGAAGGGTGCAGTCAATTGAAGATGCAATCGAACCTTATTAATATCAACCAGCTTAACACGAAATTCTGATAAAGATACACAAAAGACATTTTCTCGAACCTACCAACTTCTTTTAGAAAATTTAAAAAAATTGAGTATATCACAAAATGTCTTTACTTGAAATCCCATACAATATTTTTAAAAAATACTAAAATTCTGATTTCTAGTCCTCATCAGAATCACCTCGCTTGGAGCACTTTTTCTGGTGATTATACCGAGTACTCTCACGACTATAAGCTTTACCACAAAATTTACATTTATATGGCTTTTCCCCTGTATGGATAATCATGTGGCGATCCAATAAACTTTTATAGTTATACACTTTATTACATTGTGTACAAGGAAAAAAAGTATTTCCAGATAGCTGCAAGGGAGTCATCTGACTAAGGTTAAGTGCAGACTGATCTAATACACTGGTTTCATTTCTACTTTCAGGAATCCTATTTGCTGTTTCTTGAGTGGCAACGGTTAAACTGTTTGAAGTTGCTTGAGGCTGCGGCACAGAATCAGCTGGTTGGTTATCAGACAGTGATTGGCAATTCATTATGATTGGCTCCACTTCAACTAAAATAAAAACAACAGAAACTATTTCAAATGTATGTATGTTACTATGCATACGAATTAAGTTCATTGTAATCTCAAAAAACTAAGGGCATTTTGATATTTAAGCTTCAAGTTAATGAGGGTAAAAAAAAGTTGTAACTAAAAGATAACTCTTAATTCTATTTTAACTATCAAATTGCTAAGGCACTTAAAAACACTGTTCACATATTATTAACCAAATTTTTATTAAAAAAATAATAAAGTACCACCACAAAAAAAACTACTAAAAGCATTTGTTGAAGTACATGTAGCAAGTACTCTTAATAACGTACTTTTAACTTATGAAAACACCTTAAAAAAATTTTAATTTCACAACATAAAAAAAAAGAATTAGTATATTTGCAAAAGGTGAAAAATTGCACAATTTTTAGCTAATATTTTACAAACATAAAATATGACAAACAAAAATTGGGCATTTGATTTAATACCTTATAATTATATTGCTGTGAAAAGTAAAAACATGTGTTAGCAATATCAATATTTTTCATTTAAATGATTGGGAAAAAATTCTGATTAACTATGGTTTTTCCAGATTAAGGAAAAAAATAGTTTAAATATATAAACATACAATCAAAACATTGAATTATATAATATAATAAAAAGAAAATTAGAATAATTAAAAATTTAGAAAAGATATATTATAATTTGTTTCCCAATACATGTGCCAGATCATTGATGCATCAACAAAATACACAAAAAGAGCTTTACAAAATACAAGAGAAACTGTTGTCAGTACAAAAAGATGAATACAAAAATATATACTGTAATAATATTTATACAAATTGTTCTTTTAGCTTTCTTTTATGCATATGATGATTTATAAAACAAAGTTTAAAATAAATACAGTGATATCTAAAACTATAAAAATTGCATACATGCTTTACATTTAAAAAAAAGTCAAATTCATCTCACACATATGTAACAAATTGCATTAATAAATGATATGAAGGCTGTACTTACAAAGATTGCATTCTATAAAGGTGTGGTAAGATATAGGATTCAGTGTAATTATTGAGGACTTGATTAACAGTAAATGCAAGTTTTCATTCAAAAAAGTAGTTTTCAATATAAATAAGTTTTTGAGCTTTAAGTTATGACCTTTATACTATACAATTATACTATATATTGAGCAAAATAATACAGGCAAAATGTATATTATTTATTTTTTTGGTAAGAAAGAATATAAACTCTTGACAGCAATATGGACATCTAATTTCTAGCCATTTTAACTGGGTGAGCTCATATTCAATAAGAAGATACTTCATCACCACCGGAGCCATTGTATGATACATACATATCTGGTTTAGTACGGCTGTTAGACTTTGCTTTGCAGCTTGGAGTGTGAAAAGAGCATAGTTAACTAACACCAAACACAATTGAATAGCACAGGGGGGGAAAAAAACCCTTTATCGACAGGAAATCTGTCCGTATCAGGCCCTTTCGGCCACAATAGCAAATCCTCAGCGAAACAGGTGTAAATTAATTGTTCTTCGTCTGGTTTTACTCTCAACGCAACTCTGATTCATTCATGCGAGACACAAGTCCCATGAAAGATATTGTAAGAAAAGAACCAAAGTAGAAACCTGTTTCCTGACAGCTGTATCTGCCAAGCAAAACTGAATAGGATGATTCTTAATAAATCAAGGGGTTTCTTACTCTTGTGTCTAACACCTTCTTGCTATCATAGCACTGTTTGCAAGAAGTGTTATTTAGTTGTTTAAATATCAATCAATCATAAAACAAGAAAAAAAGTACTTTGAGTTTTAAAATGCCAAGTACCTGCAACAAAAAAGAATATCAATATTTTTTTAATCAAGAAAATGCTACTATGCTTCTAAATTGCATTGGTATAAACCTGTAACAAGGTAGGTAATCAGTTCATCAAACAGGGGAAACTTTTGGTTATCCAGTACCTTCTACAAAAATGTGCGGTCAAATCCTAGTCACTGGTCCAACAACTTTTTGAACAGCCTAGTTAGGTTAGGTTTTGAATTATTGCCGCACTAGGGCTATTGGCAATGAGGGTCGTATTTTAGAACCACAGTCCAGTGACAAGCCAACACCTGAAAAGGCACCCAACGCATCTGTTAAGGGCATCCACAGCGTTAGGACTTTGAAGGATATTTAACGTGCACTCCCTTAGCTGGGTATTATTTGTCGGGCATTTTTCCTGCACGGGCCGTTTATAGGTTGGCAGTTATTTTGGTGCTGCCCAGACCTGAACCTGGGACCTTTTGCATGCTAGGCAAGTGCCTAACCGACTGGGCTCCCCAGCCCCTTTTGAGCAGTGCGGTGCCATTTCAAAAATCTTATTTTCCAAACGCTGCCTTGCTTTTTTGTTGTTGGGGTGGGGGTCACGATCAGCTTCTGTAAGCTTGCAACCTTAGTTTAACCATATCCTCCTTTTGATAAGTGCACATGGTTGCCAGAAAAGGTTCCTTCTCTGAAATCTAGCCAAATTTAGCAATTTGTCACCAGGCCAACAACTAAGATTTAACCAGATGTGCTTAAATATATCGATATGGCATTTTGGAAATAAATCTTTAACTTTGTGGAAACTATGCATAGTTACTAAAAAAATATAGCAAAAATTTTGCTTTTTTTTGCTATTTATCAAGTACAATGATTATTGCCATACTTTAATCAAATTTTTTTAAATAAACTAAACCCCCAATTTACCCATCGCTCTGAAACTACATTTAAAACCTACAGTTGATCCAGTTTTTACAAATGTAATGTGACCAGTTGTCCCGCTTTTTTTCTCACTGTCCCGCGGGCCGAATGTCCCGCCAAAACATCCCGCATTTTTTTTAAGTCCCGCAACGTCCCGAAAAACGAGGAAATCTATAATAATAAAAGAAAGAGTCTGTCGGTCTGTCTGTGGATCACAAAAAACCTACTTAGACTGCTCTAAAAAATTCGAAATTTTTAATATAGATACCTTTTAATACCTACGTGTGCACCTGAGGCTTAGTTTTTTCATATTTGATTGTGATTTTTAATTGATATAATTAGTTTTTAAAAAAACGTCATCCACGTGGGATTGCGGGACCATAACAGGGCTTGAAAACACATGGACCGGGCTGAAACGGGGGCTTGACGCCATCCTCTATTTGTTTGTTTGAGTTTGGTTGAGATATGCGCTCGCCCTAAGGCTGCTTCATCCTCTATAATTGTTTGCTTTTTTTAGTTTGCATGCGCCAACACGAATTTAATTTTGTTTTGATTTAGAGTGTATTTTCACAAGTAAGCATGCCTCTAAAAGGAAGCAATGCGAAGTTAACGGGTTCCCAGTAAAGAGGGACCATACTGCTAGTCGTAAATAAATTGAATATATACCTCGTTTTTTCCACCATGGGCAAACGAAAATGCGTTTTCAACGACCGTCTAAAAAAGAAATTGTTGAAAACTTTTACAAAATATCATGCATACCTGTCTCAAAAAATATAATGATGAATTAAAAACTAGTAAGTTTTTTAATTATGTGTCTGATTAACTAACATAATGACATCTATTAGTAATGTTTTTAGTAGTTTATATTTATTTTTTTTCATATTAAGTGTGTAATTGTGTGAAGGAACTATATGTACAAAAAAAATGAAAAATTCACTTGGGGGGGGCGGATAGTGATGGAGTGTCCTGCTTTTTTGGTTTTGAAAATCTGGTCACATTATACAAATGAAGGAAATCAATCTGAAATATTTGATAAAAATTTGCCTTCTCATCAAATATTCCAGTCCAGTTGTAATAATAAAAAATTGCATATTTGAATAAAATTTGGTATTATTTTGGTACTATTATTTAACATTATTTTTCAAGACTTTGTAAACAAGTAACAAAAGTAAACAAGCATGCAAAAGTAGCTTCCCCGAAACTTCAGCCAATTTAATAAAAAGTTTATGTGTGTAACTTTTAATAGTATATGAAATAAATAATAAACACTCACCCGTTAAGAAACTTACCATGTATATCCCAAGAACGATTTAAAAAAAAAATGACAGACAAGACAGAGCCAGACACAATTTGGGTCCTCAAGGCGGTGAATGCTCTTTCACATCTTCGCAAAACCATGACGTCAGAAAGGCATAAGCGAATTGCTAAAATTGTGGCGCCATCTATCTCATCGATACTTAAGCAGAGACCGATTTGAAAATGTTCGATTTAAATGAAATATATATACCTTTATTTACACCTACTCTCCAGTATTGGTTAATTTAAGAAAAATTTAACTGTGCAAATATTTTCATAAGTAAAATATTTCTAAACTAAGTATTATATAAAATACTGGAATTTGTTTTCAATCAATAATTATTGTATTACATATTTAGAAAATATATATACCAGATTTTAATGTAATGAAGGATTTTACTTAAAAGTACATTAAAAGTATTAAAAGTAATTTGAAGCATTTTACAAATTTCTCCTTGAAATCGATATTTTGTTTAATTCTTCCATTTATTCGGAATAAAATGAATAAAACAGTTTGCGGTTTGCATATCTGGTTTTTCGAAAACCGGTAAAACTGACCCGGTTTTACCGACCCTTAAAAACCGGTTTTTCAAAGGCAAAAAACCGGTTTTCCGGGTTTTTTTTTTCAGTTTATTATTACTTATTTGAAAAAATCGATTAATTATCAACAAATTAACAATAAACTAAGAATAATTAACTTTTAATAATAGACTAATTGAAAATTAACTAAGTAATTATAAACTTATTAAAAATTGCCTAATTAACAATTAATTAATTATAAACTGATTAAAAATAACTAATTCTCAATTAACTAATTTATGAAACAAAATTGATGATTTATTAATATCCATATAATTGTTTGCTACTTATATATTTAAAGCATTAAAATCTCTTATTTTTCATTCCGGTTTTCTCGTGTTTTAAGATTTTTTTTACTTTACTTTCGAATTTAAAAAACGATTTCCAATCAATTTTAAGTGTTTAAAGATTTCTTGTTTGAAAACTGTAAGCTCCAGGATTTCTTCTTAATTCTTACTTCTTATATATCTTATTAATATTTAAAATTATAATTATATATGTCATTAGGAAAACCGGAATGGAAATGTGAAAAACGAAGTTGATATTGCTTCCAATAATGGTGTCATTTTTTTTACGTTTGTGTGTTTAACTTCGGTATAATTTTTTTAAAAAAAAAAAGTCGATGGCGGTTTTTGAGAAAAAACCGGTTTCCCCCTAAAAAACTGGTTTCCAGTTTAGACCGGCCTCATTAGAAACCGGTTTTGCAGTCAAAACCGAGGCCAAAAAACCGGTTTCGGTTTCCCATCCCTAAGAAAAATTCTGCCTTGAGGGGTGAATGCTCTTTCACATCTTCGCAAAACCATGACGTCAGAGAGGCATAAGCGAATGGCAAGAATTGTAGCGCCATCTAGGTTTTTAAAGGACAAACAAAATCCAGTTAACCAAAGTTAAACCCAAACTAATGAATATGTTTCCTTAGACAGGGGTGGTGGCAGCAGGGGGGTTATGAAGGAAAATTATTGTTCATCGAGACACAATACTAAAGCCCATTTCACACCTTGTCACAACTACTTGCAACTCCCGTAGGACACCGTGCATTAAAAAGTTGCACTCAGTTCGTGAGATTTTTTCCTGCAAGCATGAAAAAATCGCAGTTGCATGTACCCTTAGCCAATCAGAACTCAGGATTTCCTTGGCTGCATTGTGGCGAACTAGACTTCGCCAACTGGTTGTTTATTTACTTTTTAGGACGCCAACTTTCCCCGTTTGCAAAAATCTGCGCAATTAAAAATGGATATTAAATGGATGGCAAAGATGAAAATTGATCTAATTATCTAATTAAGGAAGTTCGGAAACATAAATTTCTGTTTGATGCAAACAATGCTCATAGTTTGATTAAAGTTTGCTTCCAAAAAGATGAAACTTGCCAAATTTTGAGATGAATAATTTTTTGAGGAAGCCCGAAAATCCAGGTTATCACAAGTTGCGAGTTGCAGTTGCAAGTAGCTGTGCAGGTGTGAAATGGGCTTAAGGGTTTTCGTTAAAAAATGCATTTTTCAGAAAAAAAGTGTTGCTTTGAAAAACCAGCTATAAAAAATGAAATTACTTATAAAACCCTATAATTCTAGTTCAGTGCCTATAAAAGAGTTCTATTAATATGCTGGAAACAAAATTTGTGAAGTTGTCTATAAAACTCCAAATGTTCGGACGTTCCAAACTAAACTTAAAATTGCTATACGTTTATTACGTACGTTAAAACAATTGTAAATATATAAAATAGGCACAGTTTTGAACTCGCTTTTTCTCTTCATTGTTCAATGAATTTTAAAACAAAAACATATTTCAGTACTAAAGTATTTTTTTATAGAAAGTTTGTAATTTGAAAAGCTATATTTATAATACTGGGAAAATTTTGCAAGATTCTATCTGTAAAACCATTTTGCTGCTGTAAGTATTATAGTTTTATACTACTGTATTTTATACTACTAGGTATTATGTAAGATTTTGTCAGTCAGTGCAAGGGTTTTCCTCCAATTCCTAATTCGAGGTCCGAAGACTTTTTAAGCTTGTCTACCCTAATACCAATTAGGAGGAGTGGTACTGTATTCACTCCTCCTAATTGGTATGAGAACTAATAAATAAATTATTTATTAGTTCGTCGGTTCTCATCAGTGTACATGTTTGCCAACAAAAATAATTAATGGCTTTTCAAAAGTTCCAAACAGATAAGTTTAAGGAATTTTTTCCTGTCTAAATTTTGTCATTTGTCCTCGGACTCCGAAACAGGAGTTTTCCAACCTTTTTTTGTGTTTCCTGAAGTGTGCTTTCTGCTATCAGTTATTATAAGCTACCCTATATTAAGTTGCCAATGAAACACTGGGTTATGGAACACCATATTGAGCCAACGTGCAGAATTGTTCTGGTGACACAACACAGTATACAATACCCAGTTAAAGTACCACAGCATACAGTTAAAAGTTAACTTTTGAAAAATTCTGTTTGGCAACTTTATCTTTTGCTCCCGCGAAATAGAAATAGATAAATTTGCCATTTCAACAAAGTTCAGAAAAGTGTTTATAATAGTCTAAGTAAGTCATATTATTAATGTACCAATGATGTCGAAGAAGCCTGTGTTAATAGATTGTGTTGTTGTTGCTTGCCTCTCTCTCCTAGGTTTAGCAGAGCTAAATCAAGCCTATAATCAAGTCACTCTCAAAAAGTCCAAAACCATGACTGTATTTCTGTAAAGATCGAGTCTGGAAAGTCCCAGACAGTCCTGGAATGTGGTCAGGTGCCGCCTGTTCATTGGAACACTTTGGGCAGATAGGAGGTCTTTTTCCCATTGGTGTAACGCAGAGATCTAATGTGTCCACTTTTAAGTCTCGTAATGGCCGCCTGGTCGCTTTTGCAGCACTGGAGGGATATAGCTTCTCCAGGTCGCTTACCTTGGTATGGTGCACTGGAGGAATGTTCCAAGAGGCATTATAAGAACTCGTAGCCCTCAAAAAGAACTCAGAGTAGGTCAACAAATCAGAGGTGTATAAGGGTTCATTTGAACCCTCTTTAACCAATAAGTCTGCTGTCTTGTTGCCATAAATGTCTACATGAGAAGGGATCCATTGGAAATGAACCTCTCTGACAGATGAAAGATGCTTGAGTTTGTTAATAATTGCCATACCTGTACTATCTCGCACTCTTTGTGATATTGATAATTAGATTTGAAATGTTATCCTTTTTTCACTTTCAGAAAGTATGGCTGAAAAACATCCAATTGAAAATATGGCTAGTGATTTGAACATTCCTAAGGAATTTACATCCCAACTTGAACTGTTGAAGAATGTTCTTCTCGAAATAGATGTAGGATACATTCTGTTCTTTTACTATATTACTAGTTGGTCATAATCAAATTTCATATTTAATGTACCTGTAGAGCAATAACACTGGTTAGAATAATGTCAAACATGGCAAGAACTCTTAATAAAGAGCAATATATCTGGCAAAGAACTGTGGGGGAGAAAAGAATAATCCTGGAAATCCAGTTTGTCCGATGATTTAACCAGGGCATCACTATGTCCTCTATACATTTTTATAAGCTAAAAAAAATGCTCTTGTTCCATTATTTTTTCAAACAAAAATGTATTGCTCTGGGGGTGTTCTTTTCGAATTTTGTATCAATATAAAATACAAGCACAGCCTCTTTAAAACCTAAAACCATACTGTATATATCTTAATTATTTTGGTCACAATTTACTGTAATTATTGCTAAAATATAAATGCTGCTTTTTGTATGATTTAAAACTGTTGAATTTATTTGCTCTTTAACTAAAAACCTGTCCATTAAAAAACATTTTTCTAGTACAATATTTTGCTGGCTTATTATTTTCTTCTGATATCCTGAAATAGTTCTAACTATATTCTGGTTTTATAAACAATTTGGTTCAACCTATCTGATAAGCAATAAGTATTTAGTCTTTTAATTGCATAAAAGTAACAAGTTATGATTTTATTTCCTTAATATTTAGGTAAAAAAGAATTCAGGTGAGTCTGCTCTTAGCAAAGTGGAACTTCAAGCTGATGGGAAAAAACCAAAAGCATCATCAGTGAAAAGTCAGCTTTCAGCTTACAAAAAAGAATTAACTGAAACTAAAGAAGATATTGAAAAGGTAAAACAGGCCTTAGAAGCAATTTCAGTCGTGCGGAAGGCTTGTTTGGAAAATTTCACGTCTTTAAAGAGTGGTAGGTGTGATTTACATTTATTAATTTATAAGTTATTTATTTTTTACAATTTATCATGAACTATTCGAGGTCTTAGTGGAAGAAAATGCTATGTGACAAAAAGGTGAAAACAAGAAAGTGAACTTCCCGGTTCCTATAATCCTGTTTAATTTCTAAAAGATTAAAAACTTATTTTTAAAATAATTTCAAAATAGTCCATATTTGGGATATTCACAGATAATTTAAGTCTGTATTTTAGATGTCCTATTGTATCACTTTTACATAGCACATTTTTTCCTCCAATCATTATCTTAGGTGCAAAGCAGGCTCAAAAAGAAAACTCTCCAGCTATTTTAAAAGAAACTGCTGAAACCTTACCACTGTGGGTCGGAGATGGTAATGATGTTGTACCTCCGCTGTGTGGAGCAACACAAGTTGATGAAAACTATGTTGCAAATGTAAGTTATTTAATATGCAGTATGAGAAGTGAAGCACCCTGAATACTTCAAGTGTACACTTTCTGTTGGAACTATTCTATAATAGATTATTATGTATATGAAGAGTATTGGATGTAACAGGCATAATTGTTTAAAGCAATAACCTATAAAACAGCTGTGCTTTGCTACTGTTGGTACAGTAGCAAAGTGATTAATTTGGGCTTAAATTTTAGTGAAATTCATATGCATTGCACTAAAAAATATTTTTCATATATACAATTGCAAGCATATAAGAATTTATCTGCTTTTTTTGCATCATAATAAATATTCTGGGCGACCTTTAAGTTTTGCCACTTTAGAAAATTAGAACACATTTCAAAAGTATACTATTTTAATGAGTAATTTTAATTATACAACTAATATTTTTACATTGATTATTTTATTTATTATACCTACAGAAAAGTCAAAAATATTACAAAAAATTATTTTAATGAACTTGCAGGCGTAATTATAACAAAAAGACTGAATAATTTATGGAAGTTACACGTAAGCCTGCAAAATCAATTAAATACTTTTTTAATTTTCAAAGGAACAGTATTATTTTTGTTTAAACTGCTTCTTTTTCAGAAATTATAACTTGAGCCCTTTTTAAGTGAAAGTTTTGATTGCTTAATTGTTAAAGTTATCAATGTAAAAATTCCCATGTTGCATTCAAACTAAAACAAATTTTTAAAAAATGAAATTAATTTAATAGAAAGTGCTAATCTAAAACAAAATTAACGATTAAACTCAATTTTTATGTTCTTAAATAGAGTTAAAGAATAAATAGAATAAAAATGTTTCAGTATAGTAATTCGTTTATTTTTTTACATTTTAAGATAATATTATTTACTATGTATTCTATTCGAGGGCTTTACAATTTGGCAAGCATTTAAAAGTGATAAAGAATCAAATTTGGTAAAATAAAGTATGATCTCTATCCCAGGTAGGAGACATGGTGGCTGCCTTTGTGACCGTCAAAGGCAAAACACTGAAAGAGTGGATCCTAGCAGAAGTAAACACCTACAATCCTGGTACCGAATCCTATGCAGTGCGGGACATCGACGACAAACCATCTATCATCTATACAGTGGCACGCTGCCGAGTCATTCCACTTCCAACTATGCGTGCAAACCCAGTTGAAAATCCACAAGCTGTGTTTCCCAAAGGTAGCTTCGTTCTAGCGCTGTACGAGAACACAACCTGCTTTTATAAAGGGATGGTTTCAGAACCTCCCACTGATGCCCATAAACCGTATCAGATCGCATTTGAGGATTCGGATTGTGAGGGGGGATATTCGCCGCCTGCTAGTGTCCCTCAGCGATATGTGTTAGCGTTCAAAGAGTTTGAGGACTAAAGAGAACGAGGATGCTTGTCAAGGAATTTAGCGATGAGGTCATTCCATGAAATTTGTTTTATCCTCTGTAACAATTTATAAAAATTTCATTAAAGTTAATGTATGATGTAGTTTTATAATGTTACTTTACATTATAAAAATTGTGAAGCAATGAATCCAATGCTATTGAAGAAAATAGTTTTAAATACATTACATTTGTTTTCATTAATTTCCCATTGATAAATAAATATTTCAACTCTTAATCATATTTTTGAAATATATAAACATAAATTTGGAATTAATTATTCGCAAGGCATGAAGTCATTCCCAAATATGCGTGCCAACCCAGTTGAAAATCCACAAGCCGTGTTTCCCAAAGGGAGCTTCGTTCTAGCGCTGTACGAGAACACTACCTGCTTTTATAAAGGGATGGTTTCGGAACCTCCCACTGATGCCTATAAACCGTATCAGATTGCATTTGAGGATTCGGATTGTGAGGGGGGATATTCGCCGCCTGCTAGTGTCCCTCAGCGGTATGTGTTAGCGTTCAAAGAGTTTGAGGACTAACGAGAACTAGGATGCTTGTCAAGGAATTTAGTGATGGGGTCATTCCATGAAATTTTTTTTATCCTCTGCAACGATTTATAAAAAATTCTTTTAAGTTAATGTATGATATGGTTTTGCAATGTTATCTTAAATTATAAAAATTGTGAAGCGATGAATGCAATGGTATTAGAGAAAAGAGTTTTAAATGCATTACACATTTCATTTGTTTTCATTAATTTCCCCAAATCTTTTAACTCTTAATAATTTTTTCCATATTTTTGAAATATATAAACATAAATTTGGAATGACTTGCAACGTATGAAGTCATTCCCAAATATGCATGCAAACCCAGTCAAAAATCCGCAAGCTGTGTTTCCCAAAGGGGGCTACGTTCTAGCGCTGTACGAGAACACAACCTGCTTTTATAAAGGGATGGTTTCAGAACCTCCCACTGATGCCCATAAACCGTATCAGATTGCATTTGAGGATTCCGATTGTGAAGGGGGATATTCGCCGCCTGCTAGTGTCCCTCAGCGATATGTGTTAGCGTTCAAAGAGTTTGAGGACTAACGAGAACTAGGATGCTTGTCAAGGAATTTAGTGATGGGGTCATTCCATGTAATTTGTTTTTTCTCCTCTGTAACAATTTATAAAAATTTCATCAAAGTTAATGTATGATATAGTTTATTATGTTATCATAAATTATAAAAATTGTGAAGCAATGAATGCAATGCTATTGGAGAAAATAGTTTTAATTACATTACATTTGTTTTCATTAATTTCCCATTGATAAATAAATCTTTCAACTCTTAACCATATTTTTGAAATATATAAACATAAATTTGGAATTAATTACTTGTAAGGAATGAAGTCATTCCCAAATATGCATGCAAACAGTTGAAAACCCACAAGCTGTGTTCCCCAAAGGGGGCTTCGTTCTAGCGCTGTACGAGAACACAACCTGCTTTTATAAAGGTAACCGTATCAGATTGCGTTTGAGGATTCGGATTGTGAGGGGGGATATTCGGCGCCTGCTAGTGTCCCTCAGCGATATGTGTTAGCGTTCAAAGTGTTTGATTACTAAAGAGAACGAGGATGCTTGTCAAGGAATTTAGTGATGGGGTCATTCCATGTAATTTTTTTCCCCTCTGTAACAATTTATAAAAATTTTGGAGCGATCAATGCAATGCTATTAGAGAAAAGAGTTACAAATACATTACACATTACATTCGTTTTCATTAATTTCTTTTCATTTTTCTTTCATGGTGCTTGATCTAGTATTTTTAGATTAATTGATATATTAAAAAGTGCAACTTCTACTGTTCCTGTTTGACATTTTGTTTTTACTTATAAGTCAAGTCAGAGTTCAAAATAACAATAAAAGCTATACAAAAATAAAAATCAGTGTTTAATGAAGAGTTTTAAGGGAAAGCGTGGACCAAAGTTCCCAATTATTTAAAAAAATTACTTAAAATGTAGGAGCTTTGTTTAAAATAAATTCATATTTAATGTATGGATTTATTCATTTTTCAAGATGAAACAAATGTCTTGTTTATTTTAGTGTATAAAATGATGCAATCTTGTTTTGTATAAATGTTGTAATTTGTAGAAACTAGTCGTATAAGTAAATAAAATCCTTTTTATAGAAATTTTGCAAATCATTGGTAACTAATTTGAATTTTAAAACTATATATGTTATGCCACTACATAAAATCTAACTATATATGGTTAAAAATTAATAAATTTTTTGATGACCCATTAATTTTTCTAGAAAACCAAAATCTTATCAATTTTCTCAGCTTAAATTTCAAAATCCTAGTTATCTTTCCGTAAAAATATATTTCAATGCAGAAGATTTGCTGTATATTTGTAATAAAAAACCTTAATTACGAAATAATAACCATTTGTTAAATGTACACTTTTCATAAATTCTATTTCGATATCACTTTTAAAAGTAATCAACAGAAAAATTATATAAATCAACATTTATTCAACAATTTCTGACATACAGAAATAAACCATCATGTTTAAAACCAACCCAAACAAATCCTACTTGGTATTTTTGATAAATAGATCAAAACACTGCACTATTCATTGGAATGCTTAACATTGGTCTTATAACTTTCGTAACGATTCAAGATCACTCTAAATTTTTAAAAAATTGTATAAAGTGTTTATAATCAAGAGCTGCCAGTTATTTCTGTAGTGCCAGAAGCTTCTTCGACAGCATTAGAATTCGGGAAGAAATCCTCTGTACGAAATATCACGGGTGGTTCATACTTTATTTGTTTCTTGGGTTCCGCTGCTTTTTTCTATAAAGTAAAATTTAAATGTAAGTGCTAGAAAATGGAAAGAGCATATACTTTAAAACAAAAAAGCTATAATGTTTAAAATTTATTAATTCTTTTTAAAATTTGAAATTAAAAATGTGTTATTAGTATTTTTCTTAAATAGCTGCAAGACAATTTAAATAAGAAAAACTTTTTTGATCGACCATACGTTTATGCACACTGGATCGGGTTGAAAACTTAAAAAAACAATCAAAATTGGGAAACGCAAATTCTTTAAAATTTTAATAGGAATAATTTTTATTACTAATTATCCAATAGAATTTACTATTTTATTCTATTTTCAACCCGACCCAGAGTGCCACAAATGCACGGTTGTATAATATTTGAAGAGCTTAATGATAAGAACGTGCTAAGTGACATTTTTGAAAAAGTCGAGATTGTTGTGTCGACGCACATATTACTAACTTTTTCAACAATAACAAGTTTTCCCTTTTTCATAAACTTTAAGTGCAGTAATTTTTTTTACGACTTGGAAGTAACGTTTTCAACTAATCTGAGCACAAACAAAACAATTTAAAGCTGATTTTCGAATTTTCACCTTTTTTATCACTTAGCACATTCTTAAACGAAACTCTTTATATGTAAATTACGTTTTGAACAGAAATAAAATCAAACCGCGAATAACATAAAATTTTATTTAGACTAAAGGTAATTTCAATTCAGTTTAGCCTTATAATCTTTTGAAAATGGATAATTTTTAAATATATTTGTAATGGACGCATAAATTAAAGTTTTAATCAGCTTAAATGGAGTTTTAATAATGCACATTGTGATGGTCTAATCCAAGAGATTTAATTTTTAAAAAAATGAAATGAAATTATAAATATTAATTTTAGAAAAGGGCATTGTTGAGTTTTCATAAAAAATGTCCAAGCCAAGTGTTTCTTATGAAGAAAAATAAATTAAAATGAGAAAAATTACTCACTGAAAATAATGGTTTCTGCAACGAATTAAAAAGCTTTTTCACAGAACTGGTATCTAAGTGTACTTCGGCTTCATTTACTTTATCTTCCATGACATCCAAGTTTTGCTTGATGGCTTTGACCATATCCTATTAATCAAAATAATAGCCGAATAAGAATGTACTCCTTATGCATTGTTGGTCCAAAGGCAAAACCACAAATTAGCATATTATAGGGATTTGCCATTTTTAAAGGTAAAAAAATAATCAATTATCATTTAAACCAGTTTTATCATTTATTGTCTTAGACAGTACCGATTAAAGTGACAATAAAACTGCCTTTTGAAAACCTTATTAAAAAGGTCCCAGTTTTCTACTAATAGTCTGTTTCCATATGGATCAGCCGAAGCTGGTTCAACCATTTCTATTTCTGTGGATCTATGCTTTTGTCTTTAGACTAACAATATACATAAGCCTATATAAATCCACATTGCATACATGTATTGTCCTTAAATAAAAGAAAATCCCAAGTCATTATAAATTTGAACAGCACATTCTCTAAATACATGGAACTGAATAAGCAAGATCTGACTTTCCATTTTTAGATATACAATACAAAAAGAAATTAAAAGTGAAGAAAAGTTTCAATTTTTAGATTCATACTTTACCAAAGTGTGGACTTATGGTTCGGGTCTAGCTGTGCTGCACTTTCAAGGTTAGGAAAGAAATCTGAACTGTTTGCAAACCATAAATGATGACAAAATTAACCTACTGACTAATAGGGAGTTAGTTCTAATGTAATGGTTTTGGTTTATGCAACAAGTTTTATAAGTATAATTGATGCCATAATATTTTTAACCATTAAATTATGTACATTGTTGAGAAGATTTCAGGGAAAACCACATGAATTCAAAGTTAATACCTCTAAACGATCCACTTGATGAAACACCTTTTCGATTTCGCTGCATTTTTTATGAATTTCAGGAAGAGTTTGATTTAGACATAAAGCATTGTCACCTCTCACCTAAATGAAATGTAACAAAAACAAAATTACAATCCAAGAAAATCAAATAAGGTTAACAAAAATATGTGATATGATAAATGAAATAACATTTTTTTTATTTAAAAAATTATATGTAATGCGCAAAATTACCAACTGTCAAAATAAATTCTATCATTTAAAAAAAAAAAAAAAATGCATAGTAAAGCACTTTTTTTTAAATTATGAAGTAGAACACTATTAGCAACCAGATCCATTACCTTATAGCTTTAGAAAATTATGTGCATAGATAAAAAAAAAATAATATTGCCTTTAACTGATGGAAATAAGTCAAACTTGTTAAATGGAAAATAGCTTTCATATATGTATATAAAAAAAATTGTTAAGTCAGCACGCTGGAGGCTGAAATGCACCAGCTATTTAGAGAGAACCAAGTGGTTTAAACTGGCAGGCTGAAAATTATAAAAGCAAAGTATTACATAGATGATTACACTACATTATATGATACGATAACAATGAGTCCTACGTTAGTAAGAGTCTACTTTACTACTACTTTGCTCTTGAATGACATAGAAATGACCCATTGAGAAAATGTGGAAGTGGTGCTGCCCTCTACCAGAACAAAGTAGAAATGAACTCTTTGGCATCATTGTTAAAATTTAGGTTGAATCATCATTGCAGGAGAGCTATTGGTAATGGGTGTTGTAATTTAGAACCACAGTCAAGTGACAAGCTACACCTAGATAGGCACCCAACACAACTTTTGCAGGGTGGCAGCATCAGGACTTTGTAGTACATTTAATAAACAATCCCTCTTCATGGTTCAAATTGTTCGTCGGATTCTTTTTAGCTGCACCGACCGTTTTATAGGTCAGCCGTTATTTTGTTGATGTCTGGACCTGAATCTGGGAATTTTCCCAGGCCAGGTAGGCATCTTACCAACTAGGCTCCATAGCCTTGTCATTTTTTGAGGGCAGCACCTATCGCCACATCACTTTGGGGTTGGCACAAAATGCTAATACAGCAGAGGTATCTCGTCCCTTTAATAATTTCTAGTATTGATGTATTTTTAATATAAGATTAGGACAAGTTTCGCTTTATATTTGCTATGAGAAAGCACTTACCATGTCAACAAGAGATGTAAATTCATCTAAACGAGTTAAGATGTCTTCAATTTCATCTTCTAGGATACTTTTCTGAAATACAGAAGAATAATAATAAGCATTTACAAGCGTAAATTGCTATGTAAAGGAACAGTAAAATTTAATTATATTATTGCTTGATTTAAAAGTTTAAAATGGAATTTTGCAATATTTGGTACTAAAACACTATTTTCAAAACATACTTCAGTGGTTACATCAACCTTCATGTATTTAGAATAGTCATCACTCAGCTCACTAACTAGTTTAGTTAATTTCGATTTATCATCTAAAACTTCTTCGGGCAAAACTTTTTTCGAAACATCAGGTGACTGAAGTTCGTCTGCCATATTTACGTTTCGATTTAAAAAGTGCACTTTACACGTTGCCACTCTAGAAAAGCATTCTCAATATTTGCATTTTAAAACTACTGAACACACCACAAGTTTATTTACTTTTGCATACTAAAAAAAGTTAGGAGATATAAACTTGGCTATTATTTGTAATGAGAATAATTTTTTTAGTAATGAGAATAAATTGTTTTAAACATTAAATTCATAAGTTTAACAAAATGTTCTAAAAATATTTTGTGGGAGGAATTCTCACTATTATTCAGAAGTATGGCAATTTGAATAAACTATTCGTGTACGGAACTGGAACAGAAACTTAAAAATGTCTGCAAAAATATTTTTTAAAACTTTATAAATTAGTATTTTTTCATGATAACTGTTATTCTGAGAAATTTTCTATCTTGAACAAACCATTTATTATCCTTTTTTATTTGACTGCTTTCAATGCTTTGTGTTTATTTTAAGTTCCATTAACTTTCATTTCTAAAAATGTTTGTTTATGTTTTGTATTCTTTCCGCAGAAGTGATTTCTTCTTATGTTGTAATTTAAATTATTATTGTGTATAAAAATTATTAATTGTGTGAAAAAATAAACTGTTCAAACAGTTAAAATATCAAATATTTTCATAATTGTGTTATACGTTTTGCATTTAAAGTGTTGTGTATTTCTGAATTTATTTGAAGATCAGATGAAGTTTATTGAACGTAATGCCAAATATATATAGCGATTTAATTTTGTCCTTTAACCATACATTAAAAAAAAAACTAAATTGTATTAAATTACGAAATTTTGTTTATGCATATAAACTTTTGTTTTATTGTTTTGCTTATTATTTGCACTTGATTATTATTTCTTAGTTCGTAGATTTTATTTATTTTCAGTTATGTCTACTGTTTTATTCTTTATCTAGTTTCTTTATCTTTATTTAGTTCATTAAAATAAAATAATTATTTATATTATAGCTAAAATTATCACTTTATTTAAAAATTCTGTAAAAAAAATATTATTTATATTCTAATCATGGTTTTGTGCTAGGGAACAAAATATCAATCTGAATAAAGTAAGTAAAATATTTGTAGCATTATATCGTTAAAAATTGCCTCTTATAAAACTAATCAATTGAGATTTATGAAGAACTATTGGGAAAGCATGGCCTGATCTTTATTTATTGCTACACATTTTAAAATGTCCTTTTCTCATCTTTTGCAGTAAATGTCATTTAAAATATGTATGTATTTGAAATATTTGTGTTGGGGAGGGCAGAGTAAATGTGTAGCAATGATCAAAATAACAGCTTTCCCCTTTGTGTCTGTGGGAAATATAAAATGCTTTTGCGAGCATTTAATGTAACCATCATTTTAAAAGCTTCTTATATACCAAGTTGAACATTCTAATGCAAAACTTTGTTGTTTTGTTTCTGTATTATATACCTTTCCAAAGAGGCTTAAAGAAGCTTTTGAAATCCTACATACCAACTCATATTGAATATTCTGAAAATTAATTTATTTGTGATCAGATAAAAGACTGATTAAAAAAAAAACCAGCTGAATTCCTATTGTATTTGTTTCAAAATATCCTATACTCTAAAAAACCCTTTAATTGTGATTTAATTTGAAAAAGACAGTTAAGAGACTTTCACAATGTGCCAACTTCCAATCGCCTGCTAATTCAGTTCCCTTTTCTTCCAGATCCTCTAATAAAACGTCTCATGCGCCACTCTTCAATACTCAACTCCAACATAAAGTTCCCTCTAGCACTCAAGTTCAACAACAGCGACTCAACCACTGATCCCGATCAAAACTACCTGGAGAAACATGTTGTATGTCAAATATGCGGCCGGTTGTGTAGCTCCAAGAGCAGCCTACTAACGCACATAAGGGTGCATACCGGTGAAAAGCCATTCACGTGCGACATGTGCGGTAAAAAGTTCACGCAGAAAGCCACTCTGCAGAGACACCGTCACTTGCATACAGGGGAAAAGCATTTCAAATGTGATCATTGTTCCAAAAGGTTTTATCGTAAAGATAAGTTGTATGAGCATTTGAATGTTCACAGATTCAATGTTGTTTGAGATCCTGGTTAATTTCAAATGGGATCTTTGATTTAATTGGGGGTTTTTTTTGTGAAGATAAGTTGTATGAGCATTTGAATGTTCACAGATTCAAGGTTGTTTGAGATCCTGGTTAATTTCAAATGGGATCTTTGATCGAATTGGTTTTATTGTGAAGATTAGGTGTATGAGCATTTGAATGTTCATAGATTTAATGGTGTTTGATATCCTGGGGAAAAGCATTTCAAATGTGATGATTTTATGATCAATGTGATTGCTCATAGGAATTATCACATGATATGATCATTCATATGAGCAGTTGAATGTTCATAGATTTAATGTTGTTTGATTTATAATGTCAACTTGAAATCCTTGGTTATTTTCAAATGTGATCTTTAATCTAAATGGTTTTATTGTAAAGATAAATTATATGAACATTTGAATGTTCATAGATTTAATGGTTAAAATATTGGAGAAAAGCATTTTAAATGTGATCATTGTTCTAAACGGTTTTATAGTAAGTATATATTATATATGAGCTTTTGAACATTCATACATTTAATGTTGTTTAAAATAATGATTTTAATCGTTTTTAAAATTCAATTTAGGTTTGAGTACGGCTTCTAGGAAATCGGTCTTATTTTCCATTACGTTTGAAATAGGTAGCGACTCCTGGAAAGTATCAAAATTTAGAATTTTTTTATGTTATTCAAACCAAATATGTAAAATTATTCTTAAACTAATTAAATTTGTCAAATTTAAGGAGCTTCCAGTGATAACCATTTGAAACAATTTTAATTTTCCTGAAAAGTCAATGTTTTTGTGGACAAATATCTGTCCCCTATTGAAGTTGAGATTATCCTGAAGCATGTTTGTTAAATAGATATTTTATTAGTTTGTAAGGTTGTTTTTTCTCGTAGTCACCTCTAAAGGTAAGATTTTAAAAAAATGTCAGTTGTATCTATCCAAAAAATGTGCCGCTCTAGGCTACAGCCTACTTAGCCTATTTATAAATCCGGCACTGATTGAGACTCTACTAGGTCCGACAAAATTTTTTTCAGGTTACAAAATAAATTTTGCAACATAAAAATATTGTCATTACCAATAATTCGTTTTAAAAGGAGAACAACGATGTGCCTAATTCTTTTCTGGTTAACAATTTAACATTTTTTCGATTTTTAACAGATAACTTCCTCTGTATGCATTTGACAATTAATTTTATATGTATATATATTTTTAAAAAATAGTTGCAAGAAGAAAATTTATTTACAGATGTATTTATATTTACACCAAAAAAAAAAACTATTGTAAACAAATTATATTGATCTATGGTGCAATAAGGCGTATTTGTGGGATATGTGCTTAAAAGTAGTTTATTTATAACTAAAGATTAATGTATATTTATAATTGTCAACTTATTTATTTAATATTTTTGTTGAATATATTGTAGTTTATTTGAAAATATATATTTGGGTTGTGGAGTGCAGCACCATATTCTAATTCGTTGTTGCAAGTGTCTGTGCTACTATAGAATTTTATACTTCTTAAATAAACATTTTTTAAAAATTATTTCTTGCAAGTTCAATTCGTCGACTAAAAGTTTATCTTCAAACATTAAGGTTCATTCACCGGTGCAGATTTCTAGATATTTAAGCTTTTGAAACTCATTTTAGGAAAGTAAATGTCTATCACCCATAGGTCTCGCGAAGCTCTAGCGTAATGTTTAACCAAATCCTCAAAAATTGTCAAAGAAAGTACTTGACAAAAGGATTTAACTTTATTCTAAAAACTTCTGATTCGACTGTATAATGAGGGTCTGATTTGACAACTGTTAACACATTTTTAAAAGAATTAATGGAGAGTTTCATGTACTTTGACTAGCCAAATGTTCTTACTTTTCCGATGGCCTTTGCCTTCCCCATCAAAAGTTTTATTTCTTCACACATTTGTCACTCATCATGCAAAATGTACTGATTTTTTTTGGCAGGTAAAATTTTGCTTGCTCCCACAATTTAAAAGATTTTCTTTGCTGGAACTTATGTTAAGTTATGCGTATTTATTATGGCGTTAAATTGTACTGTAAAAACAGGTGAGAGAATATTTGCAATAAATCACAACACACAAAATAAACACAAGTCTGTTCAGTTTTTAATGATATAGACAATTGCCCTCCATAAATTGTGGTATTGTTTAAAGGAAAGCTATGTTTGATATATAAAAAGTCTTGCGAGTACAGCTTCATTGAAAGCTTGAAGTTCCCTTGTAGAAACAAAAGGCACAGTTTTCTGGACCTCATGACAATACTATGAGGTATTCTTTAAAGAGTCCTCTATTCATTAGAAATACTAACAAAACCAGTTTAGAAGAATAAAACATTTCATTTTCGCTACCAGGAGACACAAAATAGCTAAATTAGTTAAAAGCATTAATAATAAAATATGCATTAAAAATTTATCACAAATAAAAGGGAAATGGCATGAGACAGTTTTATATATATATTGCTTGAGCAGATGCAGTTTTGAAAACGTCACAACTATGTATTTTCCTTTCTCTAAAACATCACAAAAACTAGAATTCAAAGTCGTACAAAAAAAAAATATGTGCCCAAAAGTCATGGGCATCTACAAAAACTGATGTCGAATCTGAGCAAGAAATTTATTGCTTATGATATAGATCTCCATACTGAATCAAAGAGTTCTATGTAGGGTAGAGACTGAACCTACCAGCAGCACCATGGACCAACACGGAGACAATATAGGGTGGCATGTGGGGCCTGATGGCCAAGTGGTTTGGATTGCAAGCTATAACGCTAGCAGTCCACAAGCTGTAACGGGTTCAATTCTCACCTTTGCCCTGGGTGTACTTCCTTTCTCAGTATCAAAATTATAAATTAACTAGCACTTTTGGCACTCTATTTGGACTCCCTAGTGAGCCATGGCTGCCTATGGCAATTCAGTATGAGTTGTTCCTCTACCCTACTATACAATTCTTTGTACTGAATATGATCAATTTAAATATAGTCAAAAGGATGCTAAAAAAAATTTACAAGACATACATGACAATGAAACTTTTTATTTCTTCAGTTCAAAGTGTTTTCCCAGAATTTAAAATTTCTTTAAAGAATCTAATAAAAAATTATATAAAATTGCTTTTCAAGCAAGAAAGATTTAAATGAAACTTAATAAGAGGTCTATACTTTTTTTTATAAGAAATCTGTTCGGACCTTGAAGACGGCAATATTTAAAAAAAAAAATTTTAACTTATTTAGCAATAAAAGCTTAACATATGCATGGCAGACTACAGATTAAGTATCAATAATTATAGCTATGAAATTATTAGATAGAATTATGAAGAGCATATCAGCGATTTCAAAAGATCTATTTTGTAAAATGGCAAAAAAAATTAAAGTAACTTCCATAACTGTACCTAACAGGTAATTTAATTTCAACGAAAAATTTAATAAATATCGAATTAAAAATTTATATATATACACTCTAACACTTGATTCATAGATATAATATGAGAGGAAGACTACAGTTTCATACAGTAACAATTTTGGCACTACTACTGAATACAAACAAATCATATACAATACACATGAGCATCTTTTAAAATCTATAAAACTCAATTTCTGAATATTTTAAAGGAACGAAATTATACAAAACTACTTTTGGTGAAGGGTTAATTTGAACAAATTATACCTATTATTTATTATACCTATAAATACCATTTTTTAAGTGTAGGATGAAACCACGAAAGAATAATTCTTAATTGCTTTTATTTAACTGTTTGAAACTTTAAATATTGCAGTCAAGAAATTACCAATATATAAGAATGGAAATATATTTAAAAAAATATTTAATGTGCCGTGGAGCACCATTTTTAAAAGTTTCATGTAAAATTTAACTAAGTATAATTTCTTATTTGTTCCCAATTTGAAGATTTTATACAGTAGTGTTGATGTTTAAAAATTTAATTGAATTTGATAATATACAATCATGCATGCACTACGTTTAAAAGTCACCAGCTTAATATGCTTTATTTTTTTATAATCAAAGACAAGCTTCTTTATTTGCTATCAAAAATATATTACAAGTCTATTTAACATATTTTAAACGAGCAAAAAAAGGCTCAAATAAAAGTTTGATTTTAGTAACATAATAAGGGTAAAACAAGTTATTATATCAATAATTTCCAATTCTACATGCATTCAAGGTTGCTACTCGGAATTCGAAAACTACTAACATTTTAGATTTTCTATCACTTGCCATACCAAAAAATAGTTTTCAGGCATAGTTTTAAAATTTTGTTCAAAATCTGATAATTTTGGCCTGCCAAAATTACTTTTATTATACAATCAAAAAGTTGGTAAGTCATTGTATGGAGAAACATATACAAAAAAAAAAAAAAAAAAAAAAGCAGATTGAGTTCTAACTGCAGCAAATTTGAAAGATGTGTTTAAGATAAAATAAATGATTTCATTATTATAAACAGGTCAGATGATATCAAGAACTCAGATAGACCATGTAGCAAAATTAACTTTCTAATTGAAGGGTGACTACTATTTAATTAATTTGTTCAGAGACTATAGCAGATATGCATGGACAATTTTAGCAGTTTATTTTAAAAGATATAAACTATCGAAATATGCAACAACAACAAAAGACCTTTTTCAAAGTTTTGCACTGATGGCCCCTTAACTTTGGCTTATTATTTTATTGTAGAGCCCTCCCACATTTAGTGGGTTGCCTGGTTCAGTTTTCTGTTCTATTTTACAATTAAAATCAGTCTACATCTTCACACAAAACATTCAGTCAGTCAGACAGACAGACACATATACACAATAGCCTCCTGGTAGAGAAAAAGTTTACAAATCATGCACCTTCAACTAATGAGATAGTAGATAGTCAATAAAAAACATTGAACACTTCCGTCCACAATATAATGCGAAGGAATTGGTGATTTTGATCCAAAGTTTACGAGTCCTATTGCAATCTGTTGAAGTCCACAGAAAACTTTGTACAAAAGATGCAGATGTTAATAAGGCCACTGTACAGAATAGAAAAGTTCCAATGTCCATGTAGGTGAAACAGACTTACTTTCTGCAATAGTCTACCAGCTCTAGAGTAAGCCTGATGAGCCAACATACCAAACTGGTCTCGTATAATCTATGTACATAACACTATCAAAAACATTTTAAAGTTTCGTCCAGTTTTCTCATGGTAGTGCTTATTGCCCAAACAACATCTGTGAATGTATTGCTTTACATTATGGACCAGCAAAACATTTATTGTTAAAACATTCATTGTTAAATAACAATTGCTTAACATTTCTTTCGGTAAACAATGTAACAAGGAAACTTATTTTTTTTATAAAACATATCTTGTTATATTATAAAAGATACTTGGTTTAAGAGCTTCACATATAAGCTTTTGAAAAAGAAATGAAAAAGCATAAGTTGGTTTAGAAAAATGCTATTGACTTTGAAAGGCCAAAGTCTTTAGGTGACCTATTAAAAATATAGTTTATGATCACATATAAGGAAAGGAAATAACCAAACCAGGCAAGTTTCAAACTAACCATTATACATTAAACTTACACCTGGTAGGAAGCAAAATTTCTACAGCCGAAATATAAGAAATAGAAAGAAAGGAAGTGGAATTTTATGTAGTATCCATATTATGTATTGGGTTTTAGGTAAAACAATCACCGGGTCATGACAAAGACAGCACACAAGAGAAATGGACGTTATGTTCAAACATTGAAACTTGTTCTAAAATTTATTCAAATTTTAAAATAAGCTCTAAAATCAGCAATACCAATACATAACATTGCACTCTTGCTTGAAAGAAAGGGGAAATTAGCACATCTGCACAAATAGTTACTTAACAGCGGTTAAAAACTACGAGGCATTTATTTGGCGTGGTAAAGCTCTGAAACAGGTGAGAAACATAAGCAGCTAGAAGCTAAAAACATCAAATAAAACCAGACTTCAAATGAACATGAATTATGCATTCATAACTGCTTTTCACTAAAGTAAAGTTAAACCACACATTCATTTTTTTTAAAAAGTGAATTACGAGTTTAGAGGAAATACAGAAAGCAAAATTTAAGGTACATATTCGGAATATATTATTTGCTATACTTAAGAAAGAACACAAGTTATTTTTGAAATTGGTTACTAAGATCCTTATCCTACTTGCTTGTTAAGCAATACAACACACCATGAGAAAATTCACAATAATATTTTTTTAATATTTACACAGCATTCATTCCGTTCCACATTACAACCATCTATCATTAACAAAGCATAACAATCGGATATGTGCTCCATGCTTTAACTTATATTATTTTTGATGGCTTGTGCTACCGCAAGAAAGACAATTTTAGCTAAAAATTAGCAAAATAAATTAATATTTCACGTTGCTGTTGTACAACAGGCATGAAAAAAGGGAAATTTAAACAATTTCAGTAACTATGTGAACATTTTCCAATAAAATAATTATATTAGTTAAAACACCACTGTCTTTTGTTTATTATAAAAATACAAGCAATGTTTTACTAAAATTATTAAGAAAAAACTTTTTTTTTTTTTGCTTTTTGGTGTTTGAAAGCCATATCAAAATCCAAAACTAATCCTAGAGAAAGAAAATTTCAAAATTATAAGTTCCTGGAATTAAACATAACCAAAGCTACAAACAGTAGCATGCTTTCAATAATTAGAATGTAGAGTTGGTTTAAAACAATTGCTTTGAATGTTGCATTTTACAAATACCCACCTAACTAACAAATATATGCATCAAAGCTCAAATTTCAAGATAAAACTGCTAAACTTTCATTTGTATTTGCAGCATCAAACACACACACATAAAATATTATATTGCTCTTTTGTGTACAAGGCCAGCTTAAAAAGCTGGCACAAAAAGATAACAATTGTGTTGATATGAAGAGCTTCACATTTTTAGTGTATCTGCAGTCCCAGTACAACTCTGCTCTTCACACTGTGAAATGCGACAGAACAACACAGATTATTTATAACAGTGTTCACTTCTGGCAGGGTTTAAGCCTCTGCTATCTGCCATTATAGTCTTTGATAGGTCGAATTTGATGCATAGCTTGCCATGGCAACATAAAATAAGCATATGATTACGATATCTTTTAACACAACAACTTCAATATTTGACATAATTTTTCATTGCTTATGGGTATAATTTATATAAAAAAAAGACATTTTTTATAGCATTTGAATAAAAATATTCCTCAACTTAAATTCAGACGAAGAAACAGCTGCCAAATATAAAGTTTTGTTTTAAACAGAATAAGATGAACTTTTTGATACAGTACTAGTCTCTAAAAAAATAACAACAGAAATAAATGATTTCAAATCAACAAATCTTTACCTATGTATATATAATTTATACTTTATTGACTAATACACAATAGTATTTAATTAGTTTGATAAAAATATTAAAATTTACTTATTTACAGGATGATTAAATGGAATGAAAACGGCACAAAAGCAAGGCACAATATGTAGCAATAATATACACTATCTCGAATACAACTGATGTGTGAAAAACAATTACTTCTGCATATTAGTTTGATATACAAAAAGGTTTTATTTTTTAACCAGTAAAACTAAAGTAAACAAAACTCTAAAACTTCCTCATACAGTTTAGAAACAGAAGTATCAAGTATATACAGCCTAGTGGAGGGGAGAGATAAAACAAAATCTAAAAAAACACTAGGAATGACAACAAAATGGGCGTAAATCATTGTTATCAAATTACAACTCGAGATACCATATTAAAATAATCAAAATTAACTTTCACATGCGTTAAGACTTGCTGATCAATAAAACTGTGGGCAATTATTTCATGTGTTTGAATAAAGGGGCTAATAAAAAACACATCTAGTTGCCACAGCAAACTAGGGCATCCTCCAGAGTCAGCTAACTAGAGAATCAAAAGTCAGCAGACTAATCCATCCTCCCTGATCTGCAAGCTAGGACATCCTCCAAAGTCAACTAACTAGAGACATCCAGATCAGCAAACTAGACTCTCCAGTCAGCTGACTATGATGACCCTGATCCGCAAACTAGGACATCTTCTGAGTCGGCAAACTAGGACATCCTCTCCAGTCAGCAAACCAGGGCACGCTCCAGAGTCAGCAAAGCAAGAGACTTTCCAAGTCAGCAGACTATGGCATCCTACCTGATCTGCAAACCAGAGCATCCTCCAGAGTTAGCAAACTAGAGACACCCAGGTCAGCAAACCACAACATCTTCCAGAGTCAGCAAACTAGGACATCTTCTCAAGTCAGCAAACTAGGACATCCTCTCAAGTCAGCAGACTATGGCAGCCACCCTGATCTGCAGACTAGCACATCTTCCAGAGTCTGCAAGCTAGAGACTCGTCCCCGAGTCAGCAAACTAGAGACACCCAGAGTCAGCAAACTAGGACATCCCTTCAAGTCAGCAGACTATGGCGGCCACCCTGATCTGCAGACTAGCACATCCTCCAGAGTCTGCAAGCTAGAGACTCCTCCCCGAGTCGGCAAACTAGGACCCCCCCCCCGGGTGCTAAGAGGGGTGTATGAGGCCGTTTACGTGGTGCAGGGAAGAGGGAGGGGGTGCGATGAAGTTGAGGCCGCCGTTGGGTTGCACGTTGTGCGAGCCGGCCGCGTGGTTGGAGTTCCTCAGGACAGAGTAGACGTCGTCCATCTTGCTGAGCTGCTCAAAGAAAGGGATGAGATCCCGCAGTTCGGTGTCCGACATGTCGTCAAACCAAGAGTTTACAGGCACCTGAAAGAATGCAGGGGGACAGTATAGTATTTGGAGAAGTAATATTATTAAGCATAACCAATTGAAAAAATAGTATTTTTAAACTATAGCAAGTATACATACAGTGGTGGCCAAAAGTGTAGACATTTTTAGAAACTTTCATGTGTTTCAACTGTTACCTGTGTGCTTGCATCGATTAAATTTTGCTCAAATACAAACATTTAAATATTATGTTGAAGGTAATTTAATGTAGAATTTCAATAAAAAAACAGAATCAAAGTATCTGTATTACAAATAAAGTTATGCTCATTTTAGTTGAACAAACATGCACAATAAATGGGTTCTCTTATGCTGAAATTGCAATACAAGTTGGTGGTTCAACGACTTGCAAAACTAAGACAGATCATACTATCAGTTGCATAACTTATTCGTAATGCAGATATTGTAATACTGTATTTTTAATTATACATTAAATTACTTTGATGATGATGCTGTATCCATGGATATAGATTATATGGGACCAAAGGTCTCATAGACTGCTTCAGCGATCTGCAGACAGTCATGGTTCATACTCCAATTTTATAAAAAAAAAAATAAGTACTTTTTAAGGACCTCATTAAAAAAGTTTTAGAGCTATCGGAAGCTTAAATTTCCTGTGCAGTTAAGATAACGTAAAAAAAATTCGAGAAAATACGAAAAAAAATAATGTCTTACTAAGAAAAATGTGGTAACAGAAAAAAAAATGTGTGCTTTATATTATTTATCAACAACAGGTGAGAAATAAAATTCAAAACCTTTAAAATACTAAATTAAAAAGCATGCAGGGAAAATTTCAGTTATTTATAGACAATATTCAATAGTGGCCTTATTAAGAAATAAAACTTTAAAAACAAAAATCATCCTTCTCATACAACTTTTAAAGATATTCACTTCCCCTCGCTTAAAAGCTTAATTTTATAATAATAATTTCACACTTTCCTAAGAATGATCACGAAACGCCATGTCAAAGATACGAAAGGCGTCCACATTTTTGCCTTTCGATAGCTGAACGTTCTTTGTTTGTAAACAGAAGAGAGGTAGAGTTGAGTTGTTTCGCCATGAAGTTGCTTGCAGAGAAGGTGGTTTGGTTTAGTTAGTTTACCCAGCAGAGCATGAGAGCTACAAGCGAGCTACTAAGTAGCATGAAAAAATTAATTACGAAATATTTGACGAAAATTCTTAAGTTCCGAGGAAAAAATAAGCACTTATTAAGGACTTTGGTTCAAAAATTAAAAATAAGAATAAAGTAAAAAATAAGTACTTTTTAATCACTTTTTAAGGGCCTTATAAACGAATGTAAAAAATAAGTACTTTCTAAGGTTTTTAAGCACCGTACGAACTATGACAGTGGTCCTCATAAAGATTAAATTACTTTTAATTTGATATACAATTGTTTAATTTGATGTACAATTAATATATTCTGTAATCACACAAAGTTGAAAAATATGAAACTTTAGAAAAATGTCCACAATTTTGGCCACCACTGCAGTAAAAATAATAATGTAAAATAGAATATCTATTTCAGTATAATAGTATATGAAAATAAATTGCTGTCAATTAAGGGAAATTTTTTTTTCCTTGGGCATGGTGACACGGCTAGATGAATCATTGACATTCCATGCAACAATATATCACTGGCAATATATATCGCACTGTACGCGGAAAAGTGGCCCATCGGCCAAAATGGACTTTTTGAGATAACACTACTATAGGATGCAAAATTTTGATATCTTTCTATTTTTGCAAACAGGGGCCTTTCTTTCGCGAACAAAATCATTCAAATTTGTTTGCAAAAGAAAAGCCCATCTAAAAAAATCTCAGCAAAGAGAAATTTAAAGAAAAAACTTCCGTAATGTTCAATAAATGATTATACTTAATTTTTTTTTCATAAAACTGTAAAATAAATGTCTTAGACATTTTCAAAAAATCAGATTATTGTACACATAATTCAATCAGTTAATGACCCTTATGTTTATGCATCAAAAATATAAACAAAAAAAATGCACCTATTAATTATTACTTACTGCATTATCTGGATGGAAGATATAGGAAGCAGGTGAGTTATCTACTATAATAACTTTGTGAAGATCCCGACCTAACCTACCCAGATCCTAAAAAAAGCAATACTTTACATTAGCACTAATATATTATAAATGAATTTAGTTCAAGAAAACAGTATTTGTCTCCAATAACAAATTATTCAAAAATAAATATAAATAAATGCACCTTACCTTTACATAGTTCCCTCTGTAAAAAACACAAGATTCTCTAAAAAGACGAGAGCGGAAAACTCCCCATTTATCTAAAAGGTCTGCTACTGGATCAGCGTACTAAAAAAAAAAAATGAAAATTTTAGGATAGAAAATATATAAATATACAAAAAATGGCAAGTATTCTTAGAAATTGACAGTTTCTTATTCAGTTCTCTATAAATCTAATATTTTTTTTTTTTTTTTAAATATTTCACATTTTAGTAAGTTTGAAGCTGATATAAAGCATTGCAGTTTAACTCAATATTTCATTGTAACTGTTTGAAATATATTATTGCTGCAATCAACACAAGGGCTATTTTAAAAGTTTGGTTTTGAGATAGTCCAAAAATTTTCCTACTTTTTCTAAAAAAAATTTATATTCATAGTTTTATTAAGAATGATTAAGTTGGGAAACTTATTTGATAGTGAATAAATTGTGAAGGTTACATTCTTCTTTATATATTTTGTCAACTCTTTGAGTGAAATTTCAAACGATGGTGTCATTAAGTACAATTCATTCAAAATTATTTTGATTTATTAAGGGGGTTCAATACCCAAAAATCGGTGAAAAAATCAAAACAAAAATAATTGGCTTAAAATACTATTTTAACCTTATTAATAATGTCACAAAGTATCAAGACGATTAAAAAAATATTTTTGACATTAAAAGCCATTTTAATGTCATGGCTTCGTAAGGAAATGGGTTAACAATAAAAACTTTAAATGCGTTTTTCTCAGAACTTGATTTTTTGAACTTCGATGTACCTTTTCTCAAAAACTATGCTATGTTTTCTCATAAACTTTTTTTTATATGATGTAATACATAGTATAGATTAATCTGAGGTTATAAATTTTAATAAAACTAAAGTGGAAAAAACTTTTAACCTCAGATTAATATACAAGGTTGGTATAACACACACAGAAAATTTTAAGATGATCTGATCAGTAGTTATTGTGAAAAGGTACATTGCAATTGGCCAATTTAACATTATCGATATACAACACTGAACCCCCTTAAGTGGATCGTAAAACAACTTACTTTAGCAAGGCTAGCTGTAAACAGAACACACTCGTACATTTCTCCCATTTTTTGTAAAAATTCATCTACATAAGGCCTTTTAAGAACAGAAACCTGCAAAACAAAGATATGCTACAATAAGGAATATACGATAAAAGAAATTTAAACATGTTTTAATAGATCTAAGTTGATAATTTAAAGTTCTAATTACCTCCCCTATAACCTCCCAAGATAGCTAGCAAAACTTGACATACATTTTTTTTTTACTTAAAGGCATTTTTTCCAATACAAATGGACTTTCAGAACTATGTTTTGCAGAAATTGTTTTTAAAAAAAATCACTGTTATAAATTATTTTGCATCAAAGCGGGGGGCGGGGGGGGGGGGGGGGCGTCTATTTTAATAGATAATGGAACATTGGAAATGAATCGCGAATCCAGACTTCAAGAGGTGGAAGATTGGCTGAAAATGTAATTTATTCGCCTTCCTTGGATATTATGGAACAAATCATTGTTTTTGATGTTGTATTCAGTTTTACAATTAAGAATTGACAAGCAAAATCTATATTTCCCAAAGTGGTTTAATTTGTGCCCATATTTAGGGCAATGAATAGCTAAAAGAGTCAGATATAAAATTGTAAGGTAGTTTTAACTGTAGTAAAATAAAAAGTGATATGGCTGTTTCTTGTTATATGAATATGAAGCAACTAAAAACCGTAAGAATAAAGAAAATAAACATAAAAGTTGTGTCAATATGTCACATTATGCGTATATATTATTACACGTGTATTAGGTTATGTCAAAGTTAGTCCAGAATGCAATCGATTAAGACCCAACATCCATTTAAAGTGATGTTCTTCTTAAAAAGATATAAATAAACTATGATAGATTTTCCCCTTATAAGATATTTACACAGCTGTACAAAAACACTATTATAATAAAATGCCTGTAACAGTGAAAAATATTAAGAAATATAGTGGGGGGGGGGATTGTTTTTATGAAAATTAACAGCTGCTATGAGCAATCAAAGGCTAAATAACAATATTATAATTTTCTAGAATAAAACCTACTTCCATTGTTAAGCAAGCATACACTAAATAAAATAAAAGTATGTATTAAAATACACTTACCTGATGAATAACTCCATCGATTTCTACAGGAACCATAAAATCAGCATTACTAATAGGCTAAAATGAAAGTAAAACATTTTATTACAATGCTTTAAGTTTAGCAGTTCACTAAAAAAAATTAAACACAAATATTAATTTGGAAGCAAATTTTACAAATAAAAAAACATAATAAAAAAATCCAGAAATGAAAATGGCGGCGGATTAACTTGCTGTTTAACAAGTTGCTCAATAAACTAAATTATATGCTAGAGTAGTTCACAATATCAAAGATAAATATTATTACTACTAGCTAGGAAGTAGTACTAGTTAACTCGACGCAGTTATCTTAGCCATTTTTTTTAATCTACAAGCACAAAAAGGACATTTTTTAAATAGAAATTAATGTAAACACCAAAATAAAAATCTCAGTTCACATGGATATCACAAATAACTAAGTTTAAATCTCTCTTACAAACTTGTACTGCAAATAACTCAATAATTAGGCCCCATTGTTTTACATTAAAAATCTTTTAATTCTGACATATTTGAAGCATTTTTAAGTAGGTACATACTGTACCATTAATATAGACAAGTATACACATTATCTTAATTTTTTAAATGCACTATTCTTACAAAACATACTAATTATTTGATCATAAAAATTTACATAAAACTACCTTGTAAAAAAAAAAATTATATTTTAAAATTCATTCATTGAAACTTTTTTTAGAAAAAAAAATCTATCCAGTTAAAAAAATAAAACTTAGCCAATTAACTTACTTTAAATGAACTATGAACAAGTGTTTCGTCTAGGTCGATGACCAGGCACATCTTATGAGCATCTTGATGTTTTAATTGTGGAAGTAAATGTTTTCCTTGAAATTCCTGTAATTTAAGTTATTTTTCCATATATTAACTAGGTTAATTAGAAAAAGAGCTTATGGCTAGTGTTATAACTATGTAATAATTAAATTTTTCAATGAAAAAGGGTTAAGAGGGCTTGACAATTGTAAATGTATAATTTGTCAAATTAAATTTACATTCATAAGATTTAAAGTAAAAAAACAACAACCTCACTAAAACAAGTATGTAATAATTTTAATTATTATGAAGAGGGGAAAATATTTACTTTAATGCCTGACTTTAATATTAAATTTTCATTTTAACTTTTAATCACTACAAATTGTGTAATATATACTATACAAAAAACTTATATAATATACATATTAATATGGGGAAGCAGTTGGCAAGGAAACTAGTTTTTCCCAATGTAACTTTGTTGTCATATCGAAAGAATTAGTATGAACTGTATTTCACACAGTATGGCACAAGACCAGAAGAGTTAGCCCATTTTATACAAAAAAAATGAACCATATTAACTGCAAAATCTGATTGTTATTTTCTTAAAAACCAAAAAAAGTGACATGCGTTTAAAATAAATGCACAGTAATGCATGTTTTAAAACCCAATAGACACTTCAATTTAAATTAATCCGATTAAAAATACAAATAATGCGATATAAAATTATAAAAGGTTTAATAATATGATGATTCGCTTTGCTGGCCAGAATATCCTAAAGAAGCAGAAAATACTTTAATTTGGATCTGCCAAATGTATAGTTATAGTATGGGAGTTTCGTAAAACAGGCCTTACCTTACGTCTACTTGTGTCAGAAGTCTCTTCTGTATGAATGGGTGGGTTAGGTCTTTTGGACTTTGCACCAAAGCAGCAGAGTAGAGAATTGATGAGACCTTTGTGTCTAGGTTTCTTTGTGGATGTTAAAGCTGGAATTTTAAAAAATAACATTAGAAGGCAACTAAGTTTCTGATAAACTCTTTAAAAAATTAGACATTTGAAATGAAAACATAATAATAATGAATTTAGGTAGTTGCAATGACAAAATGCACAGACAGAAAAATAAAAAGCAATTTAAACAAAAGGACCCCCCCTCCCCACACACACACCTCTGAAAGGGATACATTACAAATTACAATTACGACATTAAACGCTTAAAAACATTGTTTTTTTGGTTAAAACTAATAAATCATTACTACCCAGTTTGAATTTTAAGTCAATAGCCTATAATTTTCCAATTCAGTGCAAAAAAATTAAATTATATACAAGTTTAAAAAGGAAAATGCTAAAAAAAATATAATTTTTTAGGAATTTCCAAGTTACACTCCACGTTCATTTTTAAAATGCTTCTATAAATAAAACAATTTAAAACAAATATTTCATAATATATTTTTTTGAAAAACCCAGTGATAACGTAATTTTTTTTATAAGATATAATTAATTTGTGAAAGCTCTGCCAATCCCTGGAAATTGCTGCACAATTCCCACTGGGGAAATGAGTTCAAAATCTTATCTTTCATCATTTAGATAGAAAACATTGATTTAAAAGTTCACTGCAATTTTCCTAATTTAAAAGACAAACAAAAAAAACTTTGCACCGTCTCAAGTTATTTTGTTGACAATATTCAAATTGGTGTAAATACAAAAGTTTAAGAGCCATTAATTTAATTTTCTCAATTTCTAATTAATTTCTTTCATTATTTTTAAAGTAATTACTGTCATCTGTAAGTTGTTAAAATATTCCCAACTAAACTAAATAATAATTTCCAAATAATGAGGGTTCCAATTCGAAAGTACACAAATTTGATAGTAAATTATTCAATGCGATAATTTTTTTTAAAAAAGCACTCAAGCACCCTTCAACTTAAAAATAGTTCAAACTTCAAATTCTGCATTTTAAATACCAACTCTTTACTATCCCTTCAGCCAAGAACTCAAAAAAAAAAAAAAAAATTAAATTCCTCCGACGCCGAAATTAAAACACAACACCGGCCGACCTAATAACATAATGAAGCAAGTCTGCAGTAATAATAAAAAAATGCCATTATGCATTCAAAAACCAGAAAGGGCATTTTGAGCGACAAGGAACCAGTTTGCAGGGAGTGTGAGCGAGCTTGTGTGGTTCGAGCCCGAGTTCGACCTCCTCGGCGGCACGACCTGTACTGCTCGCGGGCATGGAACGCAAGGGTGGCCCGGCACTTTCGATTTTTCGTCCGGGAAAAACAGCAAGTGCAGATATACCGACTTGGAGGAGGAATTAATTGAAGGACTATTAAATGAATCGATGACTGCTGGAGTCGGAAATGAGTTCGGATTGTCGGGCTTTTCCGAAGAAAAAGTACGAAACCTATTCGCGCACGGCCGACTATAGGTTTTTATTAGTTGAGTCGGGCGGGATCCAGATGGATAGTTCGGTGCTGCTATCAAAGCTAATAAATGGATTAACCCATTAATGACGACTTTGTGAATGCCACTAACAATAACCTAAATAGACAAATTAAAAACAGATATTTGAAAAGGTTGCGTTTTACGGAAAGACATTGTGAGGTTTCGTAAAAAAAAATCTGAATACTCCTCAAGCAGTTCAAAATTTATACACAGGGCAATCGTGACATGTTAATTAGGGAAATATACATGCCAAAGTCTGCGGTGCCGCCGAAGGATGGGAACTTGGTCCCCATCGCACTTACAACGCTGATCATTGTGTTCTAGTGGCAATACCAGACCATGCCCTTACTTTAACAACGAAATCTCTTAAATGACTTCAATAATCAATATAGTGATGGGCAAAAACGATTCAAACAGAAACTTGAAATATGACACCTATGTTACTAAAAACCCCAATTCAATTTAAGCACATAACCCTTACAGCACTGGAGTGGACACTAAAACGCCGAGAAAAAAAAGCTTTGGATAAAAACTGAATAATTTACCACGAACTTTAAAAAAATAAGCAGGAAGTGAAACACTAGAGGTCAATTGACATTGTCGAAGGAGGCAAAATTGGCACGTGCGCCGCACAGCTGCGACCCGAAAGGCGCTTTAAGATTACGCGAAATGTCAACTTGAAAGCCCAATTAATTTAGAGACCATGGCTTTAATTAATTGCAGTTTGCAGTCATTGGGACCTGTTTGTTTCGAACAAATCGTTTATTACCTCAAGTGATAGAGAAAAAAAACCTGTAACTGTGCATTTCTTACAATGTTAATGAAATAATCGTTTTGAATTGTCTGTAGTGGGCGGTGGGTTAAGAATTCAAGATGTTATAGATATGAGTTAAGTAAATTCATTAATATACTTAAATTTCAACGAACAAAAAAACTCAAGAATTTTTTTTCCCAAAAAAAGATCGGTTTGCTTTGCAAGAATATATGTACACTTTAAAAAAAAAAAATTGAGAAATACGCCCTCAAAGTTACTCCACTATGTTGAAGCACTGTATTTGTCCGAGCCGATTGAGCGAGTGTGAAGGAAAAATCCTAATACATTTCTATTCGAGACTATTGTGCTAATTTAAGTCTTAATTTTGAATCTACATATTTTGTAGTACAAAATGGGCGAGCACAGAGGCATATACGCTACACGCAGCGATCAAATTTACAATTTCGCGCGAAAAAAAACCCAAGACGCATAGGTTATCTCTAACTCTTGTTGAGAATGGTTCGCTCTTTGTTGAGTAATGGGGGTATCTCGAGGTGGGAGGAAAGACATTGGGAGACTAGTAGCAAGGCCAGTCAAGGTTATAAGAGAAGAAATGATCAGTCGTGCAGAAAATAGCACAACATGAAAGAGGATGCAATTACAGTTACGAAAGTGGTTGTAGTTTCATAGACAAGAAGAACAAGATATTGATATTTCTACCGATTTTGATTGCTCAACAAGCCGCATCCTCCAAGGGATGCAAATTTTAGACTTTCAAATTCTAAATGTTTCAGTTGCTGAGCTTCAGTTATCACAAGTAAAAAAAAATACAAATCAACAAGCACATATCTACTTTATTAAAATGGAAAAGGCTGAAGGCAACATCTGTTTATTATTTATTTAAATTTCAATGTGTGCATATCTAATTATTTGAATTAGTTTTGTTTTTTAGAAATTTGACAACTGGCTTGGTCAAAATGGAAAAATTCTTTTGCCAACTCTGTATCAATCTAGAAGGGTTTTTTTTACCAAATTAATAGTAAATACCGTAAAAAAAAATTCGTTTATTATTTTTCAACAAAATCAACAATAGAAAAAATATTTCAATTACAAAATACAATTGAATTGAAAAATTTGGAGTGCATTGCATAAGAAAGAGATTGGATGTAAACATGAAATTGCGTATTCCCACATTCTTCATACCATTCTTTAGAGGAAGTTAATTTGGAAAAAAGAAATGCGCCGTACAATAAGGTAGTTAATGATCATAATTAATAAAATATTAACTGTCCGTTTGAATAAAAGGTTTGACTGGCAACCTTGAGGTCTTGTCCTACTGCACGGACGAAAGCGAATAAAGGAATAGTTAATGCCACCCGTTTACTGGGAAGTAATTAAGGGTTGCTCACTCCACCCTGACGTGTTCATGCTCCGCCTCAATCTCCCAACTCTTTGCCAGAGGCAAAGAGCTGGGAGATGCTAGAGGCAAAGAGCTGGGGTTTGGCTTCTTATTTGGCGCTATGAGATTTTGGCGAGAAAAAGCCCTTCTGGCTGCATGTTTAAATATTTTACTGTTCTGTAAACTTGGGGAAACAAATAGACTTGTGTTGTTTGCAATAACGTTTTAAATTTCATTTTTCGGAAGTGTTTTTGGTATTCTAATAAACCAAGAGAGTTTTGAAAAAGAGTTATTTATGCAACAAGTATGAAAAGTAACACTTAACTAGTGGATTTTTATTTCCGAACGAGTGAAATAATGACACGTGTTTCAGGTGTCGGCTCGTCACTTGACTGTGGTTCTAAAATACGACACCCGTCACCAATAGCCCTCGTGTAGCTCTAGTGCGACGATAATACGAACTAAACTAAGCTAATGATACGTATTTTAAGTAGTTTACTTTTTACACGTGTTTCATACATTATTTTTATAATTACGTGAAAAAAATCAAATCTAATCGATTCGAAAATAATTAACGTGCTATTTTTTTTTACGTAAAAGTAGATCGTAAAACGATAAATATCCGAAACTACAAAAGGCCAACTTATTTTAGCTTCCACACTACGTTTATAACGTAAAAAGTGGAAGGTTTTATAATCGTTCTGTCCGTTTGTCTGTCCGTCACCCACTTTCACAGAACGAACCGCAAGTCTCACAAACAAGTGAAATACGTCATTTTGAAGCAAAAAATCAGTTTAGGCTACATTCCAAATTTCATTAAAAATTTTTAATTAGAAGTTTATTTAAAATTTAAATAACTAAAAATTTAATCTACATTGAAATAACATGCGAATTCCATTTTTACTCAATATTTTCACTGTTGCCATGACATCAAACGTGCGAGAAACTTTATTTAAAATAAAAATAAAATTCTTGAAAAAAATATTTATTTTTTTGCAATAATTCTATTTGGATTGTTATAATAGCACAATAAAGTTATTTTGAAGGTTCATTATATATGAATGAAGAAAGATGCAAAAAAATATGCAAATTTTCACTTTTATTTTTGAAGCAAAAATTTTACTAATTTATTTTTCGAAATGTAAACTTGTGACTGCAAAAAGATATTTATTAAAAAAATTCATCACTATTCTTCTAAGTTCAAAAAAAATTAGCGAACGATAAAGATTAATTATCAAATCTGCAAAAGAAGTTTAAAGAAAATTATTAGTTTTTGCCATGTTTTTGCTATAAAAGTTTGAATTATAACTAACCAAAGGCCTTGTTTGGCGAATTTCTTTTTGAGGTGTTAGTGTGTTTCCTGTTGAGCGCAAAATGTTGTGTGGAAGCGGTGTAAGTGACAGATTTTGTAACAAACCAACTTGTTTTAGTTTAAAGTCAAATATTTGAGCATGGATACTGATACGAATTTTCAGCTTCCAGAAGATATGTCAAAGAAAACAAAACAACCAATGAACTCGCAGTTCGGAGAGCGTGACATCATAAGAAATTTCTCATTACGTGAAAAAAAAATATAATTGTTTCAAAAATAATTCAGGCGCATAATATTTTTAAATAAAGCAGATCTATAAATCTCTGAATATTATGAAATATAAATTTTGTTTTGAAATGAAATTTGTGTTCTAACTTTTGTCTTATTTAATTTCCTTTAATAATTTCTGTAGTACTTTAAGTTTCCATGGAGATTTTAGACAATGCAAAAGTAATAAACCAGTTGAAATGAGTGAGTTTCATGACATAATTTAGTTTTCATGGAGATATTCATATGACATTTTGTTTTTCTACCAATCAGATACTCTTATTTACTTTACCGCACTAGTGCCGAAAATAGCATTTTCGCCACTGTCTGTGAGTTAAGCACGTAAAGTGTCACCTTCGCAACGATTTATGAATAAATATGATACAAAAAAGTGAACTTTTTTGCACGTTGTTATAAAAATATTATTATTATTTACCCAGTTCTTAAAATAATATGTAATATGGTGTAAATCTAATGACTTTCTATTTTATCAATGACAAATTGATCCAATAAAAGTGCCTTTTTGTCATCAGAAATGCGTACGCATTAAAATTTTTAATTCTTCCTTTGGCCAAAATATTTATAAAAGCAATACTTATATTTAATGAAAAAAACTATAACAAAAGATTAAAAAAAACCATAAAATACAAAAAACTTAATGAGCACTCGGAACTCGGAGAGATCAGACTCATATTTTTCATTTGTGGATACCATCTTTGCTGGACTGGATATTTTCAGCTTCGTGATAGTTTTTTAATAGTTACAATAGATAACAGTAATATAACCTGGCTGTTATCGGTCGCCGGATGTCTTGGAGCCTAGGGCACTGTCTTGGAATGGTCATTTCAGCTTTACTGCTTGCCAGGGGCTGCACTTCGTAATTCGTGTATACATTGCATTGCAACACAACTAAAGCAGAAAAGCTTAGGAAATCTTCTTTTTAAAAATTTAAATGACGGATGTGTTTTTTAAGTAAAAAATAATTTGTAATTATATACTATACACTCCACTATCCAGTTCAAATATATTCCCTCTTTTTTATCCAATCGCAGACACAAGATATTAAATTTCTACCTCATAAAAACATAAAATGTAAGGAGTTTTTTAAAAACATTTATATATATGTATATTTATTTTATTAAAAGTTTCGACATTTTTCAATTTTTTTGAAAAGCATACATATACATAATATCTATTTTATTTGTTCACTAATAATTACATGAACACGTGTCAAAAATTCCAGACTTATTCCGAATGCCTTCTGAAGAAACTGTTGCTGAGCTTATTAAAATTACAAAATTTTAGTAAGACATCATCTTATTGATTACTTAATGACCATTAATTCTGTAATGCATGAATTTTTTTTCATCCCGAAAAAATATATTTGTATCTTTAATACACATACATTATGGAAAAAATACTGAAACAAAATTAACTGCTTTGGAATTTAAATAATTTCAATTTTAAAAAATATTGCCATATGGCAAAAACCAACTACAAAATTCCAATTTTGATAAGAATGATTAGAAAACTACTAGATATATTTTAAAATAACCCTCTTGAACTATAATTGTTTTTTTTTTCAAAAAAATTTATTTCTATTAAGTACTAATATTATCACACTTTGAATACTGCCAAAGACGTAATTTTACAGCATTTAATAGCTTCACTCTTTAATTTCGAATACACTTTTACTACTGTCATCTATGAGGATTTTATTAGTAAATATAGCTTCAAAATGGAATGTAATAGATGAAAAAACACAGATACGTCGAGATTGAGCTCTACTTTAATAGAATAAAGTGGATCATGTTGCCATATGGCAACAGTATGCATCCGAGGGTTAAATCTGCAGTTTTAACAGTAAATAATCAGGTAAAATCAGGAATTTAAAATATTGAAATGGCTTTAGATAAAAAAAAATTCCAACGTTAAACCTAGGATCATTCTGCAGAAGATAACACTCGATTACATAAATATGAATACATTATTTAGATCAAAATGTAGTTTTTTTACTAATAATAATTAAAACTTTTAACGAATTACCATGTATTAAAAACACTATTCAGAATCACAATATTTGACGTGAAACTTACATTTAACATATTCGCAGTAAAATTGAACCAATAAATATTGCTTTAATAGATAAAGATATTTAATTTCAACCACAACATCATTTTGATAAACAGTTTTTAGTTAGTGAAGTGCAGTTCTTCTTTTACCTACATCTATTATTTGCGCAAGATAAAGAAAAAATATTTAGTTTTTTAATTTTAGTAATTTTGATAGTAAAATAAACATCCTATAGACGCTTTCCTATTATATAATCGATTTTTAAACATTTAGTGTATCATCATAAGTTAGAAATATCAACTGTGCCTGATAATTGAAATTGATATGTGACGAATTGGCCTCAACTATTAGACATTTTTTATATTTATTTATTTTTATCACAGGTATTTTAATAATCTAAAACCCACTCCCAGAAGAATGAACTTGGCTGCATTTACATTCTTTTTAGGTTAGAATATAGTTCAGTTTTACGTGGACGTATCTGAGTATCAAAAACTAAAATATTTTTTCTAAGTACAAAACTTGAAGTAAAAATTTGCTTGTGTGTGCTCCCTCTGGATTTAAACTAGTGTTTCCTTAAAATTTTATTTTAAAATATTCTATTAAAAATCTAATTTAGAAATATGTTTTATTTCGAATATGATTTTTCTACATTAACACATGCAAAATTTCAATTAGGTACAATAAATATATTTAACTTTCAAAGATAACAAAACATAAATAAGCTGCAAAATTTTAATTTTGAGCATAGAAACCCTTTTTCCGCTTAAATGTACTACAGGATTTTCATCCAAAATTTAAAAACTGCACTATCACTACCCTACGTGTGTATGATAAATGGCGTCTGTATTTCTGCATGAAATAGTAAAGTAAACCAAATATTGTATGTTGTTCTAGCCCATTAGCACTAGTCACCCCTAACGGGCAGAGTAAAGTAGAAGAAATTAAAGGAAAAAAACCTCTTCAAAGTTCATTAAATTTGTGCATATTGATGCGAAGATTCTCATCCAAGAACGCAAATTCCAAGTGACGATTGCGAAACCTGGATTATAATACTTTTACCAGTAACATATTCAAAATCCTTTTTTTTCGTTTTTGTTATTACTTTTTTCTAAAATTAAATATATATTTTTTAGTTTGCTCTCTTCTATTTTCCATTACTTTTTTAATCGATTTAATTCTTGTAAACCCTACCATTAGTGGTCAGGGACAAATCCAATTAAACGAAACTGATTAAATGAATTATATATAATGCTGATGGAAAATACTAATGTTTAAAACTTGAGGAATAGTCATGACTTACATAATTTTTATTACTTGGGGACAGAACATGACACCTTTAGAAAGATGTAATACATAATACTTTATTCTAATATAGCTGCTATATGAAAGCTTAAGTCACAAATTGCAACAAAGGGGAACCTCAAGCTGACCAAAACTTTCAAATTACAGAATAAACTTTTCCTATAATTTAAATCCGTTTCTTTACTTTATTTACAAAATCTAATTGAACATAGTATAAAATTGTTCTAGAGACCTGGTGAAGAGGTTTAGAATACTTATTGAGAAAAATTAATTTTAATTAAAAATATAAGTGGAATCATGAAATATTAGTTTTTTTAAAAAAATTTTAAACAAAAAAGCATTTACACAAGCTGTTTGAAATCGAAATGTCTATATTGCAAAGAAAAAAAAGGCTCAAAAGAAATATGTTTCAAATTATGATTCATAATTTCCTCCGTCTCTTTTATTGGTCTATCATTGAAATAACCGCTTGTTTATGTGATTTAACCAACACTAAATTTCTAATTTTGGAAGAAACTATAATTTTCCATCAGCAATATATACATGGAAAATAGTTATTTAAGCCGCTGTGGGTATAATAAACTTTTTCCAAGCAAGGAGGAAATTTACAGAATTTTCAAAAAGTTGAGATTCGGATACATTAACTTTTTATAATTACGTGCAATAAATATTTTTCTTTTATATAACATAAAAGAAGGAAATTATATATTTTCCAGCAGTCAGAATTTCCTTCTCTTATATAAGTACATATTTCTTCTTTGCATTATACATTCACATATACATGCAGTACTTTACATTGATACCTTTAGCAAAAACTGCATAAGCTCCGAAGGACATAAGATCTTAAGGACCTAGACAAATACTAATCACTTCAATAAGGTTTTAACGTTAAACATCTGAAAGACCTAAGGCACTAGTCCAAGGCCACCACTAGTCCCCGCTCCATAACTGGAGACAGCGACAACCTTACTTGACATTGCCGCAAGCTGCTCCTTTTGATAAGAGAGTGTAAGCCATATGAAAGAAGAGGGGGGATTTTCCCCTGCTCTCTAGATAACAGGAAGAGGAGGCACAAAATTTCGAAATATAAATCACTACTCAGTACTCACAATTTAAATTTACCTTTACAGATGTTTTCAATTGGAAAAAAAGGTTAAATATTAAAGTGTCTAAGAATATTGTTCAAAAAATTATTTATTATTAATTCTTTTATTCTAATCCCTTCTACCATATGACTCTGGTTATTCAATTGATCATAAAACCATAATAAATAATACTGAACACTTTTTACTTATCTTGTAATGCCATTGTTAAAAGATATGCTGATTATGAATAACATTATAAAACCAGGAATTGACTAAAATCACTACTTAATCATGTTAAAAATAAACTTAATTTTGAGAAGAAATCTATGTTTCTATTTTGGTCTGTTTTATATATTTTCCTCGGCTCAACTTCAGTACACGTATATTCCATATCTTATCGGAATTTCTTACAATTCAACGTGCAAGTTCAAATAAAATCCCGTGGTCAAACCACCATCTTAATAAGTAAAAAATAAGAATAAACCTCACAAATACTCCTCAAAAGCAAACGATACTGCATTTGGGGGTTGCCTGTCAACTAAATGTCGCGAAACCTAAAAAACCACTTGATCTGCTACTTGGCAAACGCAACACTAAATTTTTCCAAATAGCAAGCGCCAGAGGCAAAGAGCTGGGAGATTGAGGGCGGAGCATGAAGTACGTCACGACCGCGGGAGGAGTGAGCAACCCTTAATTACCGCCCAGTACCCGTTTGGCACCTACAATAAAAATGGCCGTGGGTGCGTCGGCTCGACAGAGATAAGAAGATGGTGATGCTGTCGGGCAAAAACCAATTCAAAAACCTGTTCGCCAAGTGAAGCTATTGATTGCTTTTGTAGTAAGCCCAAACAAACTCTCCCGGTCAGCTATTTGGCGATTTATGTCTGTCTGATAAAAACTAGAATTTTATTTACCTGTGAAGGAAATTACTAGTCATTTTGTATAATTTCAGATCTCGTGCTAGATCCTACACACCCTTGCCAACCTAAGTTGGGTAAATCAGTGGGTAAATAGAAATATGCAATTGAGAAGATCCGCGATGTAAAGAGTTCCATAAATTATTTGTGAATCAATCCAGAAAACATGTTTAAAACATTAATTTCGTTTAAGGTATAACAGATTTGAATATTATTTGAGAAAATTTGGCAATTTCATCAGAATGAAAAGCGTATTTTGGGAAAATTGTATTAAGATCATTATATACTAGGTAATTATTACCTTACAAGTGTTTCCAACTAACGGACCAACCGAGCTTTTCTCTCTATCTTTTTACTCTTCGTTTTTACTAAAATTAGGTTGGCACGGAGTGTACATCGACTTGGAGATTCATGACTGTCTAATAAAAATTAGAATTACAATGCATTTCCTCACATGTGAAGGAAATTAAATTACTATAATATTGCATAATAACAGATTTCGTGCTAAAGCCTACAACTGCGCAAACACAAACAGACATTTTTTGATTTTTAGGTAACGCTTCTAAAAGGTATAAAATGATGAGTTTCAGCATGAACTAATAATATTGAGTGGTTTGTTTGGGCTTACTAGGGTTGCCTTGAACGACTTCACTTTGTTTCTCGCCAATCATCTCCATCTTCTTCTTAACTCTACGGTCGGCTCGTCTTGTGGGACCGATGCCAAATTTCGGAGACGGTTTAAGTTTCGTTTGTGATGGATAGCCTGTACGTAACCACCCACAACAGTAAATACAGAAGAAATAGAACTTGAGGGAATTGGCTCTCAATCAATTAAGGTCAACAATCAATTAAGAAACAAAAGAAAGAAGAAAAGAACTCTAGGTCGAATATGGCGTACTTAACCGCATGTAGCAAAAAAAATATTATGAAATGCGTGTACAAAAGATATTAAGAGATGCCATTCTAAATATCAAATAAGACAATTTTATTAGTTGTAACAGATGTTTTTTTTAATAAAAAAAAGTTTATGTGTCTTAGGGAAAAGTTCTAATTGTCAATTAACAATTAGTACATGAGTTGTGCTTTCACTGCTTCAACTAAAAAAAGGGGGAGGCTAAGCAAATACAAAGAAAGTCCTTGGGGGTGAAATCAACACAATAAAAGCATCTGTGGCATGAAAGCTCTCTACACTGTATCTCACAACAACTTTATAGCTCATGAAAAAATAACAATGAATAATGACTAGATGAAGGTCCTAGCAGCACAGAGGCACTAAATAATAATTTTGCTAGGGCAAGAAATATAGCAATTGGCAATATAGAAACAACAAGTCATGCATTATATTGCAAACAATCATAAAAAATAAATATGAAGATGTTTTCTGACATGTTTCAAATATTAAATATATGTATATTATAGATATAGAGGTGTGCTTTGCTTAGCACCGAAATTGGCGATTTTCACTTTTCCCAGATTTTGATGCAGCTAATCTAATTTTGTAATGAAACAGCAATTTTAAAATATAGAATAGTAATTTTTGTAGCGATACAAACAAAATTTATGTTCAAATTGTAATAATTATAATAATGATTGCACAGGCAAGCAGAGAAATTGTCTACAGTCTCCTGTAAAATTGGACAAAGGTGCTAGAAACTCAATTCTAGTAAAACATCATTCTATTATATGTGTAGAAATCATGATGAGTTACTGTTTGAAGTAGATAAATTATTAGTACATTAAAATTGCAGTTTTTGAATTAAAAAATGCTTATTAAAAAACAACAAATTTTGTGATTTGTGCAATATTTAATGCTTTTAGAGAGCTGTGGATTTCCGATATCTTAGTTACGGGTATATATAAAATGTGATAAATCTTAAATTAAAAATAATCAAATTAGACACATTACAACTTGCAAGCTACAAATTAGGTAGCAACCACATATTATGTCCCGAATATGTTACATAACTCTACCATTCAGAAACTTGAAATACTACAATTTCAAAGCCTCTATTTTTTAAAATATCAAAACTGCTAAAATTTGAATATATTTTGTGCGAGCTAAACAACGAACTAAGTAATTAGTATGTAAAAATACAGCGTATATCAAAAGTTTATTGAAAAAAATTAGGCAACTATAGATTTATTGACATAAAATACTCAAACTTTCAACAGTCATAAAATTAAATTTTCAAAAAATTAAAAATCATATCGCAAAAATATAAAGACTAAATGCGTTGAAATCTAACTTAAAGAACTGTCAATCAAAATTTGCATATTTGAAAGTCATCAAAAGGAACTTTTCAAAGGAATTATGATGCAATAGCTTCTTGAAATCTAATCGAATAGATGAATCATTTTTTGATTGTTAGTAAAGAAATTTCACAACTTTGAGTTTAAATGATAAATGTAATTTTACAAATCTATCATTTGAAAGCCTATGAACTAAAAGTTTTCGACATTGAAGAAAAATTATATGCAGAAGAGCTGGTATTCCTAAACTCTGTCAAAAGACTCAAAGGTGTTACTTTTAAAACAGTTTGGGTGACTAAAGACAACAATTAAAGGCAAAACAAAATTTCAATATTAGTTTCAAACCAGGGCTAAAAAATCTCAAAATTTTTACATGTCCTGTCGGGCATGTTAGTCTTAGAAATACATGCCCGAATAAAACTTTTACATGCCCAAGCTCAGGCGGAGAGAAAGGGGGAGGAGGGGAAAGAAAGCTGTACCCAGGCATGAGTTTGACAAAAATAACAAAAGCTGAAACTAAAATGCATGATTGGACGCGTAATTTTTTTAAGCAGTTACATTGTGAAGTAACTAATTTTGATTTAAGATTAAAATTATCAATTTTCAAGAAGCAACGAATGGATATGTTGGGGATTTATTAAAACGCAAAATGTTTATTTAAATTAATTTATGGAAAGGTATTTTTGATGAAAATTTTACTTGCCCGGTCGGGCATGTGAGGCGAAAAAATACATGCCCGATTGAAATTTTTACATGCCCCGGGCATGTCGGGCAATATAATTTTCGAGCCCTGTTTCAAACCATAATCTGTTCAATGTGTATGAATTTGTTATACCTTGTCTAGCCAGAATGCGAGCTTCGCAAAGACTTTCTTCCCCCACCCCTTCGCTTGGCTTTCTTCGAATCAGCGTGAGCTTGTTTTTTCTCCACCTTACTTGAGTTTGAACTGTATGATGAATAAGAAAGTCTTTTTGAGGCTTGCATTCTGGCTAGACATAGTATATAGCTGGAAACAAGGGGAGAGCCCACTTATAGGTGAAGGGAGCATTTTCTTAATAGAACTACAGAATTGCTCTTTTAAAGTGCCGTCAGTGTTCCCAGGCTTACCAAGAAATGGATGGCTCAAATCATAGATATACTTCCATATTGGAAAGTTGCTAGGGGGTGGGCCACTGGATATACGAAAGTCTATTAGAAACTCACATTCTCCAAAGTATAATTAAGCCAGTACGTTCATTGGCGACTTTGCCCAATTGAGTTTACAATGATCAAAGGCTGCCAATGAACGTACCCTACATTTCAGCAATAGTTTGGGACAGGACTCATGCCCTCGGTCAGTTTTACAAAATGAACCTTCATACATCAATAAGTTAAGTTAACCATTCACATGTACAATGCATTGGGGTTTGGAAAAAAACAAGTTAACTATAATAGACTTGCCAGTCATCGAATAGGTCTTCACCTAAACCATGCATGAGGCTGTACACAGGGCTCATACTCTACCTATGATAATTGCAATTCGTGAGTTTTTCAGGAGTACAGCAATGTAAATTTGGGAGGTAATGAGGAATAAAATTGAATTTGCTTTTGTACATGGGGAATATTCATGTGACGTCACACGTTGCGCGGTTTGTTATCCTATAGTTTTCGAACCACGTGCTAATGTTATCCTATACAGCTCTCGAACCACGTACTACTGATCCTACCATGTGATCCTGCTTATGTTATCCTACTGCTCTAACCTGTCTAACCGTTTGTTTTCGTACAGGGATTTGGAATTGAAGCTCAGGTGGAAATGGCCGTGAATGTCCCCCATTATCGTATCAGCCCTGTGACTTTACCGCACTTCAAATGATGAAACAGAGTTGTCCAGTGCATTCTGGGACAAATTGTATCATAATGTCCAAACTCTATATTTCTACTGTGCACGGGCAGACTTATTCCGAATAAAATACAGTAGAAAAAGAAAGGAGAAACGACTTGGGTCGTCGAAAAAAAAATTCAGTAGGAGATAAAAAAATATCAGGAGATGAGACACAAATTGCAGGAGTTATAATGGCCCTTAGTTCCTTATAAACAAAAAAAAAAGAATCCAGGAGTTTTTCAGGAAGCGTACGAACCCTGTATACAAAATGACAGTGATTGCGCCCTCTAGAAGGGAAGGGCGTAGGCTACATAGCCCATTACCCCACTCGAGCCCAGCAGCTCCAAAGGCTAGTAGTACACTAACCATTGCGCCAGTGGACCGGCAACTCTGAATACAATTGTAAGTTCTAAATTGTTTTGTTACAGGAGGGTCTACGAACTGCCAAGAGATATGCTAAAATCAGTGTTCAAATACCATGAAAACTTTGACAGCAATTATTTGTATCGCCTAGATATCCATCAATAATAATTTAATACAGACAGTAATAGCCCAAAAACAAACATGAAAAAATCAAATATGAAAGGACAAGGTACAAGAGCAATATCCAGTCTAAGGTTGAATACAGTGTTAGAAATTTAAGAATAACCAGTGCTACTAACTAAAACAAACTAGGAGCAAATGCACGTATATAAGAGCATTTTAAACAATTTTTTTGTTATTTATCCACAAATTCTGAAGTCCATAGTGCCTAGCTGGAAAATTTTAATGCCAAGTTTTGTAATTATAGAATCCCCAGAGTTTATAGATTTTGGGCATAACAATTTAGGATAGTGGGAGTTCCTAATTTTTTTTTTATTGTTTGAGTTTCTAAATTTTATAATCACTGCAGTTTTAACAATTCATAATTGCTGGGATTTCATAATTTAAAGATCACTGAAGTTTTGAAATTTCTAGAAAATCAAAGTTATGCAATTTCAGCAGTAAAGCGGTGGACAAATTGAAATTTAGGAGAGGTAAAGATTTGTGATTTTAAGAAAATTATTTCCAGTGCGATTTTGGGACACTAGATTTTGAAAAAAGTCACAAAAACTGTTACTAAGTTTTTAAGGTCATTTTTATTACCGAAGGATTCATTTTGGGACTAGCAACCTTTTTTAATATTGAACCTTGGTTGAATCATGAATAGGTCTAACTATGAAGATGTTCAGCAGCAAAACTTTGGATGGAACGGTATTCAAACCTGCACAGCATGCTGCTGCATGTATGTATCAACAAGTGAAATTATTTAAGCTTTAAACATGACAAGTGTGGAAAGTCTTCTTTACGAAATCAGCATTATATTACGTCTCCAGTACAAACATGACAGATAACATAACGCTCCCTCGTAACTGCAAAACTCTAGTCACCGAATTTCACTAGGATGTATTTTTGCACAATGATACAGTTTAAAGGCTTTACATCACCCTTGATACCTTCATTCTGAATTAGATATCTTTTTCAGTGGTTTTATTTTAAAGTAAAATGCTTTATAAAATGCTTAAAACTGCTTTTGTCTATTTACAGGGTCAAAAAACATTATGCAATGATTTGAGTTTAAATTCAGCTTGAAAAAGATTCTGAAGAAACTGCACATTGCCAGAGTTTTAAAAAATACACAAAGTAACACCTTATACTAGAAATTTATATTGCATTTTTTCAACACTATGGAAACGAGGGACAAAACCCTCACCACTCGGATATTGCTCTGTTTGCCCCCATTTAGAAGGGTAGCAATCAGTTGAATAAAACTGGAAAAGCATTTAGTGAAGCAGAATCCAAAGAACTACACACTGTAAAAACAGACAAATCCTGGGTCAAAAACTGTTAGGGCTTAGCAATATTCAAATGCCATGTTTGCTTTGAAACTTTTCGGTAACCTTAAAATAGGAGAAGCTTGCTCAGCTCCGGGAAAGTCGTTAAAGTTGAATTGAAATCCTGGAATGGATTTATGGCAACTTTTTCCGAAGATTGGAGACATCTCAATCTTTATAGTAAGACTAAAACCACAAAAAAAAAAACAGAAGTGACGATTGGGATAAGCCACTTTTAAGTTTTTATTTGTTTTGGGTAGCTACTTTTGATTTATTGTTTAAGGATCTTCTGCATCCTGATCGGAATTCTCTAAATTATTACTCTCAAATGCGAAAAGGAGATGTAGTTTAATTAAGCCATTTAATAGCAGAAAATGTGACAAATTCCATTGGATATGTAGATATGTGGAACCAGAAAATAACCAACAAAAATTTCATTAACTAAATAATATTATGGCATTAACAACCAAAACAATCTAATCAGAATATAACAGTTTCGAGAGAAACATAAAACTACCAAATTTTATAGTTTGTTGCTGCTCCAGGAAGTAGAGTTTTACCACTAATTTACCTATCTATAATTTTACCAAAATAAAAACCCTTTGTATACAATGGCCGGTCTCGATTTGCCAAGCAACGAAAATGTCCAAAGGCGTTTAACATTCCCCTTTGTATTTTATACAACTTTGACATATGTAAGCAACCGTAAATTTCCAAACCCGCAATAAACAGACTTGCCATTATATCATAACTGTAAAAAACCCTTTGATGAGTTAGTAAAAATTTTCAGTTTATAAAATAAATTGCACTTGAAATATTAAAAAAAAAGTTAAGTATAATAATAGTAAAGTATTTTTCCTAATCACTGGCCAGCAATATTTCAAAATCCTGATCCCTCCCTGTCTGCTTGCGATTTTTTACGTAAACCTAAAATTGGTCTCAATGGGAGACATTAAATAGAATGGACTGCGCAATGGCAAACCTAAAGTATCCTCATCATCAAACCTGATTTTGCAGAGTTTTTCCACAAAGACTTGAACATGTGAGGCCGACAATCCAGTGTGTTGAAAATTAAGTTGGGAAAGGAACACAGATTAAATGCTATTTCTACGAAAAAGATTGCTACTTTTGGCATCTTATTGCCGTTATTTTAACAAAAAAAGCTAAACATTCTTTTTTTTATAGTTAGTTTATCATTGATCTGATTAAGGCACGTGGCACAGGCAGCTAATTAGAATTTTTACAGAATATTTTTAACAAGAAAATAATCCCTGAACTTTAAAAGAGCTTATAGAATAATTTACTCCATTCAAAGTATAGGTTTTTAGGAATAAAGTTAGGATAAATATGCAGCCTAACTAAACAATCTTACCTGTGAAATATCACAGATCTCTTTTCAATTTCTGTTTACATTTTATAAATTGCATAAAAATTAACCTTACTAACAGAGATAAAACGATTGGAAGCAAATATTTCTTATTGGAATACAGCTGCAAAAATCAAAAAATTATCATTTGCAAAAACATTAAAATCCATTCAGTGATTTTGGTGAACCCACACATGACTTGGAAAGAGTCCCCATTTCGATTTGTCAGCTGATATTCAGGTCTGGCGACAATATAGAATAGTTCGTAACGAAACTGTAGCGATAAGTTGAAATATGTAGCAACCTTTCTCCTCTTGGCGATTTGTGATGTCGAGGAAATAATGGTAAGTTGTTTTACTATTGAAAGCGCAGTCTAATTAACTATTACATGTTTCTGGTCTCAATCAGCTAAACTGGGTGCTTGCATTGCACATTAGTGAAAAACCTCCTTTTGATTAGTGTACAGGGTTGCCAGAAAAAATTATTTACAACTCGCCAAATTAAGTAATTTGTCAACGGGCCAGCGACTAGAATGAATTTACCCACAAAAATATGAATTTCAAGGTTTCACAGGTGAATTGTATGACAAAAAAAAAATTATGCATCCATGGGGATCTACTTCTGAGCAATTAATTTCAGTGAAAAAATGTGACACTTGGAATTACGACATATTATTGCAAATGTGAAGTAACAAACAGATGAAAAAAACCTCCATTACTGTTTTTTCGATTTTTTCGGTGCAATTAACATCAAATTAATTCGCTCGCAAGATTTAATCAAGACTAACCACCCACCATTAAAAATATAGTTTTTAAATTATATATAGATCTGATTTGATTTCGTAAAGAGAATATAACCAGAATTATCAAGAAATCGCAGTTATTATGTAACAAATATAACCCGTCCTTCACTAATAGGCCTAATTGTTATCGTCTGTTAAATACCGACTCGCCCGTTTGTTGTCAAAACTTGGCAAACAAACCGAACCAAACGTAAGCAACAGTGTTGACATATTTTCACATATTCCCTATACACAAATACAGCCTTTCGCATACAATAGGGGCCAGTACTATATAAAATAAATCAAAATCTTTCGGTTTTAATAGATATAAACACTCACGATCAAAATATCTTTGGATAAATTAAAATTCGCAACGCAAACAGGGCGCCATTTTGAACATGCACACTAACCTCTATCCGGAGGAAAACTTGTAAGTTGCTCCTCTTCCCTGCTGGCTTGTGTAATAATGGACGTACTGTCCATTTAGTCCCCTTTTCTTAAAGCCGTCTCGACGGATTTATATCCCAACAGCTTCAACTGAAACACATTAAAATATTCAAAAATGAGCCGAGATGCTAGCAATGGCGCTCACATCATAGCAACTCCATATGATTTATACCGAGTGCGCATGCGCGCTGGAATTTTCCATGTGACCCTTCAGATGCTGGAATAGATGAAGAAGCAAGGGAGTTAAAAAGTGAAAGAATGAAAATAAGCTCGATCTCCCCCCGTTTTTACGCACTTGTCAGAATTGTCTCGGTCTCCCCTTTTTTACGCACTTGTCAGAGTTGAGAATTCCTATTATAAAGCTATACCCCTTTATTCGCGCACTTGTTAGTATATTTGTCATTAATAAGTTGCCGTCCTTCCCCCCAAAATATTTTACGCACTTGTTTGATTTAATATTAATGTATGGTAATCCTGGATCTCCCGTTTTTTTCCGGAATAAGTTTTAACCCCTTTTTTTTAAATATTATTTTTGGGTAAAAAGTGCTGAAAAAGTGTATCACTTTATTAAATTTTTTTATTTAGGAAAAAACTGCAGAAAAAATTAATTGTTGAAATATTTTAATTTCAATTTTCTGGTGTTAAATATGAAGTAGTGAAAGTATTGCAATGAGGTCAAAAATCTGAAATTTAACTTTTTTGTTTTTTCTTCTTGTTAATGATTATGCAAAATGGTTCCGTCTGTCTGCCTGAAACCACTCTACAGCTCGAACTTAAGCAATACACTTTAAATTTAGTATTTATTTATTTATTTATTTATTTATTTGTATGGTTGTTTATTTATTTATTTGTTTTTTTAATTGCTTGTTTGTTAAATTTGCGTATTTATATTTTTCTCACTGTTAAGTTCATTTTTTAACTAAAAATGACTCGCATACCTACAAAATTATTGTGCAGGTAGTTTATTTTTTTTATTATAGGAATGAGACCTAAAAGGAGCGAAAACACTAAAACAGTGAAAAGTGTAGACTCAGTGAAAGATGTAAATTTCGAAAAAAATTAAATTAAACCCAAAACAAGACGTGCGTCCCACCGAAATGTGAATTCTGAAACCGAATACTTTCTCTTCTTTGATCCTTCATTCTTTGCATCTTTACTTTATAGAAGTGGCTCTTATACAGAACATAGCAGTATTGTCTTCCTTCCAAATTCGTAAGCGCTTGTTGCGTTGTTTCTTTATATCATCTGCATTTTTATCGTAGCCTGAAACAATAAATTCTCTTGTTTATTATCTCTTCTTCTTATTCTTATCATGTGTCTCTTCATTTATGATATTCTTATTTTTTTTTTTTTTCACTCTTCTGCTTTTGTCAAAATCAGTGTTGGGTGAAAGCAGCAGAATAGCTCAACTCCAGTCATGCGCGTTCTGAAAAGGGTTTCGGTTTTTTTTACGAGCACTTATCATCACGCAAGAATGCGATCATCCTTTCAGAATTCCATTTTCATTTTTTTCTTCTTTTTTTGTCAAAAAAGTGGAACCATTACGTCGTTTTTGAGTAACTTCGTCTCTGCTTTCAATTGCATAAAATTGTGAATTGTGAAGAAGGAGGAATGCATTCTGTTTCGAATAACCCTTTATTAGAATTTTTTTTTCTGTAATGCATGATGCTTCGATTACTGAGCCTTGATGACAGTTGATCTAAGCTAGATCAAACTGGCGAAAAAGTTGTTTTAAATGCGTCATATTTGGATCAAATGATGTTATGTAAAAAAAAAATAAGTCTTTGTAAAATCCAATATTCACAACTTTAGGATTCGAAAAATAACGATAAATGGTCATTCTGCTTCAAAAATATTAATAAATAACTATATAAAAGTTATTACGTCTAAAAGACGCCATTTTAGCGTTGTAACATCGATAAATTTTTCCCGCTTAAACAGTGTTAGTTTTTCAACCAAATAAATTCTTCTGGGGATTTTTAAAGACGTTCTTTCGACCGAATTTATTGCAATCACTTCCAAATTTCGATAGAAGGATGGTCTGGTCTCATAGAGTCAATTCTTCAGTGCTGTAATCGTAACCTCTATAGAAGTATTGCTTTGCAATGTAAGAATGTTTCCTTCAGTTATGAGAATTGAGAATCGTCATAATAGCAAAACAAAACAAATTTGAACTAGAAGTATCGAATGGTTATTTATTTATCAATTTTTTAAGTTTTAATTATTCCTAAATATTCTGATGAGGGCGACACTATATTTTAAACTTTATCAGTTTATTATTAAAACCTTGACGCTATTTTCTTTTCAAATTAGTTTTATTATGCTGTTCTGTTATGATTCTTATGCTTGGTGGAAATATGCTTACATGACAAAGACATACAAAAAACCAGCCATACTCAAAATTAATGCATAAGCTCTAAGTGACTGACCAAAAACTGGACATCACCCATAAAACTATTTTTCCCATATTTTACTCTTTCTAGAACTTCCCCTTTTTAAATAATAAGTAAAAAAATTGTTTTGTATGTACATTTTTGAGCAATTTTCGCAAATAACTACTATTTGATTAAACACAGATATAATGTTCGAAATTTTCAATTTTGAGCGGTTTTCATATTATCCTTTGATACAGACATGTTTATAAGAATAAGAATGACGTTTACGATTTAAATGAAGCAAAATTTTCCCTTAAAAAATATGTCCCTTCAAAAAATACCTTCGAAACAAAACTAATCAAATGGCTTAATTAAAAAAAAATAACCATGTTCTGCCGTATTTTTAAAGCACAGTAATTCCCGAAGCTAGTTAATTTTAGTGTATTATTATTTTCACTGCGTAAGTTTGCATTTGAAAAAAAAAGCACGTTATTTTTAATCACCCCCGTTATCATGTGTTTATGCATACATCTTATCTAAAAAACCTGAAAAGAATTACGAAAGGAAGTTTATCAGCGTAGCAGTAGGAACTGCAACAAATACTACATGTAAAAGAAATCAAAAACAAGAAAAGATGAAAACTTCAATAAATATACGTCTTTAAATGTCCACTTAAGTTGATGCACTGTAGATTATATCAAAGTCATTTTGTATTTGATTTTGCAAAATATGTTCTTAAAAATGATAAGTTAAGGACGACTTGTAATTTTATTTGAATAAACAAAATATAAGACAGGCGAAGACCATAGTAAATAAACAATTTATCGGAGAAATTAAGTTAAACGCGAAAAACAAATTTTAAAAAACTTAAGAAGCGTTTTTATTCAAAAAGGAAATAAGTTAATTATATACACAAATGGGTCGTCAATTAGCTAATAAAACAATAACTAATAATAAAATTAAATTTATTACTAATAAAACAAATTTATTTACTTACTAATCTAATTAACTGCACTATCAAATTAAAAAAAAAAACAGCTATCTACTTGACCACTATTTACTACACTATCTAATTAAAAAAATGGACTCAACTTTTTACTTCTGTCAACGTTTTCTCAATAAAGTTTAACTGAAATATTTGCTTTAAATTAGTAAATTTTGCTTGCACGCAAATGTACGCTAAATTTGAATACTTTCATTGTGTTTTAGATATCGATAAATTATGTACATTATTACCACCAAGATACTATTTTTTTTACTTTAAAAAAATCAATTTAAGATCTATACAATAACAGCTGCTGCACATTTACATTTTATAATCGTATCTACACTTTACCTACCTTCTTTATAAAATTTTATGACTGTCAGAAATTAAAGTTTTTACACTCTTAAAACAAAAGAGTGAAATCCACTCCAGTTGGAGAAGTGCATTTTCGACACCGTAAAGGCATGCATATTTACTCAGACTGAGTTAAAATCACTCGTTTGGAGTGATCCTGTCGGAGGTTTTACACACAAAGGATCCACTCCAAAAGGAGAAGTGCATTTTCCAGTCTGGAGGAATGAAATCCACTCAGACTGAGTTAAATTAGAAGTGTTTGTTTTAAGAGTGTATATTATAATGGCTTCAAATCATATTAATTTAAACTCAATGAAAACATATTTAAAAAAAATTATGTAAAGACCGTCATCATACCTCAAAATTGCTTCTAGTATCAAGAAAAAATCCTTTGAAAATTACTATAGGATTAACCTGGGCTTCAACCCATTCCAGTACAATAAATATGACAATTAGTGATTTATTTGTTGTGAAGGTATAGTCAAAATAGGTACGTGGGAGTCAAAATGCAAATTCATGTTCGTTTCCATCATCTCAGTAGACTCCCAACCTTGGGAAACCTTAGTCATAAGGTAGGAATTAGTATATCAAGGAAGTCTCGATGTCGTGCTCACTACGCATGCAGAAGGTTCTTTAATTTGTGTGTTTGCCAAAAAGTTCGACCGCTACGAGTGTGATAAAACACAATTTAAAAGATTTGAGTTTAGGTAGTGGATGGCTTGGGTATCAGCCAATTAGAAAAAAAACTTTATTTATTTACAAACATTTGATATGCGTTGGTAAATAAAGTTGTATGAAGTTATTAAGTATAAACTTAAAAGAAGAGTAGCATTTGCAGAAATCGAAAAACTTCATTTTTATACAGCACTTTAAAAATGAAATTATTTTCTGGTTATTGCAAGATATTCAGAATTTGAACATTCAGAATTTGAACATTCAGAATTTGTACATTCAGAATTTGAACATTCAGAATTTGAACTAATATATAATATGAGGCTCGGTTTAATTTCATATGCATAAACGATTTCTTTTGATTTTAGCTTCCATACTCTACGTTCGCATCGTAAAAAGTGGAAGGTATTATAATCGCTCACAATTTAAGATTCCAAGTTTAGGAACTGGATGGCTTGGGTATCAGTTAATTTGCTTATTAAAAAGGTTATTTGTTTGTTTACTAACATTTGTAATGAGACGGTAAATAGAGTCGTATCAAGTTATTAATGTGTATGAACTTTAAAATATATATATATATTTGCAGAAATTGAAAAACTTTATTGGTACTTCTCCATTGCTTGGGCTCAAGCGATAAAGTCGAAAAAATGTAAAACTGGGGCCAAAGGGACTAATTTCAATTGTAACTTTTAACTGTGTGAACTGTAGTCGTTTAACTGTGTGTACTGTTTGTTTTTCTTTACTTTAAAAAACCATTTTGCCCCTAAGATTCATTTTGGCGATATTTACGCTAGCGAAATATGATCGCAACTCTTTATTTTTACACAAAATTTTGGAAATAGAATAATTTTCTGATTATCGTAAAATATTCAATATTTTAACTAGTATGAGACCGGGTTTTATTTCATATGTATCAACAGTTTCTTTTAATTGCTAATTAACAAAATAAAAATTGGCTTATTTCAAGTGACATTTTTCCTTTCTAACTTTTTATTTTTGGCTTTCCTTCGATAGGTGTTCCCTATGGGTGTTCCGATTGCTGTTCTATTCCAACTTACTTTATGTTCCCCATTCAAAGCTCGAGAAAGAGTTTATTTTCACTTAGCATATCTGTTGCCAATAAAGACCTGAAACATGCGCATTGTTTTACAACATGCACATTGCTGTAAAAAGCTCACCCAAAGAAGGTCTATCCCTACTGAATGACAATGTATAACCTGCACAAATAATGAGTATTTTTTCCTAATTTAACGAATTGCTCCTCTTATTTTCTTTCATTCCACAGATACACAGTCCGCAAAAGTTACCTTATTTACAGAAAGCAAACTCTTGTTCTACCATTAAATTCCCGGTTAAGTCACGAACATATAGGCCAAGGTATCAATTTTTCATGTTTTATGACCTACTCGCACTTGGCGAAAATCTCTGCGGCCAATATACCACTTGATTGCGAGCAAAAAATATATTGATTCGAAAGTTAGTTACATAGCAACGATCCGTTCACTTCGCTTCACTGGTTTCCCCGGGAAAAATCCAGGAATTCCTAAAACTTCTAGCAGAGAGATTTGGCAGCTTACGGCGATTTTTACATTTTTATGTGAAATATTTTTGAAGGGTTAACATTTGAGTTTTAAAAATTGCTTATTGATTTTTGAGTGTGGAATTGCGGGAAATGTTAATGGGAATGAATATGTTTAGGTATATTAGTCAGAAATTATTCGATATGCAGATATAAATTGCTTTTGAATAAATACTTGGAATAAATTGTTTAATATTGTAGAAATGTAGCAGGAGTTTGGGGAATTCATGCAATTCAAAATGTTAATTGTTTTGAATTCTATTTACAATTTTCTAACTTAGTACATTCATTTATGGGCTTGTTTCAACACTTTGCCACAAAAAAACAAACAACCAATGAAATAGCAATTTGGAGAGCTTGACCTTTTTTAAACCAATGAGCTGTTTCATCACTTTTTAACGAAAACGAAGCAACCAATGAAATCGCAGGAAAGGGAGCGTGACGTCATAATAAATATTCCCATTCTGATTTATCCTTTTCAACGATATATTTTTTTTTGTGCTTTCGTTAGTCTTGATACTCAAAGAATTCTTAAAGATTTTAAAATTTAATTTTTAATAACTGAGCAAAGTAAGTGGTTTTCAATAATTCGCTACAAGGGCTATTTCAACTGTAACAAATTAATAACGAAATTTGAATTTAATATTTTTTTGATATTATTAAAAATGAAAATTGTATTGCCTTATAATAAGACTTTTGTGTTTATCAAATAAATGCAGGAAATGCTCAAGATATTTTAATCACTATAAAAAAAACCTAGGTGTTTGAAATACCTCACGATTCAACAATATATATTTGATACGTTAGAGTTCGGATGAATATTTGTAAAAAAAAGTTTTTGTTTTAGGGCAATACATTTAAAACAAAAAAAAAAATCTGTGGCAGCTAACACCTAAGCACGATTTTCTCGCAAAAATTATTATGACACCAACTTATGTTCCAAATTTGAATAGTTTTTAAGTACAAATGTTTTTGAATATTCTACAGAGATTTTAGCCCTTTCAAATATTGTGGAAAGATGCAGAAGGATTTTTTAATGTTGCACAAAAGTAGATGACATAGTATGTTTTTAGAAAAAGTGTATAAAAAAATTGTTGATTTTCTCTAAAACCTCATTAAGACGTCCGACTGGTACTAGAGACTCGTGATCCAAATTTGTCCGCAGCTTTTTTAGTTCGAGCTGTAGAGTAGTTTCGGACAGACAGAGAGTCTAAGAGATGGACCAATATTCAAAACCGCTTTCCACTCCAAAACGTGTCGGTACTCAGGTGTTGGCTGGTCACTTGACTGTGGTTCTAAAATACGACAAACGTCGCCAATAGCCATCGTGTAGCTCTAGTGCAACGATAACTCAAACCAAGCCAGAATGTGTCGGAAAACACAAAAACTAAAGTTCGGAATCTTGACCACTCGGCAATAATTGTATTACTTAAGTGGTCATAGGAGTCTTAAAAATGTGCAAAGAAGGTACTACAAAGTATAGTTTGATCTTTCATGTAATTTTTTACCTATTCAATATATAAGTATAATTTTTTTATATGTAATTCTACAAGATTTATTTATTATAAAACAAATTTTAAAATTTATGAAACTTTAGCCAAAACTAAAATAAATGATATTAAACATAAAGCTATTTTAACACATTGGGATTAGGCTTGCACGGCAAATTTTGAGGTCAAAATTGAAAAAATGACCAAGAAAATTACTTTATATTGTACAAATATGTACAAACAAAGACTTATACCTAAATTCTCATCTCAATTATAATTAGAAATTATTTTTACAAAAATTTAAAATCAAAATTTAAAAAATTTTATTAATTTTTTTAGGAAAAAGTTCTTAAAATAATTTCTAATTAAAATTGAGCTGAGAATTGAGGTATAAGTCCTAGTTTTACATATTTGTACAATATAAAGTCATTTTCTTGGTCATTTTTTCAATTTTGACCTCAAAAGACATTAAACACTCAATATTTTATTAAAATACATAGAAACGACTATTGCCTCAAAATATTTTGTGTTTATCAAACTAATATTAGTTTATAGTTTACAACCATTAGCTCCAAAATTTTAGTCAAGTTATTCCCAGGAATATCTAACATATCCATGAAAGCTATTAACTCTCAACTCTAAGCTAATGATTCATAAAGTCAATTACCTCAAAAACGTGACTGGGTAAGGCCTTTTTCATAATTTGCAACAATGACGAATCGTTACTTTTATAATTTAAGCAGGATATTAGGAAGTACGTTCGGTTCGAAATTGGCAGTCCGAAATGATAAAGATAGACAATGTATATGTTTTAAACTAGACATTAAAATCGTCATGATGAATTGTGGATTGTTATAGTCGCATGCAGCGATGGATTCGATTGAAAAGCTACTTTTTAATTTTCCTAATGCAAATTAAACAATTTCAATAAAAAAAAAACATGCGAATTTCTATAAATAAGATATATCTTTTCTGTTTGGTTGTTATGATTGGAATTAAATTTTATAGGTTTGTGAATGGGCTTGTTTTAACACTTTACCACAAAAAACAAAATAACCAATGGCATCGATGTTCGGTTCGTTGACCTTTTTAAAACCAATTGGCGTTTCCACACTTTTTCAAAGAAAACCAAACAACCAATAAAATCGCAGTTTAGAGTGCGTGCCGTCAGAAGAAATTTTCACATAGTCGAAAAAATTAAAAATAGCACTTGTTCATTAAATTATTAATATAAAAAATAAAACAATGTTTTACGTTATTCTTTGAAAATACATTTTTAAGTGTTTTTAACCTTTGAATTTACGTAAATAGAAGGCAAGCAAATGTCCACAAAAAAAATTCTACATTTATTGTTATATTTAATGGATTTAAATTTATGAGCAAAAAATGCGAATGTCTCTGACTCCCCGGAGTCTCTTTTAGTTTTGAATTTATATTTCGTTAAGTAAGACATTAAAAAACACCGGCAATAATGACAACAATAATAATAATATACTTTTTCTTTACCAATGTCAAAATTATTACTTATTGAGTTCTACCAATAATGATCCAAGTCATCAGTCTCTAGATACCTGCTGCAGTTTGATACCACGGCAGTCATACATTCATGTGGCAAAGGAAAAAAAAAACATTTTATGCTCAGTGAGGTTGTTTCACGGAGGATCTGGTAATAGTTCCGGGGTCTTGTTTTAATTTCTCTCGAATTACTTTTATTTTGAGATTCTCCGTGAAACAATCCCGTTAATTTTCCGAAGGTAATAAAATACTGTCCATGGCATTTATTCGCTTTGTCTTTTATTCGCTAGATTTTAACAATTACGATCAAATATGTTTACGGTGAGAAGTTGACTTCGTTGAGAAACAGAGAAACAGCCTCCTGGTCCTCCAATTCCAGTTGTAATAGGTGGTGCCATCTATGAAGATAAAGAAAAACAAAGAGTTCTATTAAGAGGACTCCCTTGGAATTCCACATCTTGAAAATCGTAATGTTATTCCAATGGAAAACATTCGCAAGTCAATTACCGCCACAATTTTATTAAAAGGTTACTAGTTTCTTGTATCATTGTAAAGAACGAAAGGAGTAGATTCTGTAAAATTAATTTGTTTTGTGAAAATCGCATTTTTTTAAAAATAATTTTTTGAAGTTAGTAAAAAATGGAGTTCGCATTAAGTTCTAACTTCAAAAAATTATTAAAAATATTAAATATGTGATTTTCACAAAACAAATTAATGTTACAGAATCTACTCCTTTCGTTCTTTATAATGACACAAGAAACTAGTAACCTTTTGTTAAAATTGTGGCGGTAATTGACTTGCGAATGTTTTCCATAGGAATAACATTACGATTTTCAAGATGTGGAATTCCAAAGAGAGTCCTCTTAAGTGTCATAAAAGAGTTCAGCATTTAAAATTTTAAAATTTATGGGAGTTTCACGGATTAATCGAATTAGATTCCTAGCATTACAGGTATAAACATAACAAACTACAGTAAGAAACTTGCATTCAAATTGGTAAAAGTTCATTCTTCTTGTTAAAATTTCTGATTCCTTTCAGAGCAATCAAGAAGCCGTCTAGGACGCTAAGGCTCATATGTACGAAGCGACTATTCGATGTGTTAAGGATTTATATATAAGTGCAAAGCAGTACTTTACCCTATAATGGACAATTCCCACATTTTTTTATTATTTTTTTATTCGATGAAGGATGTCGAAAAAAAATATTAGTCCAAACAAAAAAAAATTCCGATGCGTATTTATTTTTTTATTCAATTTCAAAGTCGAGCTTTCGAGAAGCGCGCGAAAATCACTCAAAAGCCCGCGGAAGCGCTGTGACGTCAGCTTTTACAAAACTCGTTCCGATCAGCTCTGGTTGATATTGACATTTGTGTGAAACTGAAACTGTGAAGTATGCGATACAATTAGTTTCGTTTGTTAAAACTATTTGAACATGTCATATCGGTATTGCATAGTTCCTGAGTGCCATTATACTGCAGTTACTATCCCAGAAAAGATTTTTTTTAATATTCCAAGTAAGGCTATGCGACGTGCCTGTTTCTCCTAAATCGTAAGCTGTAGTGTAGACAACTTGCTTTCCAGAAAGTATAGAGAATAGCTCATTGTAAAAGTTAAGAAACAAAAGAGTGTTTTTTTTAAAGTTTTCAGCTACTTTTCTTTAATGTTTGAGTTATTAATTGCATAACTGTTTGTTGTTCAAAAAGTTATAGTAAAAAGCCACAGTGATATCTGAATAATAGATGGCAGCACGAGTGCTTTGGAATCAATGTTCTAAATACATAAAGTAATTAATTAATAGCTTATATTTAGTTATTTTTGGGTTTTTCCTATTGGAATTAAACAAAAAAAGAATGTATAAATGGTACATGCATTTGAGTTGTTAAATAAAATTATAAATTTAGATACAATGATTTTACAAAACTTCGATTGTGTTAGATAATAACGCAGCTTTTGGGTAAGTTGTCGCTCTGCGCTTTGAAAAAGCCTGGTTTCATCGAAATAAATTGAAGAAAAAAGACAATTAGAACAAAAAAATAATAGTAAATTTAAAATAAAGATTAAAAATCCGAACGTTTAAGAACTAAAACAAATTTAATAAGAAATCAATTGAAAACTCTAGATAGGTCGTCTGCACGCCGTTGTAAACTTTAGTAAACAAACCCACGAACATAAATGGTGACGTCACAACCGCTCCAACCAATAGCAGAACGGTTAAAACAAGAACTATTTTCTGCGAGTTTTTAAAATTAAATATTAAATTAAACAAATTTTTTTCGATATTTTAACCAGGATATTTGGAATCAGCGTTGTTTTGTCTGTTAAGAAAAATAGTTTTGAAGTGTTTTTAAAAAATAGGGGAATTGTCCATAGTTGGTAAAATGCAGTTCTTATCTTTTGAGACATTACCCAACAACTTTGCTCAATTAAACAAATGTAATTACTTGAAAAAAAATTTCAAGGATCTTAAATTTATGCGAACATAATATTATCCTAATTCTGAGACTTGTATAATTATGATTATCTGGTTTTTATACATTTTTGTGATAGATAATTTTTTTAAGTACTTCTTATTGTTTTAGTAATCTAACAAACTTCGACAGATACATTGTTGAAGTATTTCTAAATTTGATATATTTCAGGAGAAAATATTGGTAAAATGCTTTTACTCACTTAATTTTTTACATTAAAATAATTTGTCAATTTATAGCTTATATTGTATATTGCACCCAAAAGGCTTTTTAAAAAATTCTATTTCTTGAGCACCATTTTTTAAATAACAAATATGACGTATTCTACTTATTACTAATTTGATTGAAACATATTTGCTTTATCAAAGCTATATATTATATTTCTTTAAACACATTTAACGGTATAAAATATACTATTCCAATTTATTCTGGAATTGAATGAAGAACCCGAATCTCGGGTATACATTTGTTTTTTAAATTGAATACTAGATGTCGCCACCAAATTAAAAGAGGTCCGTTTTAATAAGTATACTAATGTATAACACACATATACACAGTAAGTATTTGTATAGTGAAAACATTATCTGTAATGCTTGATATGTGTGTGATTGGTTTCGTGACTATTTTGTCCTGAACATTTGCCTCTAAAATTATAACTAATTTACAGAATTTCCCAAGCGCACATAAATTTCGTCTTTAAAGTGATGTACAGACCTACAATACAAACGCCTTAGGCTCGCAATTTTAGGGGGAACAAAAATTGGCTATAATACAAAAAAATTATTAACACCTGACAAATGTGTAACAAATTCAATTTAAATTAATCATATATTTAAGTGTTCAGCAACTATAAGTGCCCTAATTGCTTTATTTTAAATATTATTTTGATGATAGATGGTTGGTTGGTAGACATATATTTTCAAGCTTGTGTGCTTGGTCAGAAACCCGCTTATAAACCTTCTCCAAGTAAGCCAGAAACAACACACACATGACAGATGCTGCCATCTATTTCCACCTCCGCAATTTAGACGTGTCAATTAAGGGGAGATTTGATGATGGACCTTACTTTCAGCAAACATAACTTTGCAGTCTGTTTGTTTTTGGTAACTACACTGGTGGACAATTGCTAAGGACGAGACGGGTTTTTCAATGCAACTTTGTACAACAGCTTTCCAAATCAACAAATTTAATACAGTAAGATCCCCAATACGTAAGGACATATAATAATGTAAGCAACAATTACTAAAAGAGAAATCAGAAGGATAAAAAAAGCTTTTTATCCCTCCATTTACACTCTTAAAACAAAAGAGTGAAATCCACTCCAGTTGGAGAAGTGCATTTTCGACACTCTAAAGGCATGCATATTTACTCCACGAGTGTGCCTTGAATATCGACAGGACGACACTTGTACGACATAGAAGTTTCTCACATTTAATAATCAGTTGTCAATGGATCCGGCTTTTAAGGTTAAAACTATGTCGTAGATTTGATATTTTACTGGATTATCGATATTCAGGGTGCACTCGTAAAATTGTCGTTAGTGAAAATCCGAAATTCATCTCCTCCTCGGAGATGCATATAATGGAATTCAAATGGAGTGATCTTTTGACCCTTCTGATTTCTCTTTCAGTAAGTGTTGCTTACATTACTCATGTCCTTACGTATTGGGGATCTTATGGTATTAAATGTGTTGATTTGGAAAGCTTTTGTACAAAGTTATATTGAAAAAACCGTATCGTCCTTAGCAAGTGTCCATCAGTGTATATCGTTCAGTTCAGGAAAGGGTCCCTAAATGTGTCCGGGCCTAGGGTCCTAACTCATCATGTTCAGGCCCGGATTTGAAGTGCAGACTTGTGTCTCGAAAGGTGGTAAGAGTTCAAACCCCAGACTGAAGGTCGCTGCTGCCACTGCCATACCACCTTCTTCGTCGATAGTGATATATCGCCTTTGCCTACCCACGTACTACCACAAACAATTACGCTCCCCAAGGTCACGCAATGCATCTGCTAAATAAGGCCATCAAGATTAAAGCTCGCTTAATTACGCACAGTAATTAGCCAGGGTGATAGGTTTGCCGATGTGGGATGACAAAAGAGTAACGGGCACTGGACTGTTTCAAAAGTAAAAACTGAAGGTTGGTTTGTTGACGTATATTTTCAGGCTTGTGTGCTTGGTCTGAGACCCACTTATAAACCCTCGTCAAGTAAGATAGACACAACACGCGCACACAACTCACAAACGTGACAGATGCTGCCATCTATCACGCGCCACCTCCACAATTTAGACATGTCAATGAAGGGGAGGGAAATAGTCTCCAGGAACCTGTACCAGTGGGAAACTGCGCAATGACCACATGTACTCGACTTGGATGGTTTAGTCGAAATTATTTCGCATTCAAGTTTTTTTTTACCAGGCATCGTACTTTTGAACCCTGGTCAAGTAACGGGGACGACACTTGAGTTGGCACATTAAGCGACCTGAGAAGTCGTAGGAGTTTCGTACCACTGACGATTTAACGTGCACCAGCCAAATATATAATGAGTTAAAATTTTGTTTTCCTTCACGATCCATTTATAAGATGGCTGGAATGGAGATAAGTGACACTTGACAGCACCAGCAAAGGTAACTGTCATGGAGGAATAGCGATTTACGGTAGAAACTTAAAAATTTTGATGCCGATTGCCGCAAGTACGACCTACATCTGAACCACAATCTATTTAAAAGCAGACAAATCGTGCCATTTATTCTACTTTTTATACGTATTTGTATACTTAAAAGCTAATATTTACCAATCAATACAAACCCTAACAGCCATGTGACGAGTATGTGACGAAAAGCGATATCACATACGGGTCACTGAAGATTGCTGTGATGTCACATCAAGTCACAATTTTGTCACATAGAAGTTGAATGTCCGCTTTTGTTAAGTATCTTCTACGTAACATGGATATCGATGATATCGCAGCAATGTCGCATTTTGAGTTGTGTCTGACATAACTGACTTCTGCGACCAGTATGTGATTTAGTGATGAGCATAATTTTGCAGCGATGTCGCATTTTTTTTCGGGATTTAGATGACAACACTACGATATCACATACAGGTCACAATATGATGTCACTGCAAGATCGCATAGTGACATCCTTAATTGATATCGCTTACCAGTCACATTGTGACGGCGACTTACACGATGTCACATACTTGTCACATTGCGACTGTGACCTAGAGTGACAAAGAAATCACGTTGTAAACGACGTGACTGTGACAAACCTGGCTGTTAGGGAATATACAATTCCTTTATTGCAAAATTACAGCATACAATTATGTAAAACCACAACGAATCGTTCATAATATTTACATGTTCAGCACACGTAGCCACGTAGAAAAAACAGAGCATTGATTCAATAAGCAGGTTGGGGTCATGGCTGAGTTTACCTTAAGGACTAACTGTGTGTATCCTTGTTGTGAATATTAGTTAATATGAGTTTTTTGATGAATGAATGGATATCAGGTAAGATCCTCAATAAGTTATACGATACGATATGAATGACTGTTTTGTCGATGGTCCATTAACCATTATAAATAGGTCCAGTAACAAGAAGGTATTACTCTTTTAAGGATTCTAATATGAAATGGTATTTACTACATAGTTATAATTAAAATTCCAAATAACTGCCTGTACTTGAGAACTAGTGATGATACTGAATCAGGACTGAATGAGTGTTAGAATTCTTGAAGGAATGAATAATTGTTTGAGACGATTATGCATGGGGCAATAGAGTAAAGCCATGATCCGCGGCCTCAGTCTCTCTCTTCCCATCACCCCCTTCTTACCCAAAATGCTCTAGATAAATAAATTTCAATAACTGCATGTATAATAAATGGATCAATTACATGCATTTTAATTTAATTAAATAGCTCCATTAATTAGAAGGGTTGAAATATTTTGATGGCCTCCATCAAAACCAATTTCTGAATCCGCTACTGCAACAAAAAATGCTACCAATACATATGGGAATGGTGCACATTAAAAAAAATCTTCGTTTAATAATTTGATACCGTGGACGATGACTATAATGTTGCGTTGCGCGCCTGCTCAGCTGTCGGCCTAGTCTCTTGATCAAAGTTAAAAATTAGGAGTCCAGTCTTTAGTAAGCTATTGCGTAGCCGTGTGACGTTAATTCAACAAAACAAAACAATGAATGAGATGAATATCAACGTCAACAAGTGACATCACACCAGGCAGCCTATTCGTCTAAACTAAAACGGATACGCCTACAGTGATGAAATTATGAAAGACTTACGTTAGGAGGACTCCCTTGGGAATTTCACATCTTGAAAGTCGTAATGTTATTCCTATGGAAAACATTCGCAAGTCAATTACCGCAACAATTTTAATAAAAGGTTACTAGTGTTTTATACAATTGTAAAGAGCGAAAGGAGTAAATTTCATAAAATTAATCTGTTTTGTGAAAATCACACATATATTTAGTATATTTAATAATTTTTTGAAGTTAGTAATAAATGGAGTGCGCACTAAGTTCTAACTTCAAAAAATTATTAAAAATACTAAATATGTGATTTTCACAAAACAAATTAATTTTATGAAATCTACTCCTTTCTTTCTTTACAATGATACAAAATACTAGTAACCTTTGAATAAAATTGTGGCGGTAATTGACTTGCGAATATTCTCCATAGGAAAAACATTACGATTTTCAAGATGTGAAATTCCCAAGAGAGTCCTCTTAAGCATTGTCTTCTCTACGCATTTCCGTACACAATCCACCTATATTTCAGGAACAACATGTTTTTGTACCAAAATATATCTCAAATAGGAGGGAAGGGTACATATCCTCACACCTGGGCGCAGGTCAGTCGACCACCCTTTATGTTGCAACACCCAACCAACATAAATCACAAATCGCAACACCCTTTTGTGTACCAGCTGACTTACCGGCAATACCTTCCTTGTACCGGACGGTTATTGCACAACGACGAAATATATGGGGGAGGCTTCGCAGAAAGGGACTAAGAAGAGAAGTATGGGATGTTGCAAAAATGACGTCGATATTTGATATTTTGATAGGATTTGTGTTGCAAAGTTTTTGTATCACTTGATGACGAAGTAGATTAAATAAATATGATTGGTTTTTATTTTCAAATGATGTCTTTTAGATTTAGTAAATTTGATATAGTCCAGTTGCAGGGCGACATATTCTTCGAGAATTGTGCCTTTTGAGAAACATTTATGAAACTTTCAGGGTTTGTACACTAGAACAAGACGATCATTTTTTGATATGGACGTCGGCTGGGTTCCACCCCGTTTGGCCGCCATCTTGAAAAATGGCGGAAAATCTATTTTTGATCATAACTCCTGAACCGCTTGTCCAAATATAATGAAATTTGGTTTAAAATGATCTCAATTGTTTTCTAAATCTTTTATGTAATATGTTTTAGGGGGTTTTATCCAGTCGTTAATCCGCTACGTGGCTTTATTTCAGAAAATCATGTAATATTTAACGCGTTTACTTATTTATCTGGATACACATAAAACTTCGCTAATAACATGTATTTGCAAAGTTGTTGGTCTTTTTATTGTTAAAAAAGCAGTTTTTGTTTGATACAATTCGGAGCAGTACTTCTTTAGATACGCAATATGTAATACATACGTGGGGCTGGTGGAACCGTTTGGGCTTCTATCCGCTGTGTGTTTATGGCGCTGGCGTTGCTTTGATGCGTCATCTACTGCATAATCTATATTGATCATGGTCTTGTGGATTGTGGATATGCTGTTTTTAACAAGGGTAAACACTTCGAAATAATTTCATATAGGATGTTTATATATATTACCAATATATAACATATTGCAGGAAAAGATGAAGATAAAGTTTTTATTTGATATTTGACGTAAGTTAAATAACAATGCATGATATCATAAATTCATACTATTTAAGAAAGTTTTAATTTTTGCGTATTTTGTTTTGTATTACCACCTAAGTCCATTTAAGATTTAAATTCGAAATCCTAAGAAATATTTACTTAGTTTCCCTATTTTTATTTAAATACAGTTTTTTAAAAGTTAAAACCAATTTTTGCTTGAAAATTGATTGCTTTTATGACCGGTAAAAACTTAGCTGTGTTCCATAAAGGCAATTTTTTTTTTAAATTCCGAATTTAAGTTTCATTTTCAAAAAAAAAAAAATAATAATAAAATTTTGTTTAAAGTTTACCGTCAGTACCGGAGTCTTAGATGCTAATACAATGTTAAGTAAATATTTTACAAATTATCTTAATAAAAATGACGCGTAAATTAAAAAAAACCCGAAACTACTGCATACTATAAGCTAATCGGAAATCAAGAAGGGAAATGTAGCCCAGTAAACTCCCGCATTGTAATTGGTTATCCAATGCTGGCTACGAACCTGGTCAGGGACCCCTTTTTGACACACAGGCATCACACAGTATTGAATTAATTTTAGGTTTGTTTTTTAAAGGTTTGTTTGTCATATAGTATAATTTTTTCAATTAAAAAATGTAGAATATAATGCAGTTCTAAAATTTGTCTCTGTTTTTTAGTTTTCATGTAAAAGATATTTTTCTCTTGAAGTGTTAGGCGCTGGCGTTTTGACTCACGATCAACCCCTGTATGCCATTGCTAAACAAATACAGTGGACGTGGCCACAAGGATATAGTAAAGAGAATTTCATGATTCTTCCAGGAGGTTTGCACATTGAAATGGCTAGTTTCAAAGGCTGGTGATTGGTTATGCGGTAGTAGTTGGATTCAAATGCAAGTTGAGGCAGGTATTACCACAATTGGGACAGCTGAATCACGCCTAAAGGTTTCGCATCTGTCATGCACGCGACATGCCCATCAGGTCTCCTTAGCTGCTTTGTATGTTTTGCAAAAACGCGCATACTGCTCATACATCGAGGCAACCGATGATCAAGAGCCATTGGACTTTGCTTTGTGATGCACTGCCATGGCTGCGAAATACCCGCAATAAATACTGGACAATGACACTAGAACTCACTATATTGCTATTTGTGCAATCTTTAAGAAAGTCCAACCACACTTTGTACGTGTAAGCGCTGACGGACCTTGTCCCATGGTTTTTCGCGTTCGACCACACACATTATGCCCGCTGGATTTCCATAAGCTTAGCAGATTTAGCACAATCGCCTTCAAGACTTCCTGAAGTTGCAAAACAGTTCGTATCTGGTAATTTCACTGTAAAACGTATAACACTTGCATACGTAAATAATGAAAACAAGATTGAGAGCTGTTTCATTTTTTAACTCAAGCTAGCTAACTTGAATATCGATAGTAGAAATTATGGTTAATAAGTACTAACGGTGAATCAGATGTCTGTTTTTCTGCTCGTGAATTGACTTTTCTATCTCTTTGCACACATGAAGACGCTGATACCAGAACTATGTTTCATGTTTGTGATGCTTTAAACACTGGAAAACGAAAAATATTGATAAGAACGGTAGATACAGACCTGGTGGTGCTATCAGCCTGGTTGGTTTAAGCAAAAAGCATAGAAGAATTGAAGGTAGATTTTGGAAAAGGCAACGATTTCCGATACATACCACAGCCCATAGTCAATAAGTGCTACTCTTGGCCTGAGAAATCGCATGCTCTGCTAGGATTCCACGCATTCACAGGCTGTGATACGACTTCGGCATTTGTTGGACGGGGAAAGAAGACTGCTTGGAACGTGTGGAATAGTTACCCCGATGTAACACCTCCTTCCTAACTCTATGGCCAGCAATACCAGAACCATTGCAATGTGGTTGGACCAGAAATGATGGAAAGGGGGGCTTCGGCCACTGTGGAGAACTCTACCTGACGTTTCAAAGAAATGTCAAGAGCAACTCCTTAAATGTGGCTGCAAAAAACTTGCAAAGGGCGGTGTAAATGCAAACGCCTAGGACTAAAATGCACCAAACTCTGCTCCTGTGACTGCAAAAACTAAAATTTCATATCGAGAAACTAAGAATTTTTGTTAAACAATTAACGATGATTTGTAAGAAAATTTTACCAGGCGAAACTAATCTTTCTGGTACATTTATTTGAATAAACAAAATATAAGGCAAATGAAGGACATATTCCTGAACAATTTATTTATGTGAAAGATAAATTAAGTTACACTAGAAGTAAACTTAAAAATTTTCAGCTAACGTTTTTATTTGGAAATATAGTGTTAATTGTACTGACAAAAAGTCGTCATCCATGGGTTAGTCAGTGTGCTTACGCTTGTACTTGTTGGCAGTATATTTTTTACAGCATCGACGCATTTTGCGATCATATGACGCCACACTTATCGATCAGTAGTCGTATTACATATAGCGAATCTAACGAAGTACTGCTCCGAATTGCATCAAACAAAAACCGTTTTTTAAACAATAAAAAGACCAACAACTTTGCAAATACATGTTATTAGCGAAGTTTTATGTGTGTCCAGATAAATAAGTAAACGCGTTAAATATTACATGATTTTCTGAAATAAAGCCACGTAGCGAATTAACGGCTGGACAATACCCCATAAAACATATTACATAAAAGATTTAGAAAACAATTGCGATCATTTTAAACCAAATTTCATTATATTTGGACAAGTGTTTCAGGAGTTATGATCAAAAATAGATTTTCCGCCATTTTTCAAGATGGCGGCCAAACGGGGCGGAACCCAGCCGACGTCCATATCAAAAAATGATCGTCTTGTTCTAGTGTACAAACCCTGAAAGTTTCATAAATGTTTCTCAAAAGGCACAATTTGTCACACTTGCAGCCGGACTAATAGCAGTGTTCATATGCAAACGTGACTTCTTGTCGATTAATATAGATATTTCTTTATAATTTACGTCCTTTAGATTTAATAAATTTAATGGCTTTTTTAAATTGACGTCTTTTAGATTAAATAAATTTAATGGCTTTTTTACAATTGACGTCTTTTAGATTTTTATAAATTTTATGGCTTTGTTTTAACAAGTGACTTCTTTTAGATTCAGCAAATTTGATGGCTGTGTTTATGTGCAAGTGACTTCTTGCAGATTTAATATAGATATTTTTTTTTACAATTGATGTCTTTTAGACTCAACAAATTTAATTGCTTTTTTACAATTGACGTCTTTTAGATTTAATAATGTGATGGCTTTGTTTCAGCAAATGACGTCATTTAGATTCGGTACAGACAAAACAAATTTAATGGGCGTTGATTTCAAACTGACTTCTTTTAAAATAAATAAATGTTTCTTTGTTTTTTGGTTTTCCGAATTTCCTTTCAACTGACCATTAAATTCAAGTTTGAGTTTATTTGACGATTCCGGCTGAATATTTCTACCTTCTGTACAGAGCATTATCACAATTTAAAACTAATAGCAGTTGAGCAATATTTCTTCTGGAAAACCATGCTTCAACGGATGATTTCTCGGAATAACATGATGAGGGTTTAGCCCCTTTCAGCTAAACCTGATGGATCCCCTCTTTTTCCGGAAACCTCTCTTAAAAAGGATATTTAAGTGAAAAAGGGGGAGAGATGTATGAATGGTAAAGGCGGTTCCGGTCATCCTATAAAGGACCCATTTGTGAGGGCAGTTCACGCCTTTATATGACTTAATAGTCATTACGTTTCACACCCTATATTTACACTACCAGAAAAGGGGGCTGATGTTGACGAGACTTAGGTCCACTTTTGTTGTGTTCAGTGACCTTTTGAACGGCGTTTTGCGTAAATATAGCGTGGGGGTTAAGAATAAGTTTTAAATCATATATCTTCTCATATATACTTTTCGATCTTATTTATGGGAAAGTTAGTTGATCCTCAAGAGGGAGGAGGGGGGGGGGGCTTAGCAATAAAAATATAGAGAGTAGGACTACTACTTCCATGAAAGAAGATTCCTCTCAAATACAAAAAAAAAAAACATATAATTATTTGTCCAAAAGCTTACATTTTCAAAAGTCAGCGTAAGATCGTTTTGGTTAGTTTAAACTTTTTTTTTGTTGCCTCATTTAACCTTTTTATTTCCTAAAGAACTAAACAAGTGGGTATGTAGCAATACGTTTCTCCTGGAAAGGCTGCCACACTCGGCTTATAAACCTAAGAAAAAAAATAATCAAACTCTGCATTTAGTTTTAAGTCAAATAGCCAATTTTCAGTTAAGTTCTTTCACAAATTCAATTAATATTATTTATCGTTTGCTAAATTGTTTTATAGTTGAAAGAATACAAATTAGCAAATTCTTTATATTGGAAAGGTACAACATTAAGGACTTATTTAATTTTTACTTTCGTCTATTTATCCGCCACTTGTCTGTAATTAAAGTAAAAAGAGAGTAGTTCATTTTAGTCCTCTCATATATTTTTTTATCTGATGACCCCAAGCGTATTTTTATTCCACTTTAATTAAATGTACTTTAATTGTATATATTTCATTATTACTCATTTTAATGACGTAAAGCAATAAACTTGACCTCCTCATATTCCAAGACAACCTTTTTTCTTACAACATATTTACTCAGGTAGAAATACGAAGTCCGTCCCTCACGTAGCTCTGACGCGATATCATTTACAACCAAACCAACATTATTTTCCCCCACGCATGCTTCCCGCTCGAGCATTCTGTCGTTTCCTGCAAGCGGCAAATTAGCTTCAAAGGAAGGAGTCTTCTCCATAAACAAAAACAGCCAATTCTATTTCGTGACAATGTTGTGAGAACTTCTCGGGGGACAGGTGTCCGCGGAACAAAGTGGATTGCGTTGATTCTTGAAGTAGGTCTCCAAACCACGCCAGAGGGAATCAAATAATTGGTCAATTGACTTTCAATTTACCTAATATAAAATATAAGAGTAATAAAAGTCAAAAATCGGAAATGGAGATTTGTGGTTCGTCTGTTCGACTGTCTTAAACCACTCTACAGCTTGAACTGAAGGAGCTACGCACTTCAACCTTGGTGTACGAGTTCCTAGTGATTGTTAAACATCATGAAAAGGTTTCCGAGAAAATAGAGCATGCGCAAAGCAGAGTTGCCAGATACTTTTTATTTTTAAAGTTATTGTAGTAACTTTACAGTGAAAAAAAAATTCCTTTAAGAGCATTGATTTAGTGAGTGATAACTGAAAGTTGAGTAGTGCCTTAGTTTTTACTATTTGGAAAAGAGAAATCTAAAATAAAATTTAAAAGCTGACTATTTTAATCTAAGAAGTCATCTGCGAATTTCAAGGGGAAAAAATTAAAGTACTGGTGAATACTAAGGGGGAAAAAAGGATTGCTGTAAATTGGCCTATGAAACGAGCTCCGAGTAGATCACAGTAAAGCTGCTGGGATCATCAGACATTGAGATCTGTGCTTGTATCTCAGAAGCCTGTGTTTGAATATGGTCTTCAGCCAAATTTTCTTAAGAACGAAAAATCCCAAGATATCTTCAAATGTAGACTGATGTATGATAAACCCTTAGTAATTTAATATCCTGACGCAGCGTACGACGTTGATACACGGTTGCATTGCGTGATTGTCATGGTGTTGACGCTTTACCACTTGACTCCAAGTTAAAATCCCAAGTGTGCCTGATGCTCATTTATCTACCTCTGTAGAATGAATGGCTGAGTTTTAGTATCTCTAGTACCATTGACCCAAGTGAAAAGTTTGGAGGCCCCCTTGTCCTAAACGACTTGCAAACGATTTCGCCGGAAATGTGCGCTTATTATTACGAAACATCCCAGAGTAGCAGCCGAAACAGTTTGTTCGGTCCATTAAGCAGCAGCATCGCCCCGTTAAAGCCAAGTAACCGTGACCAGAACTCGCGGAGGTGGGAGTTGTAGTGTTTTTCGCCGAGCAATGGCTACCACACGATTTTCAATTTGGTAATCACAGGTTGTAAAAGCCAGAGTCTTTGGATTAGAATAGACTGAACTTTGGCAAGCATAAAAAGTGACCAACACCACTTCCCCCTAGTCACGTGGGTTGGGTGAATTTTATTGCATAATTCTAAATAGTGCTTTTGCATTCAGAGACTGATCACCGAATAGGCCGTGGAATTCCGGGTTTTAAGATTTGAAAGAGCACCCGATACCAACTTTAAAAAATGTGCTATCACCCATTGCTTCACCATATCGGATTAAGAATATAACAATGATAATAACAATTTGATACGACAACAGTTCCATTGCCTAAGTTAATGTATGGTAAATGTAAAACTTTAATTTACACAAGTTGGATGCCATTAGCAATGTAGGTCTGAGATGGCCCATTAGTTGTCCACGTGACCATGTATTAGCATTGCGATGGAACCCCTCCCCTCCTCTGAATCCCGGGCAGATTTTCCTTGCACAAAAGTCTTCATTGGGCCCTGCGTTTGCGTTTATTTAAAGCAATAGCAGCAAACTTTAAAAATAACCGGAAGGTTGTTGACTGACAGAAAATCGATTACAAGAAGGGGATCAGATAAGGCCGACCCAACTCAGTATGCGCTCCGGAGAGGCTTGGTGGTCACCAGGTCACAGCACTTTTTGCAACTAACTACACTGTAAAAAATTTGGCTTGAATTTACTAACGATTACTTAGTAACTTTACAGGTTTTCACCATTTACTAGAAAATCATCTGTAACCTAAAGAAACTACTGTAGTAATACTAAACAATACTAAGTAAATTGATGTAACGCTTACAGCGCCCCCTGGCTATCTTTTCTAGAGATTATGACGAATCGATATCGCAATGATAAAAAACCTAAAAACGTGGGTTTTTTTTTATTTTAGTATATAAAAACTACGTTAAATTATTTCGAAAACTTCATATCCGAAAAAAAATGAATCTTAAAATTTCTTAATCAATAACATAAAACGCCTTTAACGATCAAGATTTTAACCTCTTTATTTACACGCAACCAAAATGCAAGTCCCCGATAGCAGAGAGGACTAACGCGCTGTTCCACGGATCCCGATAATCTTGGGTTCTGTCCTCGGGAAGTTCGAAATAAAACCTGACTAACAGAAAAATTAGTGGCGCCCTCTGGTTTTAAACTTTTGTAACCAGTTTACTACCAGTTTCTTTGTAAACATACAAGAAAATCCCCTGTAAAATCTACTAATTTTTCTTAGTATAACTTACTAAGCTTTAATTAGTAATATATACACATATTTCTTATGTAACACTACTAAAAAAACTTATGGAAGCTGAGTTTCCTAGAGAATTCTTAGTAACCTTACAGATATTTTTTTAGAGTGTACCAGAAGACTACCAGGGGGTGTTCCGCAGTACCATTGATGTGCAGGAGGAATTTTCCAGTTTAAATTTAATTTGGATTTTTTTTTATTTCGTTACTCCCACATGTGCTATCTCACTTTGCACAACGGATCAGATTTACTGTACGGTAACCCTTGAAGCGATTTTTTTCGGATTTGGCGATAAATAATTGTATTTTTCGGCTAACTGTCTGACTTTAACTGATGATTCGAATTCTTTGACTTCGCAACGATGACGTTTTACGGCAACCCTATCTGACCATTATTTATTAGCGCAGTAAGAATGTCACGTCAAAAGTCGCCAGAATACGGACTTCTGGCGCGATTTGGGAAAGTTCGCCAAGGGTTATCATACAGTAAATCTGATCCGTTGAACAACAGTGAGATAGCACATGTGGGAACTTAAGTGACGATTCGTTGTTCACCCAAATGGTAGCGACAAATTGTCAGAAAGTGCAAGCTCTTCGCCAAATTAGAAATTCATCTTGGTTTCCTCCCCAATTGGTCTTTTAACTGTTAGGTTGGCGATCTTTTTCACTTACGTCGATGGTAAAACCGGGTTTTTGAGAGGAGGTCAGCCCCTAGATTGCGGGGGTGAGAAAAAGTTTTGCCTTCCATGTATTTATTTTATTTTTTGGTCATTATCGTATGGCTGTTAACCTTTCCCATCATCTCAGATGCCTTGTCACGATTCCAGAGGCAACTTCTGTGTGTTGCTTCCCCCCCCCCCCACCTCCATTATTATTACTGTTTTATATCGTATTGTTTGGAACCTAGGAATTCTGGGTAAAAAGTGGAATGTTGTTTGGAAATGGGGAATTGGATATAATATACTTTTTTTTTAACAACAAAAAAATTGAAGGAATTTAAGTACGAATGTTTTTAAAAATACTACAGAGATTTTAGTCCTTTCAAATGTTGTGGAAATATGCAGAAGGATTTTTGAATATTACACTAAAGAAGATAACATAGTATGTTTTTAGAAAAAGTGTCTAAGATTTTTTTTTTATTTTCTCTAAAACCTTATTAGGACGTCCGACAAGTACTAGAAACTCGTGATCCAAATTTATCCGTAGTTCTTTTAGTTCGAGCTGTAGAGTGGTTGTTAGACAGATAGTCTGACAGACGGTTCAAAAAACACTTTTTTAGAAAAAGCACCCTTCAAAACGTGTAAAAAACAGAAAACCTCCCATTTCAGATTTTTAACCCCCATTGCAATATACTTTTATAACTTTATATTTCACATTTGTTATTAGAAAGTAAAAAAGTGCATTTAAATAGTAGTTTGGGACTTTTATATAACAACCGTGAAAACTGAATGATAGATTCCTTTATGATTACCGTTTGGCACCTTCGCAATTTTAAACAGATGTAAAAAAAAAGTTCAATAAATTACCTACTCCCTAGACTGTCTGAAAAGAATGTAATTATAAATTTGAAGAACGAAATAATTCGACTTGTCACATCTCATTCGCCCACAGCATGGCATCGCCTAGAAATAATCAAAATGTCGGAACCGCAAACGACTTCGATTAAATATTTCCAGAAGAATGAATTCGGTGGCTGGCCAGTTAGCTCGCCACAAATCGCTCAATTTTTCTTTTTTCAATTCTTCGTATGCATTTGAGGAGACTAATGCGGAATTAATGGGGGTTTTGCCGCCAAGTTTCCGATTACTCTCCTAAACGAAGACAACGATGAAAAGCTGCAGAGGTAAATTTCTGTTAGCCCATTAAAAAAATAGGCTTAATAATCAGTGCACTAAATTTGCATGTTTCAAGTCTTGAGTGGCAACAAAAATATTAATGAAAATAAATCATTGCTCGAGAGCTGATTGGTGAATTCATGCTACAGTGGGAGCATCAGATCACATAAAAGGAGTACCGATCGCAAGAAAAGGCAAGAATAAATGTCCGAAGAATTTTCAGAACCTAAAACAACCCAATATGAATACATTCATCATTTAGTTTTTTACTTTTAATAGTCAATTGTATGTGTGTGATTTTACATTTTAGCTTTAAAAATTTAATTTGCGGCAACATGTTTTTTAAATACTAGATTTTTTTTTTTTAAATACTGCAATTAAAAAGTTCCATGGGGATTTCGGCAAACATCATCTAAAACATTGGCGACAATAATAATGGCGGCATATAAAAACCCCAGTAACTATTTCAATTCCCCAGCAGCTGTCCCTGTTCTGCCAAATGAAAAAAAAAAAATTCTGAAGCAGAATATAAAAAAGAAGGGTAATAATAATAAGAGAACGAACAAAATAGAAAGAACGAATGAAGCATAATGATAATCCGAAGCAGTAAGAAATGCGTTGTCGGCGTGACTTGTGCAATTAACGTCGTAGTCGTCTTTCTATTGCTTCCCACGCCGATAGGTGGGGGGGGGGGGGATATAACTCGGAATAGTTGGAGGTGGAGACGGTACAAAACGCTTTGGGGGTTTTGCGATCAAGAGGGAGCGTATATACAGTGAGGAAATGAAAAACAGCGCTATATTGAACTCTTCACTCCTAATAAAAAAAGATCTTAAGCATATATTCCTTTTTTATAAACAGTTTTCAATTATGGATTAATTGTTTTTCAATTTTCAAAGAATTTTTTTTTCAACATTTTTTAAAAGGCACGTCCATTTAGTGGAATTTTAAGTTTTTTCATATAAATAACATTTATTGCTATAAGTTTACAAACAAGCTCTGTCAGTTTTTTGTAATTGATAGTCCATTTTTAACCCATTCCATTTTTATGCTGCTTCTTAGCTCTTTAACTGTTTGCGTAGAAAAACACTTTTGATACCGATTTTGAAGAAAATTTTGTTTTCTACAACTTTGTGTCGAAATGTTTTATTTAAAAATGCTTAGGAGAAAAGTTGTTGGCCAAAAACTGGAAAATGGGCTATATTTCGAACGTTTTTTCAAGATGGCGGAAAAAGCAATAGAACGAGGATGACGAAAACTCACATTTATTGCTACCTAGGGGTCACACACAACATATGAAAAAATCAGCGTTACCGGACCGTTTGTATGGAAAAACTCCTTTATTCACTGGACTATCTATACCAGGGCATTCTTTTGGTCATTTTTTAACTGCACGATAAGTGAACATTGTTTGCGCGTACATTTTATTTCCTTTTTTTATTATTACCATGCGTCCCTCTATAATATTCAATTGTTTTTGTTGTAAGTAACTCAATTTGATCACTCGTAACTCATTGAAGAACAATTACCTTAGGGTCGATAAGCTTCAGCGAGCAGCGGGTTAAATTACAAAAAACCGACATCTTTTTATTGATATTGGTATCTATCTCAAGAAAGGAAAATGGTTGCAACTTAAAAAAAATATTAATAATTTTTTCATTACTGAAAAAACTACAGACGATATAATTAAAAGTAACCTTAATCATGCAATTAGTAGCCGGTCCCCGAAACTCACCTATAACCAACGCCCACTTGTTGGAAAAGTAGGGGAGGTGACGTACATTCTCGGGGGTGGAACGAAGAAGCCGGGCTCCCGTGCAGCAAAAAAAAAAAAAAAAAAAAAAAAAAAAACACAACCATCAAAAAAAAAAAAAAAAACATTAAAAAGACGTATACATTAAACAATAAGAAGGAAGAAAATACCAATAAAAGAAGGGTCTCCTCTCCATGGCTGAACAAAATGTAGCCCTCGGGCGGCCCAGCACGAAAAATGCCTATCAGTAATTGCCCATGTCACAGAGGGGACAGTAATTACAACGCTGGGCATTTTTCCCAGGCATTGCGGACACACTGTCATTACACGTTGGGCATTGTATCAGGCTCATTGTGAGGGGGGCCAACAATGCGACGTGACAACTTTTAAAGAGACCGCAGAGTTTTTTTTTTATAAAGAAGATTTTCTTGGTGTTTCTTATTATTCGATTTCTTTGTGTGGGGGGAAGTCATTATTATGGGGGAGTGTTGGGGGGTGGGGGGTTGTTGTGGCGGTTACGGTTTTGGTTGTGTTGTTGTGAACGTGTTAATTATTTTCTCGATAAGTGGGGGGATAGGGGAAAAGAGTTTAGTGAAATCGCGTTAGGAAAGATGTGTTTATGTTTTTTGTCGTTTTTTTGCATATACGGTTGGAAAAACATTTTAATGTAAGGGAAATTCCTAGTATTGCATTGCCAAATGCATTTTCGTGGAATAGATTAGTGCAGGAAAACCCTGTCAAGATTGTAAAATGTTGTTTATTGAAGATTTAGTTATTGTCGTACGATTGATTGTTTTACCCTATGAGTTTTCATTTAAATATTCTAGCAAACTCTCATTATGGCCGATAATTTTCATTGCTGTCGACAATTTTCATTGTTTCGTTGTTAATTTTCATTGTTCAATCATTTCATTATTTAGATGATAATTTCGAGTACAACAAACATTTAATTTTGATTAAGTATTTAATTTAAAATTTAAATTATATTTTTTTAATTATCTATTATTAGTTAATTTAAAAAAAATCAGCAATTTTTATTATCCTCTCATATAAAGGACAAATACATCTGGTAATTTAATGATTTATACAATGTAAAAAAAATATCTTGTTTTCAAGGACACATATAGGGTTAAATATATAGAGAGAAAAAAGTAAACTTAGAAATTCAGTTTTTACCAGAAGCAATGTTGCTTCACTGCCGTACTTAGAGTCGTGCCATGAAGAAACACTCTAACACTGTATCAGTTATCGTTATATTTTTTTAAGGTTAACTTGACGAGCTTTTACACTAAGCTTCGCGAAGATAAATTAATCTTTTTTGCAAAATATTTTAGCAGTTATGTTCGCTGAAGGAAAGTTGCTGAAAGACTATATTTTTACGCATTTTAGCCATTAAAGTTTAAGATAACTAAGATTGGATCGGTAGCTTTTCTTTTTGTGAAAAACTGTTACGTCAGCACAAACTTCAAGAACCTAATGGTGTTATGATGTTTTCGTTTATTACAAAATGATAATACACTAAATGTAGTTTTTTTTTACCTTTGACATTTATGTTACATTGTGCTTCTTGTGCTTGTGTTGTTGAAGTTTTTCAAGTCAATCAGGAAGAGGAAATTAGTTTCTTACAGGTTGGTTGCATAAAAAAAGTTGCAGATGAAAAGGGCTGTAAAAATATAAATACAGAACAGAAGGATATGAAATTTAATAAGCTTTAGGCTTATAGGTACAAGCTTAGATGTTTTAGTTACCATATAATTCACAAAACGCTATGGATAGTCAAAGTTCATTTTATTTATTCAATAATTTAATAATGATAACATAATTAGTAATCATTTAATAACAATTTAATAATAATTCAACAAAATATTTAACGAAAGTTGTTATTATTCTTCGATAGTTTTCGTCATTTGTTTAGAAAGAGGATAAAGATCACTTTATACAATCCAATAAGAGTACATTTCACAATATATAAAGTTAATAATCCCTCTATAAAAGCAATTTAATTTCCGTAAGCAACCCATTAGACATTATATTTATTTTAACCAAATGGAAATTAATAACCGAAAGGAGAGAAGTAAAAAAAAACGCGACACCTTCAGGCTAGAAGCTAGAATTCAAAAAAAAAAAAAAAAAAAAAAAAAATTACTCTGGGAAGAATTGAAGAGGTACATAAAAAAGAGCGATTTTCTCGGCGATTAAAGGTTAATGAAGACCTGTGATGAAATATCTTTTGGCGAGCGATTGGCGGTCCGTTGTCTCACACTTTGGAGACGCACGTAGCGAAAGGGGTCACTCACCTCACAGTCTTTATTGTGTTACTGTGTACTAATCCATGTTAAGTCGCGACTACTGGCAATTTTTTCGAGCTGGCGGAATCTTTCTTCCAACACCCGAGGCAATTTAGTGCACATTCAGTGTTCTCGACACTCTTAAAACAAACGAGCGATTTTAACTCAGTCTGAGTCGATTTTCACTCATTCCAGTGACGAAAATGCACTCCCCTATAGGAGTGGATTTCACTCCTTTGTTTAGTTAAACCTACGACGGGATCACTCCAAACGAGTGATTTTAACTCCGTCTGAGTTAATTTTAACTCAGTCTGAGTTAATTTTAACTCAGTCTGAGTTAATTTTCGCTCCTTTTCAGTGTTGAAAATGCACTTCTCCTATAAGAGTGGATTTCACTCTTTTGTTTTAAGAGTGTAGGCCAATAATGATTCTTTTGCAAATTACTGCTAAACGCGGGTTTCTATATAGCTATATAGCAAAGATTGCTACCTTCCTCCTTCCAAAGTAAAGCCAAAATATAGTGAGTCTAATATAAACAAATATAATATATTTTAATCTTACGTAGGTTACGGTATCTCTGCCATCTCTGTTGACGAGCAGCCCATTAAAATGACGAATCGCTTCGAATTTTCAAAAGTAGCTTCGTTGGAGTCGTCTAGAAAAAATGAAGGTAATTTGAGAAATTTATTTAAATTCAATTCTATTTCTTAAAAAAATATTTATAAAAATGGAAAGGAAAAAATAAGCAAACAAATGTAAAAAAATAAATGAATTTAAATTTATTTTTTTAATGTGCTTTTTTTCCTTTTTTTACAATGTTAGCCGATGAAACTGCTAATAATTAAATGAAAGGTTAATTAAAGTCAAATCATAAAAGCTTCTTTATATCCCGACTTTTTTTATTCTATTTTTTCTGTTGTTGTTCTATTGCTTTAAACATATCCTTAACTAAATTGTCGACTACGCACTTGACAAAAGGTTCTAAATAATGATGCATGATTGGCTCGGTTAGAGTTCCTCACTGAAGTTAGAAATAGATAACCAGCAACATTCGAATTAAACCAAATAATTATTACTCTTCACCGAATAAAATTACTTTACTTTCCCAGTTCTAGCGAACATCATATTGTTAAGACTAGTAGCTCTTATTATTTAACAACCATTCAAATCAGCAATTCAGTTCTAAACAAATGTTATTTTATATGATTGTAATTATTGAACATTTGAGAGTGTTTTTTTTTTCTATCAACAAAATGCATTAAGAGGACTCCCTTGAAATTCCAAATCTTGAAAATCGTAATGTTATTCCTATGGAAAACATTCGCAAGTCAATTACCGCCACAATTTTAATAAAAGGTGACTAGTTTCTTGTATCATTGTAAAGAACGAAAGGAACTAAAAGGCTAAAATTAATTTGTTTTGTGAAAATCACATATTTAGTATTTTTAATAATTTTTTGAAGTTAGTAAAAAATGGAATAAGCATTAAGTTCTAATTTTAAAAAAATTATTAACAATACTAAATACGTAATTTTCACAAAGCAAATTAATTTTAGCCTTTTAGTCCCTTTCGTTCTTTACAATGATACAAGAAACTAGTAACCTTTCAATAAAATTGTTTAGGTAATTGACTTGCGAATATTCTCCATAGGAATAACATTACGATTTTCAAGATGTGAAATCCCAAGGGAGTCCTCTTAACCTATAACGACCCAATTGAGGATACCATTATCATCATTACCTAAGTTTTTAAAATTCGCTTTTCATTTAACATAATTTGTCACTCATAAATTTTTCATTACTATGGTCATCATTTGTCTTTTTTTTTGTTTATTTATATAAACTTAAGCAGAAAGCTTATTTTCAAATTTTTGCAATATAATAGTAGTTAATGAATTGAAATGAGTTGTTTGATATTGAAGTTTTTTTTTAATTCAAAGACGCCTCAATATAGATAAATAGTATAAACTATATCCCGTTTCAGGTATACCTACTTTTAAACTATATTATCATCGTCGCATATTTTTAGAATTCTAACAAAAGCCGAAGGTAAAATGAACCTATTTTAAACTTCGTCACGCATTGTGCAAGAAATTACATATTTCTTGATAATTGATTGCACAATTACTGAAAAAACGAAAAAAATATATTCACCTAGCTTAAAACTTGAAAAGATTGTTAAAAAAACGATTTTAAAAATGATAAATTATCGATTATAATAAGATTCCTTGTAACATCGATCATGATAAGATGGATTAGTAAAATAATGTATATTTATAAAACAAAATATTCAAATTAAGTTTTTTTATTTAGTGAATATATCATCATTAACTTTCATTAATGCAGTGGTTAAACAAAAGAATCTTGGCCGGCAATTTTACGCCCAACCTGGTAACCCCGAAAAATTGGTATAGGAGCAACCTTTGGCAAAATTAGCACTTACATTAACAATTTCGAATTATTAATCGATTAAATTGGGAAATGTATATAATTTATTCTGGAGTTTTCTTATCCTAACCTTTTATGAATTATATGCTTTTAATGATTTAAAAAAATTATTTACTTTTTTAAAATCATTTCTTCGGCATCGTAACGCATCACTTTTTTTTTTATAAATCTGCAATTTAATGAATTTTTCCGTTGATTTAAATCGGCCATTTTGAAATTAGATTGTTGTTTCTTAACCTCTTAAATAGATATGACGTATGTCAGATCAACTCCAGTAGGTTGTTGACAAACAGAAAATGAAATGAAATTAGGTAGTATTTTTGATCGTTTAGAGATGCAGTTTCCGAGGGATCTTAATTTCTTAACTAAAATTTTAGTGACAAAATTTGGAATCCTAACATTTGAATAAACTATAACAATATTTTTTTTCAAAACTTTATTTGTTTAAAAAAGCTAGAACCAATTTTTAAACAGCTACAAATGCAATCGTGAAGAATTTAGGATCAATTTTTTGGTTAGAATTTTTAGAGTGAATTTTATTTTACCTTGTCTTTCATATTTTTATTTAATTAAAACCAACATTATTTAATTATTCAAAATACCTTATTCTTCCATCTAATGATACATAAGTGCGAACTTAACTTAGTGAGAAAAATCGCAAGCTGATGACTTCAAAAAGGAATCATTGGGGGTAAAAAGGTTTAAACTATGCACTCCCCTAATTGTTTTGAGAAATGTATTTAAAAAATTTATTTCAGAAAAAAAAAATGCTTTTCTAACATGTGAAAGTTTCAGTTCTGAAGTGGCAACAGAAATTCTAAATGAAAATAAATTCTTTATCGAGCCGTACGAATGGTAAATCAATATTAAGTCGGAACAGAGCACCAATCAATGGAAGTGCAAGAATTAAAGTTGGCAAGATCTACGTCTGAAATAAGTCAATCAACTTGTTTATGCGACACGTTGTGTTTTTTTTAACCATTAAAAAATATACAATGGAACCATAATATACCTTTAGTTCAAAACAAGAAATACTTTTTTATACAGCCAAATTATCCCCCTTAGTACACTCAATAACAATTATGAAGAATAGACAAATAAAAAAAGTTTAATTATTGAGCAATTTTTCTTCCTAAATGAGGTCTGAACTTTGACGACAATGAGCAATCCTGAATATCACACCCCAATTCCAATAATCCTCTTAAGCCTTTACAAAAAAGAATTTTTTTTTTGCAAACTTAACAATCCACTGAGCAGTTGGAGATCAGATCTTTAATGTCTCTTTATTGCATCTCTAGAAAGACGATCACTTTAAAACTATAACCTCTGACAATGGATATAGAATGGATTCAATAGGATGGAGAAGGTTGGCGAGAAAAAAAGGTGAAGCTGTCGGAAAAGTCGCCAAATTTACCCCATGTATCAAATGAAAAGAATCGAGACATGCTCATCTTATGATACGAGTCTTGATGAAGGGTGGATTATGAATTTTAAATAAAACCTCTCAGATTTCTTGGAAAAATATTGTTTTAATGTGTAAAAATGTTCTATTTAAACACAAATCTGTCAAGAGCTGCAGTAAACTCACCAATGAACTTAGACTTTTATTTGCGTAACTACAACATTACAACATATAAGAAAGCATACTAAAAGATGGAACTTTTTAGTACAAAAAGGGTACAATTCAATGGTGAGGATGCTGGTGTTTAAATAACTATGTCAGGAATAAGGAATATTTGCACAGTTGTAAACAGATTTTTGAAAAAATCATATTTGTTCTACATTATCATTTAAATAAATAAAAGTTTCTAAATAGGAAAAAAAGATTGTGGCAACAGCGATTCTTTATTAAAACAACGCCAAATAATTCGCCAACAGGTCGGTTCGAGTGCATCGCAGAGGCGAACAAGGCTTCACTTGACTGCATCGCTTTTAATCCGATACCATTTCCATCTTCTTTAGCCTTCCTGGTCTTCATCACAAACAGCATTTAACCCATACTTCCCAACTTCAACGATTAGGTATGAGTGCCAATAAGGAAATACTCATAAGAATCGAGATGCCACAATTAGCCACCGATTTTGATTACTCTACCCGCTCATCCACTCTTCATTTGAAATCGATAAGAAGTTAATTGGCCTGGGTGGATTGGTTTTTTAAGCCAATTATCTTTTACCTGTGGGCAATGCTGTGAAAATATGAATAAACAGTATGGGAGGTTGGCCACAGGGTGACTTTTTTTTCTCTCTCTCTTCTCGTTATTTAGGCTTAGTGGACAGCGGTTATGTTATGTTTAATGTTCGATTAATTATAGCTGAGTCATACTCTTATTAAAGAAACAGGATGCATAATCAAAGAGTAAGATGTTCTATTTAAAACACTACGTTTGGTGGATAAACGTACTAACGTGCTGACAAGGTTCAACGTAAACGTGGTTATTGTGCCGGATTGAAAATTATGTAATTTTTCGGATGGATGCATTAAAATAAAACTAAGATAAAGGATTTAATTTTTTTTTACAAATTAGAAATTTATGGATCATTTGCACCTAATAGATATCGAAAATGAGTCTCATGAAACAAAATACCAGAAGATAGAACTTTTTTTAAAAAAAAGAAAGGAATCGCCATTATTTGTGTAATTAGTAAATCAGTATTGACGATTCTGTAGAAAATATTAATTAGTTCCTTCATAGGAGCCAATTTTTTCTAGATGACCTCATAGCTGTAACTACGATCGTAACACCAGAAGCCGAAGTTACCAAGCAATCTTCTTGGCCCGATTAACTAATTGCAAAAAAATCATAATTAATCCACTAACTATTAACAACTAAACTCATCATAACTGATGACAGTAAATTTAACGAGATCGAGCAATGAAACACTTGAACCCGACGAGGAAAAAGCAAAATTCCTTCAAGCCTTTTAGTCTATCAATTTTAAGTCTTTTATTTTTAACTCTAAAAGAAATATTTCTCATTCATAGTATCGCGTCGGTTCCAAATCATATCTAATGGCCAAGAGAAATGTTTCATAGCTGGCAAAATTTTAATTAAAACTTATAATGACGTAGTCACATCTTCCAAATGCATACATAACTAATCGGCTAAAAAAATAATTTCAATTAAAACTTATAATAACGTAGTCTCATTTTCGAAATACAAACATAACTAATCGACTAAAAAAATTTAATAGATTTCTGTTAACTCCCCTAACCGTAACACCAGAAGCCAACATTCCTCTTTTCTCAGATAGTCATAGAGACAATAAATTTTAACTCAACTCAATCAATTTTAACTAATCAATCAATTTTAACTCATTTTAATGCTTTTAGTTTTAACGATCAAGGGAAAAAACTATTTTTAACGCAATAAGACATATTTCTCACATTATAGTATATAGCGTCGGATCCAAACTAATCTAATGGCGATGAGAAAAAATGTTATGGCTTTTGAAATTTTAATTGAAACTTATAATAATGCAGTCATATTTTTAAAAACAAGTATAACTAATTCAACTAATGAACTTAAGTACAAAAATTAATAGATTTCTGGGAGCTGCCGTAACACCAGAAGCCGAATTCATCAAGCGTTTCTTGACGGTGAGAAAGTCTTCGGGTGGAGTTATTTCAATTATATACTATTTTAACTCTTATTTTTAACGCTAAAAGACATATTTCACACCTATAGTTTTATAACGTCAGATCCAGAAGAATCTAATGGTGATGAGAAATTTTTAATTAAAACTCATATAATAATGTAGTTATATTTTCCAAATATAAACATAACTAATAGACCAAAAAAATTAATAGACTTCTGTTAACTGATCGCAACCGGTAACCGTAACACTAGAAGCCGAAGTCATCAACAAAATAGTTTTGAGACCATCAATTTTAACTCTTTTGGTTTTAAAGATCAAGAAAGAAAAAAAGCTAATTCCAGCAAATGAGTGTACTGACGATGAGAAAGTCTTCGGGTGGGGTCATTTTAATAACAGACATATTTAACTATTTTATTTTTAAAGCTATAAGACATATTTCTCACCTACAGTACAGAGTCGGATCCAAGCGAATCTAATAGAGTTGAGCAAAAATTTTATAGCTTTTGAAATTTTAATTGAAACTTATAATAACTCAGTCATATTATTAAAAACAAACATAACTAATTGAACTAATGAACATAACTAAAAAAACTTAATAGTCTTCTGGGAACTGCCGTAACACCAGAAGCCGAATTCATCAAGCATTCCTCTTGGCTGAGATAGTTTCAGACAATCAATTTTAACTCTTTTAGTTTTAACGATCCAGAAAGAAAAAAAGCCTAATCCCAGCAAAGGAGTGTAAAGACGGTGAGAAAGTCTCCGGGTGGGGTCATTTCAATTATATACTATTTTAACTCTTTTATTTTGAACGCCAAAAGATGTATTTCTAACCTTATAGTATTATAACGTCAGATCCAAAAGAATCTAATGGTGATGAGAAAATTTTAATTTAAACTCATTGAGCAAAAACTTCACTCGTTGAGCAAAAATTTTATAGCTTTTGAAATTTTAATTGATACTTATAATAACGCATGCAGTCATATTTTTAAAAACAAAAATAACCAATGAACATAACTAAAAAATTTAATAAACTTCTGGGAACTGCCGTAACACCAGAAGCCGAATTCATCAAGCATTCCTCTTGGTTGAGACAGTTTCAGACAATCAATTTTAACTCTTTTAGTTGTAACGATCAAGAATAAAAAGCCTAATCTTACCAAAGGAGTGTAATGACGGTGCGAAAGTCTCCGGGGTCATTTCAATATTATATACTATTTTAACTATTTTATTTTTAACGCTAAAAGATGTATTTATCACCTTATGGTATTATAACGTCAGATCCAAAAGAATCTAATGGTGATGAGAAAATTTTAATTAAAACTCATAATAACGTAGTTATATTTTCCAAATGTAAACATAACTAATCGACTAATAAAATTAATACACTTCTATTAGCTGATCGTAACCGGTAACAGTAACACCAGAAGCCTAAGTCATCAAGCAAGATAATGTTGAGACCATCAATTTTAACTCTTTTGGTTTTAAAGATTAAGAAAGAAAAAAAGCCTGATCCCAGCAAAGGAATGTTTGAAATTTTAATTGAAACTCATAATAACGCAGTCATATTTTCAAAATGCAAACATTACTAATCGACTAAAAAAATAATAGATTTCTGTTAACTGCCGTAACCGTAACACTAGAAGAGCCAACATTCCTCTTATCTCAGATAGTTTTAGAGACAATAAATTTTAACTCAACTCAATCAATTTTAACTAATCAATAAATTTTAACTCATTTTAACGCTTTAGTTTTAACAATCAAGGGAAAGAAAAAATATGTTTACGCTAAAAAAAGACATATTTCTCACATATAGTACCTAGCGTCGGATTCAAACGAATCTAATGGCGATGAGAAAACTTTGATAGCTTTTGAAATTTTAATTTTAACTTATAATATATAATATCGCTGGCATATTTTTAAAAACAAACACAACAAATTAAACTAATGAACATAAATAAAAAAACTTAATAGACTTCTAGCGGGAACTGCCGTAACACCAGAAGCCGAATTCATCAAGCATTCCTCTTGGCTGAGATAGTTTCAGACAATCAATTTTAACTCTTTTAGTTTTAACGATCCAGAAAGAAAAAAAGCCTAATCCCAGCAAAGGAGTGCAAAGACGGTGAGAAAGTCCCCGGTTGGTGTCATTTCAATTGCAGACATATTTTAACTCTTATTTTTAACGCTAAAAGACATATAGTTCTCACCTATAGTATAGCGTCGGATCCAGACGAATCTAATGGCGATGAGAAAAAACATTTAGCTTTTGAAATTTTAATTGAAACTTATAGTAACGCAGCCATGTTTTTAAAAACAAACCTAACTAATTGAACTAATGAACATAGCTTAAAAAGTTAATGGACTTCTGGGAACTGCCGTAACACCAGAAGCCGAATTCATCAAGCTGAGGCGAAGATTCAAGCCTCTAGTCTGAGATAGTTTCAGACAATCAATTTTAACTCTTTTAGTTTTAACGATCCAGATAGGAAAAAAAAGGCCTAATCCCAGCAAAGGAGTGTAAAGACGGTGAGAAAGTCTCCGGGTGGGGTCATTTCAATTAACCCGTGAGTTCGAGTCCAGGAGGGTGGAAGCATGGGATCAACAGGTGAAGAGGAGGATCCTGCTACCGGCTTTTTCGGCTAGCTCTTGACAACTTCTGACTCCCACTATAAATCTTCCGCTGCTTCATAAACAATCTTCAGGTAGTCTCAGGGCTACCTGAAAAATGCCTCAGAGTTTTTTCTTCTTGTTTAATGGAACGGATTACAAGCGTAGTTGGTTAAGTAGCCTTGATTAAAAAAAATATTGTGTTTTTTTAGTAAAACATATTGCTTAGTATTTAGGGTGTCAACATCGTTATTCAACTTCTGCAAAACATGTTTTAATAAATTTTTCGTAACACATTTATTTTTTTAAACATTTTTATGCAAAAGAAGTAAAGATAAAAGATGACATTTTTATATTTAACAACGAAATTAAAGGCCTTCGTGTAAGAATACGTCGTTATTTTCCTAAAAATTTGGTTAAAGGTATGCTGGTACATAAATTTGACCACTTTACTTATTATAGGTAAAAAATTGAACCTTGTTACATCGTAAAGATATATACATTTTTATGGATAATTAATATTATAGTTTTTTGGCAAAAGTTACATATTTAATGTCTCCCACTATAAATCTTCCGATGCTTTCATAAACAATCTTCAGGTAGTCTTAGGGCTACTTGCAAAATGCCTTAGAGGGTATTTTATTCTTTTTATGGAACGGATTATAAACGTGGTTGGCAGAGGTTGAAAAGTAGCCTTGATTAAGAAAATTTAAAAAAAAAAACTATCCTATAATTTTTAAGTAAAATAGCATGATGATTTGGATGTAAACAACTTTGTTCAACTTCAAAACACATGTATTCACTGTAATTTTTTGTAACACAGTAAAATTTGTGCATATTTTATGTAAAAGAAGCTAAGGGAGAAAGTATGACAATTTAATATTAAACGACTAAATTCAAGTCTTCGTTTAAGAATACGATATTTTCGTAAAGGTTTCGTTACAGCTACAAGCACATAAATTTCATCACAATACCTATTATAGATGCAAAGATTTACCATATATTACATCATCATAGTATGTACATAAATTTGACAACAGTTCAAATCATAGCTACAAAGAATGCGCTAGTATTATATCATAAAGATTTATATGATTTTTTTTATTGATGCTTAATATTTTTTGGGCCAATTTGTAGGTCGAGTATAATGTGTTATAGCATAAATATCATTTGGAATAACTACCAAACAGGTCAGGACCCACAGCTCAAGGCACACATGTGACAGATTCAGAAATAAATCTACCACAAACGCATTATCTCTTAAAGATGGCTTCCAATAATTTATGTACCATAATTAAATAATATGACATCAATATTTATAGATTACTGTTGTAGCCATTCTTAATTATGGCCAGACTTCTATATGGAAAAAAAATGTCTTTCTTTACAGGATCCCTCACAATGTCGTAAATTATAATAATTTTTTTTGCTTCTGTTGCATTTCGTGACTAATTGAAGATCTAAGTGGAAGAACGTACTAAATGACATTTTTTAAATAGATTTTTGTCTCAATGACCATGCGTTATTCCCTCCTTTAAAATATTTTAAATAATTAAAAAATGGGGCTCTTCTCTCGCAAATTGTAAGGGTAGCCCTGCATTACTTTTAAAATTTATGTCTGCCAAAATATAGCTTTAAAAAGAATGCATTTTTCTTTCACTCAGTGTGAAAATAGTGTTAGGTGACTAGAAAACAAATTAGAAGGGACAGCATCATCTAGTTGAAAAAGATTTTTGTCTCAATGACCATGCATTATTCCCCCTTTAAAATATTTTAAATAATTAAAAAATGGGGCTGTTCGCAAATTGTAAGGGTAGCCCTGCATTACTTTTAAAATTTATGTCTGCCAAAGTATAGCTTTAAAAATAATGCATTCTTCTTTCACTCAGTGTGAAAATAGTGCTAGGTAACTAGAAAACAAATTAGAAGGGACAACATCATTAGTTTTTGAGTTGGCCTATTGGTGCTGCTATGTTCCAAGTGAAATTGGTACTCGAATCAACAGTCAAGACAGAATTAATTCATTAAGTATCTCTGCAAACACTCAAGACCTGAAATATGATCATTCTTGAGTTTAAAGTATTTTTAAATTCTTAAACTAGTTTCGACAAACTATGACATCCGTTATAAATAAATGATAGATGATACTATTATCCTTTTAAATGTGATGTTATTATGTGATCATCTTTAAAAACATCCATTCTTCAAGAGCTGCCGTGATAACCGAAAACAGACAGAAAAATCTGGTTTTAATATCGGTTATAAATCAGAAGCCGATTTCCTTCGACAAAATATCCCCAAGTCCACGCCCGCCAGGATATAAAGAGACTCGTCGCTCTGAATTTAATGAGTGTGTCTGATAAGAGTCTTCGCTGGACTCTCCAGGTGCAGTCTTGAAAGAAATCCGTGGGCGTGGGAGACCGGAAAAAGGTTTTTAATGCCCCTGAAATTTGCCCCATCGAACAGAATACGTTTAGGTTGTGTCCACTTGATTGTTTGATGGAGCTACTAAACTTTGTTAAAGCAAATTTTGTCCCCAATGTAAAATGCTTTGAATATGCATCTAGCCTTTTTAGTTTTCTTGCCCTAACTAAATTCGAACAGAATATAGTTATGTTGTGTCCATTTAAATGTTTGATGGAGTCACCAAACTTTGTTATTTGAAAATTTGGTGAATAATTTAAATAGCTGGGCAAACTTTTAAGGTTTTTTTGCAGTTTCATTTTGGCTAGTAACGTTTTTGCTGCTTTATTAGCATTGCAACTTATTCGCACTCTAGAGATGCTATAGCTACTCTACTGGATACAAATTCGATTCCTTTAGGGTGCTTATGTAGTGTCCACTTGAATGTTTGATGGAGTCACTTAACTTTGTTTTGGGAAAATTTGGTGCTTGATATAAAATGCTTTAAATTTGCGCTGGTCATATTTAGTTTGTAGTTTCATTTCGAGGAACGCTTTGAACTACTAACTCTTGCTCGAAATACAGATTCTGTTACGGAACAGATACTTTTAAATTGTGTCCACTTGAATGTTAGATGAAGCCACTTAATTTTGCCATTGGAAAAATTGGTGCCTGATTTAAGTATGAGGGGGACAAGATATTTTTAAGAATATAACATTCAAATCCTTTAAAACGTATTAAAATGGAATTTACAATTTTATAACCTCATTCAAATAGCCATCAAGAAAAAATAGTTGCTATGAATTTCATGAGTGTGGCTGATAGGAGTCTTACACTGGACCCTGCAAGTGCAATCATACTATGCTAGTATTTCAGAGAGTATTTTTCTTAACAGTGCAGGTACATGTCCCAAAGGTCTTTTTTAAGTTTTTACCATTCGAATCTTTTAAAAATGTATTAAATCAGAATATATAAAACTAATAAATAAGAATAATAAAACTAATAAATAAGAATAATAAAACTAATAAATAGGAATAATAAAACTAATAAATGGGAATAAATAATACTAAGAATGTATAATCATGCAATTTCATTCAAATGGCCCTCAATAAAATATAGTTGCTCTGAATTTGATGAGTGTGGCTGATGATAGGAGTCTTAAACTGGACCCTGCAAGTGCAATCATACTATGCTAGTATTTTAGAAGTTTTAATAAATAAGAATAATAAAACTAATAAATAAGAATAATAAAACTAATAAATAAGAATAATAAAACTAATAAATAAGAATAATAAAACTAATAAATAGGAATAAATAATTCTAAGAATGTATAATCATGCAATTTCATTCAAATATCTATCAATAAAATATAGTTGCTCTGAATTTGATGAGTGTGGCTGATAGGAGTCTGATACTGGACCCTCCAGGTGCAGCATCTTGAGGAAAACCGTGGGCGTGGGAGACCGGAAAGAGATTCTTGACGGCGTTCTTTAATGCCCCTGCAATTTGCCCCGAATTAATTCGGACCGAATAATGCTTAGGCCGAAGATTTCTGATAATATGATAAGGACAGGTTGAGCATTAGCAATTCTAAACGGGAGCAAGCAGGACTTCGGCTAACTATACTAAAGTCACCGTGTTTTCCAGACCAGACACTGAAAATGATATAGGATAGTTTTAATTTATAGCTTTCGATCACCTATTATGAAATATATGGTAATGATTGCGATGGGGTCGAAAATTATAAATGGAGATTTTGTGTTTTCTATATTTTTAACACAAAAAATATGATATTTGAATATGGTTTGTCTGCCACACTGTAGCTATTCTGTCAGTCTGAAACCCCTTCTAGTTCAAACTAAAAGAGCTACGGACGTCAAATTTAGTATAAGAGTTCCCAGTATCTGTAGGGGGAGAGAGAGGGTATAGATATTTGTAGTATATCAAGGGTATTGTTGAAAAACAAAAAGAGCTTTGGACTTTACACTTAGAACACGAGGGGTTTTTTTAGAATCAACGAGTTCTTATTGTTTCTATTTTATCGACGTTATAAAGTTGCAATTGCACAGACAAATTTAACGCATCATGTATTTTCGTTTAAGGAGTAATTGAAAATCTCGTGTAGTTTTACACCTCCTAATTGTTTTGGATAAGCAAAACATTCATTGATAAATACTTTGCTTTTGTCATAATACCAACATAATTTGCTTCAGGGAGTTTAAACAACAAGCAGTTTTATGTTTTTCATATTTATCAATCATAGGTTGATTGAATCGCGTAACATTATACGTTTTCTATTAGTGCATAGGAATGACCACATTGTTGTTAATCGATAAGTGTATTTCTATTCTACGAAACGAGAAACCACAAAGAAATCCCCCAGCCAGTTTAATTTTCCACCAATGAGGAAAATTGTTCATATTTTTTTGTATATCAGGCCCAAAATTGTCTCCAACTGAACCGCAGGAGACAGCGTTCTGAATGCATAATTTCAAACGATCATTTGGTTCGGGAGAGGGGGGAATGCCAATTTTTTTCGTCAACATTATGCTCCCCATACAAATAATTCGAATCCCCGAGACGTTAGAAGAAAAAGCCTCATGCATTAAAACCTCATAAAACCTTAAAAACCCAAGTGTCATACAAAACCCAATGAAGGTAGGAATAAGATGTAGATGCTGCTTGGCAAAACTTCAATGCTAAAACAGGTTTGCTATGTGATGCCATTGATTACTTCCGCAATAGGTCCAAACGGACCCTTGGCGAATTATTTAACGCCATTCTTTGCAATTTATATTACAAGCTACGGCATAAAATAAATATTAATTTGAATCTGACTCTCATTGAAAGAATATTAAAAACTTAAATTCTTTCAAATCTTGTACCAAAGTCTACAACTGCAAAAATGGTTTATTTTCGAATTCTCATCACCGATTTTCAAAGAATAAAACGAGACTTTTCGAATTAAAACCCAATTCAAGTGTGGCTTGTTTGGGCCCATTACATCCATTTGGCGATTTTTATGCGGTTTCATCATTTTGAAGCATTTACACATTCATTCCTACCTCCCTATTCCAAAACCCCACCCGTGGCCGATAGCATCAAGTCCCCCGCCCACCTTCCGCAGAGTATAATAAGCCTTCGTCTTAAAATTCAGGAATTCTGAGGAGTAGTACAATAAAAAAAAAGGACGCCGTCTCTCATTAATCGCTGGCCCATGATGCGATGATTATAAGCCACGGTGGCTCGAAGTAATGGTCCCTCTATCTTGTAATGACTTGATGCTTAGAGGCATGCACAAGATGTGTCGCTGTCCAGCTCAAAAAGACATTGCAATATGGGGGAAGCGCTGTATATTGCAATGCTTTCTATAACATATGTGCCTGATCAAGAAAAATAAGCTCAGAGCCCAATCTAAACTTCAGTACAGTACAAAAGAAACCAATTCTTTATGGGCCCCTTCCCTTCGAAATGTGGCCTACGGAAGCTTAACTTATTTCCATATTTTGTTACCTTTCATGAATAATGGTGAATCTGTATTTGTTGAACAACAAACTATTTTGGTCTCAAATCAAATTTAAAACAAATTTAAACCTAATTTAAACTATCATTCAATTGATGTCAACATATCTAAAAATCGGTTGCCTAAAACAGATTTGGGGAAACTTGAACTTTCCGGGCCCTGCTCAGACTATAGGCGCAACACATTTTGAAGATCCTTAACCTCGATACAGAACATTTTGCATATGGTTTTCCATAATGATGAAGCTATAGTTGGCTGATAAATCATAATTTTAGCTATCACGTTATAAGCGTCCTCATAAAACATCTATCAACCCAATCATGTAAGGTAAATGATTAAGACAAAGCCTAGTTTAAAACAAAGAGAAGTCTAATGAAATTTTAAAATGTACTGAATTTTTGGGTCGATACAGTATTTAGCGCAACATAAACTCAAATTTAGGGGCCCTATAAAATTTTTGGGCCCTGGGCTCCAGCCAAATGGGCCTTATGGTATATCAGGCTTTGAAAAAGGCCCATGTAAATTAGTGTCTGGGTTGTGAAGGGCACTCGATTTGAATGTTTTCGAAGCATACCCGAGGAGGGTCCGATTCATAAATATGTATTTGCAAGCATGCATGTGCTAAATTAAGATTTTGCTCGAATGATAAATATTTGTGCAGCAAAATGTAGACAACTGTCTTGTAAAATCTAAAAACTATTCAATAAAACACTTTCATTTGAATCAGGCACTGATATCAATTACTATATTTGAAATTCAAATAATTAATTTTTTGATCACTTTTCAACTTTATTTCACTTCCGCTGACATTTCTTATCAAACGCATATTGTGTGCAGCAAAATGCAGACAATTGTCTTGTAAAATCTTTTTTAATAAAACACTTTTATTTGATTCAAACCGCTGTAATCAATTACTACATTTGAAATTCAAATAATTAATTTTTTTTATAACTTTTGAGCTGGAATTCACTTCGACTGACATTTCTTATCAAACGCTAGCTTTTGTGCAGCAATACAAATTTGTAGAGACATTAGTCTACAGATCCTCTGCAACCAAGATTTCAAAACAAAATATAGGGTATAGCCTTCATTGAACTTCAAATACACTTGATATTAATTGAAAATTTTTAGACGGTATATATTATAATTAGTTACAAGTTAAGGGGTCATAGGAGTCTTAAAAATGTGCAAAGAAGGTACTACAAAGTATAGTTTGATCTTTCATGTCATTTTTGAACTACTCAATGTATAAGTATAATTTTTTATATGTAATTCTACAAGATTTATTTATTATAAAACAAGTTTTAAAATTTATGAAACTTTAGCCAAAACTAAAATAAATGATATTAAACATGAAGCTATTTGAACACATTGTGATTAGGCTTGCGCGGCAAATTGTGAGGTCAAAATTGAAAAAATGACCAAGAAAATGACTTTATATTGTACAAATATGTACAAACTAGGACTTATACCTGAATTCTCAGCTCAATTTTAATTAGAAATTATTTTAAGAACTTTTTTCTAAAAAAATTAATAAAATTTTTAAAAAATTTTATATATGATTTCTAATTAAAATTGAGATGAGAATTTAGGTATAAGTCCTTGTTTGTACATATTTGTACAATATAAAGTCATTTTCTTGGTCATGTCTTCAATTTTGACGTCACAATTTGCCGCGCAAGCCTAACAATTTAATATCATTTATTTTAGTTTTGGCTAAAGTTTCATAAATTTTAAAACTTGTTTTATAATAAATAAATCCTGTAGAATTACATATAAAAAAATTATACTCATTTATTGAGTAGTTAAAAAATGTCATGAAAGATCAAACTATGCTTTGTAGTATCTTCTTTGCACATTTTTAAGACTCCTGTGACCCCTTAATACACTTCTCTTGTACACACGAGGGTATAGTCATGTTTGTAACCCAATTTTAATCGTTTTTAATACCAACTTGGTTAGAACTTCGTAACACCACAATAAAAAATCTAACAGTAAATGAAGTTCAGATTATGAGTAGATAATACCATTTTCTAAACCCATCTTTGATCGCTATCTGCCTGGGCTTCTAACACGCAATGCCCGGGATCGCCTTGTATCCCATTGTTACCGAAGGATTTATATTTATTTTATTGTTGTTATAAAAGGGATGACACTTCTTGACGATGCAATAAAGACTTCTGATTTTATTGCACCATCAAGTCATGTCATAATTGCAGTCTAATAATTCATTAAATCCTTTTGATAAAAGGAGTTCATTAGAAGATTAAATTAAACGTGTTAACCATGCAGTTTTAATTTATATATAAAGCAGTCCAGTACCCCAAACAAATTAAAAAGTTTTATGGTTTGGGAAATTTATAAATAGTGTGTAAAATTTCACTTAGTTTTAATCTCTTAAATATTTCATCTATATCGACCATCCTAACAAATGGTTTAATTCAGATATTTCAGACATTAAACTAGAAATGTGACTACATAGATTTGCATTTCTTTTGAGACATAAATTTGCGTTTCTCTTGAGTTGGCATATTTCTTTCAGCTGCTTCAAATAATTTAAGCAAAAATATTTTTTATCAATAAACAAAGGCTGCCATAAAGCATTCTCTACAAACTCTATCATATGATCATGCAAAAAAAAGTGAAATTGTGTGATGGAATGGTGAATTTGTTTGTCAAAATATAGCTATTGAACAGTACAGTAATGGTCAATGGAGCTATGGAACAAGGAGTTGGACTTGTTTTTAAATTGTTCTTTCACATTAATTATTTTATAGTATTCAATTCGCATTTGGCATTGGAATCATTTGCAATCACGCAAATGTTCTCTGGTACACTCTTAAAACGAACGAGCGATTTTAACTCAGTCTGAGTTAATTTCACTCCTCCAGTCTGGAAAATGCACTTACCCGGAAAGAACGGATTCTTTGTGTGTTAAACCATCGACAGGATCACTCCAAACGAGTGATTTTTACTCAGTCTGAGTTAATATTCAATCCTTTCCAGTGTCGAAAATGCACTTCTCCAACTGGAGTGGATTTCATTCTTTTGTTTTAAGAGTGTATAAAACACATATAACCTGATCTAAGCTGACGGGTGTTGGTCGCATTTTAGGTTTACCAATTTCTTCGTCTATTATTGTCTTAAGTATCTGGTATCAATAAATAACCAGCTTGATTTAAACGACAACCCCCAAAAGGTTTCAAAATAACAACTCAACTCCATGCCCTTAGGCAAATCACCTACTCCGCCTTCGCCGCTTGCATCTTCCCTCGTCGCAAATCAAGGGGGGAAGAGACTAACTCCGTAATTAATATTTTCTACGCATAAGACTATTCCGATGTGAGTCGCTAATAACTGTCTTTAAGTCGTACATGACGCGACTCACTAATGTCGTCAATGACTGCTCAGGACCTGTATGATGTACGACATAAAAAGGGGATGGCAATTCTTAGATTTTTTATTCACCGTCTTTGATGGCATAGGTAGCACTTGTTGTTGGTGTAAGTTCGACTTAGAGCTGTGCAATGTGTCAGATGTAAATAAAGATAACATTAAAATATTTAACACCAAATGAATAACCACATTGTCACACTTGTTTTTAAATTTTAATACTTTGCGAGAAACTACTGTTGGATGTTTACATTGTACCAAAGTCATTAACTGTTGCCAATTGACAAGTACTTACATGAATAAAAATTCTTAAAATGCATTAATAAAAAGTTATTGAAATCAACCCTCACTTTCTCAAATTAAATATTTTTTTAAACATACATTTAAATGAACTTTTTAGATTAAAGACCTATTGTCCTGTAATAAGCCATCCATTCGCAGAGTGTTAAAAGTCTAGGTTTGTGAAATGTTTTAGTCATTATATCTGCATCCTGGAGTCTTGGAGAATCAGCGCTTTTTCAGTCTAACAAGCATCAACAAAGAAGAGATCATTTGGTTATTTAGTTTTGAAGTTTTGAGTTATAATTACACTAAAATATACTGAAGAGGGAAACACTATTATTTAAACTAATTCAATTGACTATTTAAAAAAAGTAGATGTCATTTTCCGTTTAAATTTGTTTCACTATGCTGTTATGACGATTCTAATACCTGTAAAATTATCATCATCATCATCGTCATCATTATTATTATTGTCATCATTATCATTATTATTAATATCATTATTATTATATATTATTATTATTATTATTATTATCATCATCATTATTATTGTTATTTTTTTAAAAATTTGTGTATATAAGTAAAACTTATTTTGCAGTTCCAAAGACTAATCATTTCATAATCGTGCACCTAATATAAACTCAATACCCTAACACCAAATTATGGCATTCCATTCAACTCCTTCAACACTAAACTTCAGCAAACAACGAGTCGCTGAAGACGACATTGTAGGCAGACGGCTGTCACTGCAACTCCGCACAGGTGCTGTCCGACACCTGCCTTTGACTCTCATCATAAGTGGCAGACACACAAATATGCTGGTCAAATCCATGGTTGTCTGACATACCCCCCTCCATCATCACATAGTTGTGGGATTTATCAAAATATTTGCTCGCCCACAAGATGACCTTCTTCAAGCTCGCGATGATCAGCTAACTGAAAGAAGATTTCATGTTTTTGTCGAAGTCTTTTTTGTGGGCACTTGATTATCCCCATTTTTAGTATCAGGTGTGGCGAAATTGATTGAATTTTTTTATGTTGAAGTGTGTGTAGGTGTGATTTTGAAGAATACATTGGTAAAGGGAAAATCATTTTAATTGATATCATTTCCGGAATAACAATTCGATTCTTGAGTTGAATTTAATTAATTTTGAAAGGCATTTCTTTCTGAAAAATTTGTTATATCTCTTGAGAAGAAAACTTCGATATATGGTAGTATTCTTTACAAATTTGTAAATGAATTTTAAGTACAATTTTATGCGTAAAGTTCTGTTAACATATTATGATATTTTAAAATTTGTGTTGAAATAAAATTGAGTGGGATATTGGAAAGCATCTTTGTAAATTCAAAAAGTTTTTGTCTAACTTCATTCTTGAGTTTAATTTATCAATTATGAATTCATTGCTGAGAATTTTATTCATTACCGTGAGAAGTAAATTCTGATACATTTACATATTAGTATTCTGCACAGTTTGTAATACAATTTTATATATTCTATCGAGTAGAAGAACTGATCAGTCGTGGTTTATAACACAAAACAATAAAGGATCACTTCAAACATTAAGAACACTACAAATCTCCTACCAGGGTAAACATAACTGCCACATACAAGTTGAATTATCCTAAATCCCAAAGCGGTAGTTTCAGCAACCCAAAACCCTTAAAACACCCACTAAATGTACCCCTGAATTGAGTTGAGGCACGATCTTCGATTACTATTAGCCCCCAGATTCGCATTTGTGAAACCTGCCATGCTGTTTCTCACGCCCTCTGAAAAAAAAAACTATCTTGCAGCATCAATGGGGGAAGAGATAGGGTGTAAGAAGGCCCTGAAGCCAAAGACGCAGCAGATACTGCCAGCATTGGGCTGACAAAGTCATAAATTATTGGTCAAAATGAGTGTTAAACAATAAAACTTGTTATTTTAAGCAGAACTTCTGTTTGCCTGGAGGAAAAAAGATGCTTGCAGAAGGGTGCACATAATATTGCCTTGATTTTGTAAATGGAGTTTGTCAATTTTTAATTGATAAACTTTACTGAAAGACGGCCAAACAAATTCATATTAATTGCAAGGCTGATCTTTTAAAGTGGTTAAAAGGTATATGTCAAAGCACAATCGTTCAATTAGTGCACAGACATTCATAATTCATTGCATACAGAAAAAAATAGTAGGTTATATTTTATATCTCCAATTGAGCACGTCAAACTAGGGCTTATCACACTAATATTAAATACTCATTTCACAGGTAAGGTAACATTCTTTACAGAAAGGTTATTTTTTGTATATTTTCTTCAGAGCTTCGGTACAAGGGAAGACAGCCTTTTACCATCCAGGTAATGGACATCCATCCTAATGGTATGCATCCATCCTTTAAGTATGGTTTGTCAATTTGAAAAAAGATTCAGTCGAATTACAGCTTTGTCAAATTCAGCAACTCACCGCAAAAGGTCAACAACTGCCCTGCCGAAGATGACTCTAATGCCCAATCTGATCTCCATTTGGCTATGGGTTTTGTCACGCGATGCCCAGGGATCGGCTGGAGCTCACAGACCTGTTGCCTCTGGGCCATTGTTAGTTACGCACCTTCAGGGACAAAGAGACCCAACTCCAAAACTGAAGCTTTAGATGAAAAAAAATAGTTTTGTTCATTTATTAGTGGCAATAGCATCTTTTTGTTATTTGTTAAAGACATCTCTCTTTAGACCATTGTTAGTTATGTACAAATTGACCCCACTACAAAACACTGTGACACTTTTTTTCAGTTTTGATCAGTTTCAGTCAGCCTGAATATTTTACACCTAGTTTCAATGATATTTTTTAAGTATAAAATATTGATCACACAGAGCTATTGCTTTTGGGCATTGTCAGCTTGGCATCTCAGAGACCAAGCGACCCAACTCTAAAACTGAAGGGTCAATTTTTTTTTCAGTTGTGCTCTATATATTTCATCTACTGGTAATGTTTTTTTTCTATTAAAAGACCGATTTATCTTTTTGCATCATTGTCAGTTAAGTATATATCAAGCACAAAACAACCCCACTAAAAAGCGAATTGAAGATTTCTTCAGGTTTGTTTTGAATATTTTTCATCTTGTGGCAAAATTATTTTTCAGTGTAAAATAATCAGACTTCTTTCTTTGAGTCATTGTTAGTCAAACACCTGAGTGACAAAGCAACCCAACTCCAAAACTGAAGCTCTATAACTGTTTTATTTTGCAGTTGTGTTGAGTATATTTCATGCAGTGTCAATAATTTTTTTTTAAAATTATAAAAGTCTAATATCTGACATCTTCAATTGAGATATTGTTAGTTAGGCACCTCAGGTATACAAAGCGACTCGACAGGAAGCAAACTGAAGCTTTTTTTAAAATTTTGTTGTGAATATTTTACATGTAGTGGCAATAGTATTTTTAAGTGTAAAATACCGATTTCAGATATATTTCTTTCGAGCCATTGGTAGTTAGTTGCACCTTTGGAAGAAAACGATCCAATCACAAAACTTTTTTTTTTTCAGTTTTGCTATAGAAATTTTGCATCTGGGGGCAATTGTATTTTTTAAAAATTACAAATAATATTTGACAGGCAACTAAAAACGTGTCTTTTCTCTTTATGAAAAAATTCTTACACTGCACTGTAAAGTTTAGAAAATAACGATATTATTCTATTGTTCTACAGTACAAAATCAAAGAAAATGTTGCCTTAGATGTCGATATCACTTACAAGAAATTTTAATTTGTTTCAGAAAAAAATCCAAATTGAAACCAATATTGGTAGAAACTGACGTTTTAAAAATTAAATAGTTCAAACGAATTTAGCATATTCCCAGCAATTACATAATTAAAGCTCAATATCTGGTAAAATTTGTACATTAGTTCAACATTAGTAGATGAAACTCATTGAGTTATTCTTGAAGATATTGGCTAAGCTTAGATTTTTAATGCATAATAAATATAATAACGTAATCTTAATACGAGCAGTTGCACACACTTCATATAAAATACTAATACCTTAATAAAGTTGTCCTTTTATACAACACATTAGAATTATAATATGATACATAACGTATTAATGTATTATAAATATGCAATCATAAATATTTAATAGATTGATAACATAGAGTACATCCTAATCTTTTTTTTATTCACCTCCGACCTACTTAGTACCGAAATCACAGATTCTACGAACCATCATTTGGCATTCAGCCTGAAGTACACCATTATAGAAGCTAAATAGGTTAATCCTACCCCCTTCGCCCATGGTAAAAGGAGACTCAGCGGCTAAATATTTAATTAGACTCCGAAAGCGTATGTGCATTTAGACACTAAAAAAAATGCCTCAAAAACATATCCTTTCTAATTTCTTAATTCGATTCCACCAAGAAGTCGTGATCAATTCATAAACGAGGGAAATTCGTTCTGTAAAGGAAAAGAATGGGACGATTATTATGATGTGGTGGCGGGGCCAGTCATTTACTACCGTGCGTTCTTTTCTTTTTTTTTCGGGGCCCATGTTTTGCCCATTAGTCGGGCCCTGGCCCCTGTGACCCGCTACTACTGAGAAATCGGCTTCTGAGGTGAATCCGCCCACCCCTTTTGTGCTTTTGAGGGGGCATCCACAAATTACGTGATGCGTTTTGGTTGGAAGGGGCCGAGCCGAATATCTTCAAATCTCAGGTTTCTTGTCAAATATCACGTCATTTTTCAAAAAAGAAACAACGTAAAATTGCAAGAAAACTGAGTTTCTGGATTTAAATTTGGCGAAATATTACATGACAATATTAATCCAGACATTTAAAAGATTTTTAGAGTGGAAGACATGAATCTATGAGTAGAAGATTCTTCTAAGACATAGAAGGCTTTAAAGACCATTTAATTTTTTTTTTAAAATACGAATTTTGAAAATCTCACATGTGATTACCGGGGGAAATGGCCGAAAAATTCATCTAAATCGCATACTTTGATGTATGAACACCCTTAACTAATTTCGGGGGACCACATACAAATTGTTTTATTTAGATTGGTTTGGTTGGGTTAACGTCATACTAGAGCTACAAGAGGAGTATTGAGGAGTCTAGAAGTCAAGGGGGGTACAAGAAGAAACTTTTTGCGTACGATCGCCAGTAATGATAGTTCCAGTTAGCCGATGTATCAAATATTTTTTTTCTGCTCTTTTATCAGCTTTCTTATAACATCAATCAGACCGATCGTTAGGTCAATGTCTAAGTCATGTGCATGCCAAAAACAAAGAGAGGCCGCAAAACAATTTAAAATGAACAAAAGTTTCGGAGGTCCACAACATTCATACAAGTAACTGAAATTTCAGGGTCTCTAATATTTTTGGGCCCGCTGGCCCGGGCCTAACATACCTCTTTGAAGATCAGACACTGGGGTACTAGTGACTACACTTTGATAATGGGAAAAACAAGGTTAGTAGGGTCTCAGGGGACCTTCATCTGTTTAGTAACAGTCGCAAGCAGTACACACTATAACTCAATATTGTTTCGGGATATTTCCAATGTTAATCTGATATTTCGACATAGAGAGGAGATTTTTAAACATTCTTTGCTACAAGAGTCTGTTTTTTCAACTCAAACCTAATTTTCAAAAAAATATTAAGTTATTTTCTTAACTTTTCAAATGTAATGTGGAAAGTCTCTTGAACCCTTTAGTGGTATAAATATTATTTAAAAGCATTTTATTGAAAACAAAATTTTTGTGTTTAAAATTTAAATTTAATCTCATACTTGAGGAAAACAAGCATACGCTTTCTTCGAATCCGCTGTGATCCAAGAGTCTCAGCATATGAATAATAGCCCAAATGAATATTTTACGAACAGTCTAATAGCGTTGAAAACATAATTTACATTATGCAAAAGTAATTTTATCTTATTTCATTGCATATGAAGAAAGAATACATTAATATTAATGTAAACCACTTTCAGTTGTTTTCCCTACTTACAGTATATGTCCCAGGAAAAACACCCTTTACGGTAGATACCAGAGATTTTCCTCTCCCTTGGGTTTTCACTCAGAAACCATAGGGCACAGTTGTGAAATATACTGTAATCGTTCCTGCCTATTTCTAGCCTCCATAAGGAGATTTAACACAGCCAATATATACTAAGTTATTCGAATCTCTATTTTGAGTTTTGTTTAGATGTACACACAGAGTTGCTTATTTGTCTTAATTAACGTCGCTCTAGAGCTACGTGAGGGGTCTTGGTGACTGTACATGTTAGAATTGCAACAGTTTCCTGAGAATTATTCGCTAATTTTTGTATTTTTAATGATAAGTCGGAAGCAAAAGCAGCAGATAATGAAGCAAGCACGAAATGGACAATTGTCTACAGAAATCGCTTCCGTCGTCAGTAAATTTAAAGAAAATTCTTTTAAATGAGTGCATAGGTAGAAATTATATGGCGTCATTTTTTAAAAAAAAAAGTCGAAATGGCTTATTTTAGGCATTACTAAATCTGATAATGTTATTAAAAGACGTTGTCCATATGCGTCTTTAGTCTTAAATGAATCTTTCAGGTTAACTTATTGTTTACTTTTTGACGGTAAGTGCAATTGGAAAAGGGCATTTTCTACTATTTTTACTACAGGGGGAAAGTTATACTTCAAAATTATGTAAATTGGACGAAAAATAATGTATCTCACAAACTCAGAGTTTACTATATTCTGAACTTGATACTCTACAGACTTTTTTGGCCTTAAGCCTATGAGTGCCTGAGTAAGCAATTGTGTACGCCTATGTTTGCACGTTATCTGTAATTTAATTTGCGATTTGAAAGGGGCATATTTGTAATTTAACTTGGCCAACAATGAAAACTGTTGTCAAATTGTATTTTTCTGCCGAAAATAAGAGATTCATTGAGTTAAAAAATATATTATTTCAAATTGATGTGTATGTCAGCTAGCTTTTTTCATATAAAATTTCCCCAAGGAACCAGTCGGAGATACCATTTCCCTTCGTGCAGCCCAATGTGAATTATCCTTTGAATGTTGCCAAGAAGTAAAAAGTTGAAAACTGCCTAGGCCTACGAAACACACACTTTCAAAAATGAATGCTCAAAAACGACGAAATTTTCCTTAATTTTGACGATTCCGTTACTGGCAAATGCTCCGAGTTTTCGTTTCTTCAAAGTGAGGAAAATTGAATCGTCATTTTTATGAGGATTTGAATGTCGTCTAATCTAAAGAAATATTTCGTCATTTTTGAGCATGTGAGTACAACAATGAGATTCAGTTTCCTCAAAATCAAGATACAGAATCGTCAAATCACGATCGTAAAAGTGAGGATTCAAAAGTCACGTGATAGTTTGACGAAACAATCCTCAAAATTAACGAAATGAGGCTTGAGGATTCATGAATCGTCAAAAATGAAAGTGTTATTTCTGAGAGTGCAAAATGTCAGATAAAAGCCATATTCTCTCCACCTTGAACGCAAGGAACATGCACGAATTTCCATTTCTGCAAACTACTACACGGCCCCTCTCAAACCCAACAACCCGTCAAAGCTACTCCCCCTCCCATTCAAAGGGGATGAAGAAGAAGAAGAAGCAAAAAAGCAGCAGCAGCAGCAAAAAAAGCAACAGGTAGGTAGGACCACGTGATAACAGTCGGTAGATTTTACCAGAGGTAGAAAAAACGCCATCCATCAAGCGCTACAGCGAAATTGGCCCAACTCTGTGATTACCGCTAAACATTGGCACAACGCTGATAAGAGTGTAATGGCCATGCCCCGGAGGGGGGCGGTTTATGGGGGGGGGGTCTGGATTTTCCCTTTCCACCCACCCACCGCCTATTTCTGTTGAGAGGTTTTGTTCTTCGGCATGTTCTTTCTTTTCTTGCTTATAATGATGACCGGTTATTAACTTTGCCCATTGACTGACTCTCAACTGAGCTTTCTTGTAGGGGGTTATGGTTGACTTGGGTTTCGAGTTGTGAATGTGGGCAGTACTAGAGCACCCATATGTAGGGTTACCAGACGTCCGTATCATGTCCGTATTTAGAGGCTCTGTCCTGACCTCCGTATTTATTTTTTAAAAATCCCTAAATGTCCGTATTTTTGAAAATTTAATTAATTTTGAAGATCTTTAAAGAATTTTGTATACATTTCAAAGTGTAATAGCTTACTTTTTTTAGTTTACTCCAAAACGTGTTTTATGCATTGCTCTAAATTACAAGGCATTTAGTTAGCTGCCTTGTTCCTGTAGAAAAATATACTAATAATAATGTTTAAATAATATAATGTAATAATGTTTAAATAATATAATGTAATAATGTTTAAATAATATAATGTAATAATGTTTAAATAATATAATGTAATAATGTTTAATGTGCTAATAATAAGGTTTTGTCTCAATTTTAAATGTGTCTTGCTTTTGTCCTGCTATTTTAAAGTAAGTGCCCTGTTTTTTTACGTTTTTGACCTGGTAACCCTACCCGTATGGGCTGTTAGCTGAGTTGTTTTTTCAGAAGCTAGGTCTATGACAGAGACGTGCTTATAACAGAAATTATCCTTGTTGTATTTTGAGGGCTTTTCGTACTTGTGACTAAGTGACAATTTCAATGGAACTTTGAGCGATATCGTAAACGACATTGAATTTTTGGACTTCAAAAATTAAACGAGCACGGCTGTCTGGGGCATTCCTGTGATGGGTCTTCGGCATGTTCTTTCTTTTCTTGCTTATAATGATGACCGGTTATTAACTTTGCCCATTGACTTGACTCTCTTCTGAGCTTTTTTTGTAGGGGGTTATGGTTGACTTGGGTTTTGGGTTGTGAATGTGGGCAGTACTAGAGCACCCATATGTAGGGTTGCCAGACGTCCGTATTTAGAGGCTCTGTCTTGCCGTCCGTATTTATTTTTTAAAAATCCCTAAATGTCAGTATTTTTGAAAATTTAATTAATTTTGAAGAACTTTAAAGAATTTTGTATACATTTCAAAGTGTAATAGCTTACTTTTTTTTAGTTTACTCCAAAACGTGTTTTATGCATTGCTCTAAATTACAACGCATTTAGTTAGTTGTGTTGTTTCTGTAGAAAAATATACTAATAATAATGTTTAAATAATATAATGTAATAATGTTTAATGTGCTAATAACAAGGTTTTGTCTCAATTTTAAATGTGTCTTGCTTTTGTCCTGCTATTTTAAAGTAAGTGCCCTGTTTTTTACTTTTTTGACCTGGTAACCCTACCCGTATGGGGGTCACGGTTGCGTTGGGTGCCTTTTCAGGTGTTGGCTCGTTACTTGACTGTGGTTCTAAAATACGACGCCCGTCGCCAATAGCCCTCGTGTAGCTCTAGTGCGACGATAATTCAAAACCTAACCTAACCTACCCGTATGGGCTGTTAGCTGGGTTGTTTTTTCAGAAGCTTGGTTTATGACAGAGACTTGCTTATAACAGAAATTATCCTTGTTGTATTTTGAGGGCTCTTCGTACTTGAGACTAGGTGACAATTCCAATGGAACTTCGAGCTATATCTTTCGTCAACGATATTAAAACTTTGCGCTTCAAAGATTAAACGAGCACGTCTGTCTCAAGTGTACTAGGCCACTCCCGTGATTAATTGTAAATTTTGTCCTTTTTTAGCTGCATATGGGATATCGGGTTGTAATTTTAAACGTCGTCAAGAGGTAAAAACAACATTGTAGAGACATCGTACGCGGAGTTGGGGAATGATAAGTTATTTGTCAGCCCCGAAACCAGCATTGAGTTTAAAATTTATACTATTAGCAAAATATACATCGATGCATGAAACTAAATTTCTACCGACGTTCACTGGTAAATGTAATTTTTAAATGTGCAATTTTTTTTCTTAGGTTTGACACGAACTAGAATTTTACACTAGATATTTTTCAATTTACAGTCATTATTACGGAATTTATACCCCCCAAGTTCTTAAAGAAAGTACTTTCCTTGTTGACTAGATTAGAGGGTAGAGATACCAGATTAGGTCTGTACCAGATAAATAAATCGTAAACGGTGTGTCTCTCTCTTTCTCTGAAAGGGCGTGTCAAAACCAGGAATTTAAATTTCCGTCTACACACAAAAATAACCTAAGTTATGGTTGTAGTAGGAGTGCTGCCCTACTTATTTATGCGGCGCCCACTGAAAGAGCCCCTCTTGGACAATCTTCTAATTGGGGGATGGGCGGTCGTGGAATGTTTGGCCCGTGGCTGTTGTCGGCTCCGGTGCGTCCCACACTCCTCTTATTAGGCCCTGTTCCGGTGAATTTGCCGCACTTACGGTGCAGTATGATCCATATTGGCAATGTTGAGTCACTGAGAGATTTCACAAATGACCGGGGGAAATGTCGTATTTACGGTTTTGTCAAAAATATTCGTTAAATTAGTGAGTGAAATTTATAGTTAGTTAAGTGAATTAAATCTGGCACATTGCAAGTGCGGTAGGTTTTGCTGGCTTATATTGTCGGAACAAGATAGCCTTGACATTGCCACAGAGTTAGGATAGGAGGGAGGAGTAGAGGTATATCAGTTCAAATGGTTTGAAGCAGGGCTGTCAGGTTTTTCGAGCTACTGCGCATAACATACCGGCACTGAGGTATCCCAAGCCAAGATGCTCCGCTTTAGCGGTTTTGTAAGCTACTGCGCAGAACATAGTAACCGAAACTAACACTGATGTATCCCAAGATGCACCGCTCTAGCCTGCTTCTTTTGTGCGTTACTGCGCACATACATGGACAGCTCTATTCTCTTTCCTAACTCTATGCATTGCCACTACAACTGTGAATATCCGAGTTTCTTTTCCAATACAGTGCAATATAAAAATCTAGGGTAAAATAAAGATGTGTTCTAAAATAAAGATCATAGATTTATACCAATTTAAACTTGATAAAATACATGGCTAACATAAGATTGAGAAGATATGAAATTTCAAACCTTTTTACCAATGTTTTTCATTGTTATTCGCTAAAGCAATCATGGCAACAATTGTCGTAAAATTAGTTTAGTTAGTTACAGAACTTTAGTACTAATTCTAAAGCAATCAAAAACCTACTTCTATCCAAAAAAAATTTATTCCATATGCATCTAAAAATAAGAGCTCAAGATAAATAACAAACTTTTCCGAAAAGTTTGTAATTCCATAACTCCATAAATTAAGAGTTCGAGATATATAACCCTTTCGAATCCGATTTATTGCTTCATGCACAAGAGCATTCCGGCCATTTGTTTTCAGTATGCGAAACACAGCGTCTCAAAAGCGCCGCTGCAAGGAGCAACGATAAGATCTTCGACAAGTTCGATTCATCGGAACCTAATTGCCTTCGACGTGCCAATGAGTCTTGGATTGCACACGTGAATCCTATCTCCCGATCCGGATTTCAATTTTCTGAAACCCATTTTCTTATCCCGGATGGCATCGAAGAGGTCTATTTGCCATCTTCCCATTTTTTCTCGCTTTCGATTTGGGCTCCTATGATGCGTGGAGGTGAAACCAAGATGGGGATGCGGTCAGAAGAAAAACATGCAAGAATACGGGGCATGGAGTGAAGCTGTGAGGTTTCTGGCCAAGCAGCCCGATTGGCGAGTGATTTGGCGTTATTTTCATGAGGAATAAATGTTGTCAAATTTTACCTCGAGAAACTTTGTCTAAGAGTGTTGAATTTTGAATTTGTTTTTTTTTAGTATGTATATTTGAATATTTGGTTGTAATATTTATTAAAAAATTAAAAAAATTTTGAAGCAATTTCACTACCAATTTCAGCTACATTTATCGAATACAAAAAATATTCACTGTAGATAAATGTGGCTTAAAAATAATTTTTTTCCCATTGGTTTAACACAGAAGCGCTTTGGCTTGGAGACCCGCGTTCATTCGGCCTCATGAGCCGTTTAAGTTAAAATGTGACAGGAAAAATAAAGTTTTAAATATATATTTATAGGTACTATATTTGCTACTTATAGGTACTAAATCTACTTATAGGTACTGTATCTACAATCTACTTACTGGTTTGTTTCATTTCAAATTCGCCGTGCGCCCTACGTCATGATAGGATGAGCGAGAGTTTCGGTTTGTTATGGGGTTTGGTATTGGTATCAAGTTGGCGATTTTCAGAAGCTTCATTTTTTCTCTTGCCAAACATTTTCGTTTTATTTAGCCTCCACGATTCGGGCTTCTGTTCTCCTCGGAGGACAGGAATAATTGGTTTACGAAACGATTGCGATCGAAGAGGAAATGAATTATCGATGATGAAATGATCGATGATCGAATACCATTTTGGTTATTATCGTGAAACTCCTTTTTTTTTTTCTTTTACTCCTTTATAACCCGTCCGGAATACAGAAACATCGATTTGTTTTTTACAGGGGTGTGTTGCACTTGCATGAAGGGGAAATTGTCTCCTTATCTGATTTAGATAAAGTAAAAATTGGTTCGGATTTTTTTTAAGGGCATGTGGTCCAATTATTTAAGATTGAATTGAAATGTCAGAATTTTGAGAGGAGATTAAGTAATTTGTGAACCCTATATAAGCATGTACAAACGTATGCCTTGTACTTTGAGTATTTTTATTTTTATTTTTATTTTTGTAGACATCACGACTTTTGCTGAGATATAGCTGAAATACCTTTCCAACAACAATTAAAAATTTGACGCCGGTTTGTACTAAAATCCTGGAACTTACTCTCTGCTACTACAATTCGGAGCGTGGTTTTACCACTTGTGTGATAAAAACCTTAAATTTGACGCACTGCCTGCAAAAGTGATAAATACACCATCCTCTTAATAGTGGTAGCAACGACACCTGAAACGACACCTGCTGAAATGATTTGCATTATAGTAGAAGTTCCCATAAGTTTTTCCAGATTGAAGCAAAAAAAACAGTGTTTTCATTTCTCTAATGTTCCAAAGAGCTGTTGGGAGCCTTGTGGTTAGGACCTTGATCTAGGGATCGGAAGGCCCCGCGATCGAGTCTTTGTACCACTGAAGACCCACCGAGTATATGCGGAGTACGTGATCGTTAAATCTGTTGGGTCCAAAAGTCCTGTGGGCTGACATTGTGCAGTTTCCCGGGGGTACAGATCCCTGGAGACTATTTCCCTCTCCTTCAGGGACATGTCTAATTTGTGGAGGTGGCGCGTGATAGGTGGCAGCATCTGTCACGTATGTGTGTGTCGTGTGTCTTACTTGACGAAGGTTGATAAGCGGGTCTCTGAACAAGCACACAAGCCTGAAAATGTACGTCTACCAACCAACCAACTAATGTTCCAAACTAATAAAATGATTCCGAAACCATTTCCATATCCCTTGCAGTTTGATCGTTATAAAAGATGCAACAAGTTTTAAAGCAAATATTATAAATTTTCCGTGCTTTCTTTGATTATTATGTATTTTTCGCGCTTTCTTTGATCCTCATTCCTGAGATAATTTTGCTGCAGTTATTAACTCATACAACCGTGCGTCGGAGGCAACTGGGCGGATCCTGTCAGCAAACTGTCTCATTTTAGGGTGGCAACGCCCCATTTAGAGCTCAATTCGGTGGCAATGCCGCCATTGTGTGCTTGGAAAGATTTTGATGTATACCTCTTATGGGCCGAGCCCACGATATAATTCCCAGCCTCGTTGGAATTTTCAATTAATTACTCGAGAAAAGGAAGGCTGCGGAGGATTTGGAGGTTAGGGACGTATTCCAACAGATAAAATGGCATTTAATGTGACATTTTATGTAGTTGGTAAATGGTAGAATAGTTGATGAATAATTGCTGGATGAGTAGTAACCAGTAGAAAATTTGTTGATTCAAAAATTTATAATCGGTAAATAGAAAAATTGCTGATGAATAGTAAATAATGAAATTGTTAATGAATAAGTGCTGGAAAGCGTTTTAGAATAAGTAAATACATATATAGAAAATTAATAAATAATAAATATGATAACAGTTGAGAAGAATGGTAATAGATAGCAAAATATCTGATGAAAAGTCAACAGTAGAATATAAAAAAAGCAATAAAGAGAAGAATAATTGATGAGTATAGTAAGTAGTAGAATAGTTGATGAATAGTAAATAGTAAAATTGATAATGAATATTAAATAGTAGTAGAATTGATAATGAATAGTGAATTGTAAGGCTGCAAGACACATATAGTCTAATTGTAATGCTAATTGGTTGGTTGGTATACACATATTTTCAGGTTTGTGTGCTTGCTCAGAGAGCCGCTTATAAATCTTCGTCAAGTAAGACAGTCACAACACACCCACACACTCACATGTACACATATACGTGGCAGATGCTGCCATCTATCACGCGCCACCTCCACAATTTAGACATGTCCCTGAAGAGGAGGGAAATAGTCTCCAGGAACCTGTACCCGTGGGAAACTGTGCAATGACCGCCCACAGGACTTTCGGTCCCAACAGATTAAACGAGCACGTACTCCGCATATACTCGGTGAGTTTTCTGCGACCAGGTTTTGATCGCGGGACCTTTCGATCCGTAGATCGCTACTTTGACCACAAGGCGCCTCACAGCCCTTGTAATGCTAAATTACATCTATAGTGTAATTTTTTGATGAATAAAGAACCACATAATTATGCAGATAATTTGTATACATAAAGTAAAATGAAGCGATTTTCCACCAATTGTTAAAACCTCACAGGATCAATTTAGAGCTCTCATTTTGACTTGATCGACAGCGAAATAGATTTCGGTAGCTGAACATAAAACAAAATTGATCGTTTTCTCCCCCTCCTTCCACCATTACACCGTCTTAATATTCTCCATCTATAGATATAAAAAAAAGCCACCTTGATCACAAGAAACTAATTTACGCTACATTTAATTATTCCCCCATTTTCAATTTAGTTTCTTTCTTTTTATCAATCATTCAGATTATCCTTGTAATATTTCAAAAGCTGTCTCTTGCATTTTGTAGGCGTTCCTCCTCCTCTGGCATTGCGCAGTCTAGTATATATGAAATGAATGAAAGAAAAGTGTTCCACTTTTTGTCCCTTTTACCTTCACCGACGCCGTTCAAAAAGGTGTCCGAAAAGGCCAAAAAATGAAAAGTGTCACTTTGATAGGTTGCATGTGGGAGTCTGAGTTTTCTTTTCAACTACAGCCGAAATGAATAGGCCTAATCGTTATCCTCACAGTCCTGTCTCCAAGCAAAACTAATCAGCGATTTCATTTATATTCGAGTTCGAGGGCGTAGGAACTTGTTCCCCTAATTAAGGCCGATATTTCCTTATGCCAGTCATTTTTTTTGTGTGACTAACTTTCTACTTTGCTTTTGTAATTTTTCCTTATTCAAACAGTTTCACAAAATATTCGTGTTTATTTCTTTTTATGGGGTGTTTTATTCTTTGAGCCTTGGAAATGGCGCGATTTTTTCCGAGGTTTTGGATTGGCAAATTTCTTGAGATGACTGGTTTACTTTTTAAGGCTGCTCATCACCCCCAGACCCGGTCCTCCTTCGACCGGGCTTGCTAATGGTAAGTCTATGGGGGAAAAATGGTTTTTGTTCCAAAAAAAAGCAAAGAAATTATAGGAATATTTTGATGCGGTTTTTTTTAAATTCATAAAAATCCAATAAAGTAGTGCTGTATAAGGTTATTTTTTTAAAAAAGTTATTTCCTTTTTTTTTATTAAAATTTTTTTCTATTAAAAAATGGCGAGTAACGTTTTTAAAAAAATAACCTTATAAAGCACTACTTTATTGGATTTTTATGAATTTAAAAAAAACCGCATCAAAATATTCCTATAATTTCTTTGCTTTTTTTTGGAACAAAAACCATTTTTCCCCCATAGACTTACCATTAGCAAGCCCGGTCGAAGGAGGACCGGGTCTGGGGGTGATGAGCAGCCTTAAGCTTAAAAGCACAACTGAGGAATTTTGGAAGTTCAGTTTAGATATTTTCCGAGGTTTAGCATTAGAGTACTACTAAAAAATCTTTATGCTCACTTTAGACTATGGGGAGTCATCGAGGTGTTAATATTCCAGTGGCCTTCATTATGGTTTCGAAACTACCAAGCCATAAACGGTTAATGCAATGCAAAATCAAAGTAAAACTACTCTGTTTGGAGGAGCTGGTACACGTTAAATCAATCGTGGTGTTCAAAATTATGAAAGAGAAGGCTCGTAGGAAGTAAAGACAGGTGCCTTCACCTGGCCTTCACAGGTGTCGACACCTCATCACTTTACTGCGATCCAAAACTAGAAGCTCGCTGTCATAAGTATAAATAATCTGGTCAAAAAAATTAATTATAATGTAAATAATCCTATAATAAAATTTAAAAAATCCAATAAAAATATATTTTTAAAAATTTACAATAAAAAATTAATAATAATACAAATAATCCGATAAAAAATAATAATACAAAAAATCCTATAAAAAAAAGTTATAATACAAACAATCTCATAAAAAAAGTTATAATACAAACAATCTTATAAAAAAAACTAACGATGATTTAAACAATCCAATAAAAGTATACTGACAAATCATTTGGATAAAAAAATAACAACAAAATACTTCGGTATGAACAATTTATAATACTAAAAAATTATCCAAAGCTACTGGCGATAAAAGAAAGATTGTAGAAACCCTTCCCAGGTGAGTTGTTCGGGTCAATTCGGGCAGGACAGTGTTTACCGCCCGCTCTTTTTCGAATCTTGTCGCGGGGGGAAGCAGCCCCTTTCTGTTTGATGGTTATTATCGCTCTGAAAGAAAAGTTGACGGGTACACGCCAGAAGCCGCCAGAAGCCGCCAGCTACCGAACAGGGTTGCAGTACAGAGCTAGATAGTGGCTAGTTTAGTCGTTTGGCGATGAAATTGCGTGGAAACACAAGAAGATGCTTTTTGGGGTGGTTATGTAATTATTCTTTAAAATATCCGTTGAAGTAATATAAATTAATGAAAATTTTAGGAAGGAATTTAGAATAGGAATACCATTTTTTGTTAATGTAGTTATTAGTCAATTGTTTTTAAATGTTAAAACATCGATGTTTCTTTGAATTTTTTATGTACCTATTTTTCATTTTTAAGTGATCCGAATCTATAGACCTCCACTTTTAATACAGAATTTACGGTTTTTTACTGATACATTTTAAAACTGCATGCTGAACAATTTTAATATTAATTTGATCAAAAGGATTTAATTAATATTTGAACTTCAATTACTTCCTACCTATTTTTTTAAGTGATCCAAATCTATGGACCACAATTTTAAATACATAAACTGCGGTTTTGGGGTAATATATTTTAAAACTGTGGTTTAACAATTTTAATATTTAATTGAACGAAAAGTTTTAATCAATACTTAAACTTCAAGTACATCCACAATGTCAAGACTTGATGTTGCATAATAAATAAATAGATAGATAGATAGATAGATAGACAGACAGACAGACAGACAGACAGACAGACAGACAGATAAATAAATAAATAAATAAATAAATAAATAAATAAATAAATAAATAAATAAATAAATAAATGAATAAATGAATAAATGAATAAATAAATCTTAAAGTCTTTACTGCATGATTCAAGTGTCATCTCTTTATAAACAACAAGAAAATAAACAATAATTATAAATCTATCGGTAACAATGGAATTTTGCAAGGTGATCCCGGGCATCGCGTGTTAGAAGCTCGGACAGATAGCGATCAAAGATGGGCTTAGAGAATGTTATTATCTACGTATAATCTGAACTTTACTTACTGTTAGTTTCTTTATTGTGATGTTTCGAAGTTATAAAAAAAGTGTTTGGTAAAACGGTTGAAAAGCTGGTAGACACTTTATAATATACTCCCTTGTATACAAGAGAATACACAAATGTTATGCGAACATTTTGCCCATCATAAAACAGAAATATGTAATTTTAAACAAAAATTGGCTTTAGTGCAGCAAACCCTAGTCCATCAAACACACACACAAATCTGCATCTCTGTCCATGCATACAATTTTTTTTAAATAATGACGTTACATGAAAACCTCTGCTCCATTTTGGTTACAACCTTCGTCTTGGGCTGTGAGGTGCCCTGTGGTCAGAGTCTCTATCTCCGGATCAGAAGGTCCCGCGATCCAGTCATGGTTGCTGAAAACCTACCGAGTATATGCTGAGTACGCGCTCGTTAAATCTGTTGGTTCCGAAAGTCCTGTGGGCGATCATTGCGCAGTTTCCCACGCTTACAGGTTCCTGGAGACTATTTCCCTCCCCTTCGGGGACAAGTCTAAATTGTGGGGGTGGCGCGCGATAGATGGCAGCATCTGTCACGTATGTGTGTGTCTGTGTGTGTTGTGTCTGTCTTACTTGACGAAGGTTTATAAGCGGGTCTCTGACCAAGCACGCAAGCCTGAAAATATATGCATACCAAGCGACCAACCAACCTTCGTTTCAAAATTATTCCCTCCAAACAAAAAGAGCATATGGTTAAATTTTAAGTATAACCTACATTGCAATATATCTACATCTGTCCATAAGAACCAGAAGGACCCTTAAAATGTCGACCCCGTGTAGTCATGCACTATTTGCCCACCCACTAGAAACCTATACAAGACAAAATCTCTCCATCTTCATGCACTATTTTATTAGTGATCGGTCACCCTCTCTCTACTTTCCGATCATAACACACTCAGGGACTACATTTGAAATGATGCTCCTGACCGAGAGCAGTTGCTTAGTGCTCTTGTAACTATCTGTTTTATTTGTATGCAATGCTTTCAAACACCCGATAAAAAATCAACTAGACAAATCGGAATTTTCTCGATAAATATTATGAAGCAGTTACTTTTTTTATAATAATGTTATACACTTTAAAGTTTGCACTTAAACTAAGGAACGGGATTTATATGCAACAAAAAAATATTTATGAAGTATTTCCAAATAAAAATTTATATTACATAGTTTTAAAGTAGTTATTTTTTTTACAGACTAACAACATACGATAACGTTTTCCATCTCAAAGAACAGTGATAATCACCCGTAATAGTCAAATAATATTGTAAAGGAACTTTTTAACAAAAAAATTAGAGTTGAAAATTTCCATGTTGCACAACATGTTCAACACAGTTCTAAATATTGAAACTTAGTCGAGAAGTGCTGCTGAGGAAGCGTCTGTCAGCAAGACGAAATAAATGTAACGTCTTTGCCGCCTTTATTCAACGAGTGCACTGTGCAGGGCCTTCTGATATGCGTTGTAACTCTTGACCATAGAATGGAGTAACGAGTTACCTGTAACGCCATTATTTGCAACAGTTACTCTTTTCATGTAACGCCATTAAATTTTTAAGAAAGTTTCTGTAACTTGTTACTTTTAGCGGTAACGAAGTTACGAAAAATTTCGTTATCCTTGCGTTACTTCTCTCGCCGCTCTTGACACATATTTTCGACACACTTCTGCTTAAATTTAATTGTTTAAAAATTAACTTTTAACATCGCCGAATTTTCACTCTTAACTTTTTTCGATCATTATTATGCATTTAGCCTTGGTTCTCTTTGAGAAAACGATACATTTCTAGTAGCTGTGATTAGTTACTTTTCATACAAAGTAACTTTTACTGTAAGAGAGATACTTTTTTCAATAAAGTAACTGAAACAATGTTACTATTTAACCCTTTAGTCCCCAATGACAATTTGGCATCAACAATTTAGAAAAAAAATCTGGTCGTTTATAGCCATTCATGATATCAAAAAGCACATCATTCGATTCTCAATCTTTCTTCTATTAGAATATAATTTTTATTAATCCCAATTGATGTCAGCCGTATTATTTTTTTAAAAAAATTATGATTGGAAACATGATGGTACCAAATGGCTCACTAGGACCGAAAGGATTAAACGCAACTTTTCAATCCCTGTCTTGGTGAATTCACTGAAACTGGGACGGATATAACCTATTGTTTTTTCCTTAACTTCCACCGAGCACTTGTTGGATTTACCGAGCTCCCTCGCACCTGCTCCCCACCCCACGCCAGGCACTGAATGGAAACCCGAACCGCGTTTTACTCTCGCCACGGAGGAAAAAGTGAAAAGGGAGCCATAAAAAGCAAAAGAAAAAAAATCTAGTTGTGGTATAAAAAACATACAACACACCTGCCCGAATTCTTTTCTATGAGCCCTATCGAGTTGCGTCGTCTTTGTTAGATATTTTTTTGTGAAGGGTCACCCCACCCCCGATCGAAAATTAGAACACCCACTCAAAAAGCGTTACTCGAGTTCTACGCGGTCCTATTCTATTTGTCTGGGCACCTGGTGGACACCTGTATTCACCCATACTAGTTCGTTCTTCTATTTTGCCTCTCGAATGCAGGCAAATTTTGTGATTAATTTTAGGTTTTAACGATGGGAAATTTTTGTATTATGAGACCTCATAATGAGTAAAATAAAATTTCAAGATGAATTAATTGGTGAAATTTAATAATCAATCTTAATCAATGAAATTGGATCCCTCTTTCATAAAGCGTTACTCGAGTTTTAACAGGTCCTATATTTTATTTGTCTGGACAATTGGTAGAAACCTGCAGGGAAATTCTGCAATAATTTGGGAAGTTAACGTAGGGAGATATTTTTGTATAATGAGACCTCCTAATGAGGTACATTTAATGATGAATTAGAATTGATCAAATGTCATAATAAGTCGGAATCAATGAAATTGAAACAAAATTATAACACACTCTCAAAAAGCGTTGTACTCGAGTTCTATGCAGCCCTATTGAATTTGTTCAGAACAACAAGTGGACAATTGTTTCTTGAGTTGCAATCATGAAATCTCACATTGAGTTGCAATCATGAAATTTCATATTGAGTTGCAATCATGAAATTTCATATTGAGTTGCAGTCATGAAATCTCATATTGAGTTGCAATCATGAAATCTCATGACGAGTTAGAGCTAATGTACACTGCTCAAAACAATTAGGGGGGCATTTTTTAATTCCAACTTTAACTTTACTCCCAACTTTTTAATTTTTATCCTATAAATCTGAAATTTGTTAAATAGGTTCACTATGCATTCGAAATGAAATAGTAAAAAACAGGAGAAAAAATCTAAAGTTTTTAATACTTAAATTTAAAGTGGGGAAAATGGAATAATAACTTTTTAATAAATTATAACAATAATTTTTTCAAAACTTTTTTTGTTGAAAATAGTTGAAATATATTGTTAAACATCTAAAAAATGCAAGGATGAAAAATTTAGGGTCAATTTATTTTCTAAAACTGTTTTAAAGTGAAATTTATTTTACCATATTTTTCATATTTTCATTAATATAAAACAAAAATATTAAATTCTTCAAAATACGTTAATCTTCCATCTAACGATGTATCTAACGATACATAAGTGGCGAATTTAATTTAGTCAGAAAAAAACACAAGCTGATGATTCCCAATGGAATCATTGGGAGCGAAATGGTTTAAAACATGTGCTCCCCTAATTGTTTTGAGCAGTGTAGTTTGATAATGAGGTGTTTTAAGGGTGTTTCTTTTTCGGTTTTCAGACGATTTTAGACAAGTTATGAATGATAAATTCTAATCCAAAAACTTTTTGAAACAGTATGAATATTTTGACAAATTAAACCTGAAATGGAATAGAAAAATCGAAAGGGGTAACTTTGGCTTGAGGTTTTTCAAGATAATAACTTCTCCTCAAATGCACTCTTTAAAACTGTATTGCCTTTTTCAATTAGTGGCAACTTTGGCAACTTTGTTAGTGGCAACTTTGCCTTGAAACGAGTAGGAAAATTATCAAGAAGATAGACAATGTCGTCGTATTCTTTGTCAGAAATCGCCCTATTCGACGGAATACAAAAACAATAAAAACAGCTGAAACAGCTGCATTTTAATTGCAGAATAACTTGCTTTAAAACACAACCTCTTACTAGCATTAATATGTCATTGATTATAATATATATCTATAAAAAAATAATGCTTTATTTACTACCTGTGTGTAACAAAGCTTAATTTACTTAACTAAGCATTAAACAAAATACCATTGATATCTTCCCAATTCAAAACCGTTCTAAAAATACCATTGCCTCCCCTCACCAAGAAGCATATGGCGTAAGGTAGCGTAATCAGAATTTCGTGCATTGTGTTCAACCATAGGGTCAAAGACCTTTAGTGAGGGTGGCAGGACCCTGGATAAACGAAAGACAGGTGCTCTTACCTGTGGACCAAGGTGTTTTTTGAAGGCACCTGATGGGGAATATGCTTTTGATAAACATCAATTTATGTCTAGAAACAGTTTATGATTTGGAATGTACGGTAGCACCAGTAAAAAAAATTGGATAAAATTGTGGAGTTCCCCCCCCCCCCTCAATTTTATGAAGATCTAGGCTTTTTTTAAAGAAAACCATTTCACTTTAATAAATACTAGGGTTGTGAAGTACCACACTACTTTGAATTACCAATCAATAATAGATATTTTATATTTTATGTACGGTAGTTTCTGCTCTTCTTTCTGCGCGTGCAATTTTTGCGAAAACTTGATGGTCCTGTCCGACGTGTAATATTAACTAGAATTCTGAATTAAATGTCCGTGGCCCCCTTCGATTTTTAGCAAATACCCTAAAAACCTAAAAAGCTCTATGTCTGCTACCCTTTATCAATGAGCGATTTCTCGAAAACCTTATTAATGACGACCGACTGATAATGCTAACTCTTGTTCCAAATTCGAAGTTATGAAAGCTATTTTAATTCAAGCTGTAAAGTGGTTTCAGACAGGCAATCTGACAGACAGACAAATCTTCAGAACCTCATTTTTTTAGAATCAGAGTACCCTTTAAAACGTTTAAAAACCGCAAAATCTCCATTTTTGGATTTTCAATCCTCATTGCAATGCTCTAATTATCGTATATTTCAATTAGGTAATTGGAAGTAAAAAGTTAAAGTAAGTACTTAAGTGTAAGTATCAATTATTATCATTTCTTCTACTATAGGTGCGCTAAGTGTCGAAATGAAATAACGCTTAAATTTAAAATTGCATCTGCTGTTTTTTTTGTTTTGTTTTTTGTACTACAGATTTTTTTTCCTTTAACCCTCTAATGCATACTGTTGCCGTTTGGCAACAAGTTACATAATCCACTTTATTCTATTAAAGTATACCTCCCTCTGGACAAATTTGTGTTTTTTTCATCGATTACATTCCATTTTAAAGTTTTAGTTCATAATACCCTCATAGATGACAGTAGTAAAAGAGTATTCAAAATTAAAGAGTGAGGTAATTAACTGTTGTGAAATTACGTTTTTGGCAGTATTCAAAGTATAATAGTATTAGTACTAAATACAAATAAATTGTTTTGAAAAATTTATTATGATTAGAAAGGGTTATTTTAAACAATATTTAGTAGTTTTTTAATCATGCTTTTCAAAACTGGTAGTTTGTAGTTAGTTTTTGCCCTATGGAAAAAATTTAAAACATTGAAATTATTTAAATTTTAATGCAGTTAAATTTTTTCAGTATTTTTCCCATAATGTATATTATGAGCATAAAAGATATACATGTATATTTTTTTGAGATGAAACTAAAAATTCATGCATTAGAGGGTTAGAACTCTCAATACAACCCATCACTGGGGTAGTTACCCTTTCAAATATTTCGTTTAGCCCTCTTCTCGTATCACCATCCAGGATCCCACCATTCTTTCGCACATTTGCCCAAAGTGATGTTAGCCCGGTAATAATGGGCGCTCATTAAGAGAAACGGACTCCGTTATCTTCGAGATCGCTACGCTCGGTTGAGCGTGAAAACGACAAGTTGATCGGACGCCTGCGCGATTGCTCAACCCTTTGTGCTTTAATTACGACAGAGAGGAAGAAGCGAGGTTTTGATATAATTGTAACTGGTATTTTTGATAACAGTGAGTAAGTTTTTTTTTTTAAATATTGGCGACTATACATTTGAAAACAAAAAACACTCTATCAAACTACCAATAACTTTTGCAGTATTCAATTCCTTCTATGAAAGGGGGAGGTTCGTATATAAGATGGTAGCCATTTGAACTTCAGTACAAATCTAAATTTCCGTCAAAAAATTTCTTAATTCTATTTTAAATAAATCATTGAATGTAGGTGCAAAAATTAAAATTTGGTGTAAAGTGACATTTGATAAAAGTTACTGATCAGAATGTTATGAAATGTAAGTCATTTTGTGAAGCAATGTAATTTTGTTTCACGAATCTCAAAGCAGCAATGTGATATCAAAAAATATACCGATAGAGGGCTCCTAAACTGATTTATAAGACACTTTCAAATTTCTCTGCAATGCGCTATACACATTGATGGATTTCGTCCGGTATTAAATCGGTCCATCATTCCATTACTTCGTAATTCTTTTTATATTATATCACTATTTTTGTCTTACGAAATGTATTTTTGGCTGAAACCAATGGAACAATATGAAAAAAGAGTAATGTTGAGGCCAATAAACTGTGAACTCTCTGTACCATATGAATCCTTATTTTTCTGGCCCGATTAAATTATTAAATATAGTGTAATCTTTCGATGCATTGCTTCATTTTCCAACCAATTATTCCACATTTATCCTTTCCAAGAACTTCGCAACTTTCTTTTATTCCTAGAACTTCCTAACTCAATCTTTAATTTTCTATATCGCCATAAATATTTCTTTAATTTTCTAGAACTTAATAACTCATTCTTTAATTTCCTAATTTTTCGTAGCTAATTCCTTAATTTTCTATATCTTTTATAATTATTTCTTCAGTATTTCAGATTTTCGTGATTCATTTTTTTATTTCCTACATCCATAACCCGTTATTTAATTTCCTAGATCATCATAACTCGTTATTTAATTTCCGATATATATTGAAACAATTCTCATTTTCAGTTCAATTGCACTAAAAATCAGCCTATTGTCAGTTATACCCCTGTCAATTCAACGAACCGGCGAAGGATTAGATGCACATTCTGGCACGCATGCCTCCAGGCAAGGGTTGGGAGTCACAGCCCGGAGGACATTGGAAGTTATCCGCTTCAATTTTCACACGCAATTTCCATCCTAACAGAATGAGAGGTTTTAATTTTTTTCCAAATGATAGGATGCATAGACAGAGATTTATTCGCCTACATTTTCACACGAAGTTGGTTTTCTAACATAGAGTTGATGGAAATTTTAGTTTTTCCCAATAATAGGATAATGATAGACAAACAGGCATTGGATGGGACTGATAGGACTAGGTTTTTCTCCATTTATCACGCAGGGGTTTTATAACTGAGGTTTAGAATTTTCATTTTTCCAACTGATAGGATGCATAGGCAGAGATTTATTTGCCTAAATGTTCACACGAAGTTGGTTTTCTAACAGAGAATTAAAGGAAATTTCAGTTTTCCTCATAATAAGATAATGATAGGCAAATAGAAATTAGTTGGATGCGTAGGCTGGGGCTGATACGCCTAGGTTTTCTCTATTTCTCACGCAGGAGTTTTTATAACAGAGGTTTAGAATTTTCATTTTTCCGACTGATAGGATGCATAGGCAGAGATTTATTCGTCTACATTTTCACACGAAGTTGGTTTTCTAACATAGAGTTAATGGAAATTTTAGTTTTTCCCAATAGGATAATGATAGACAAACAGGCATTGGATACGTAGGCTGGGACTGATACGCCTAGGTTTTTTCCATTTCTCACGCAGGGGTTTTTATGACAGAGGTTTCGAATTTTCAATGTTTCCACTGATAGGATAAATTGACTGAGAATTTCGCCCAAATGTTCACACGCGTTGCTTTTCTAATTGAGAATTAAAGGAAATTTTAGTTTTTCTCAAAAATAATATAATGATAGGCGAATCTGCATCACTGTAAAAAATTCCTTAACTTTCCGTATATATACCAGGAACAGGTTCCTGGTATTTTCCAGAAAGGTTCCAGTTATTTTCCAGAAAGGTTCCATGTATTTTCCAGAGAAGTTACTGGCTTTAAGTAGGATTGTTTCTATATTTTTGGAGAAGGTTACTGATATATTCCAGGAACATTACTGGTAAAAATTGGGCAGCTCAGCTGCCCATTATTTCCCAGTATCCTTCCTGATTTTTTTTTTTTACAGTGATGGGATAAATGGGCTTACTCACCTTGATTTTTTCCTGCAAGGGTTTTCAGCAGAGATTTAGAAATTACGAGTGAGACAGGATGTATAGGAGAAAATGCATTTGGATACAACAAGTGCAATTCATACGCCAAAATATTTACACTTTGTTTTCTAAACAGAAATATTGAGAACCAGAAAAACAGTTATTGTTGTTTTCCAAAAGAAATACCCACAAAGTTTTCAGAGCGTCTGATTAAAAGGATGCATTATGGAATTCGCATTGACCGTTGATTTTAAGTTATACCTCTATTCATTTGACTTATTAACATTAAAAAATTTGTGGTTGGCTTCACCATAGTAATGGTTCCTAGCAGCTGCAACGCACGTGTAATGAAATGTTTCACCATATTTTATATTCACCATATTTCTTAATTCTGTTAAACCATTTCTGAGGTTTTGGAAGCAAAAATCTACGAAATGGTTTGACAGAATACCGAAAATATGTTCTGAAACACTTCACTACACAGCAGTGCACTTAATTTCAAAAAAGTAAATGTTATTGGGAAAAGCAGCACCCTTTTATGCATTTAAATGATAAATTAATGACATCATGCCTTTAAATAAGAAAGGTCGTGATTCTAAACAATAACCAATATTATTTGCTTCTACTTTCTTAAAACCAATAAGTAGCAGCTACTATAGGAGCCATAATTTTGGCGAAACCTAGCTCTAAATTTTAAACAACGAACCAGTGTGTAAGTAAGTACATCGAGCCACGGCAACAATTAGTAATTTTTATAATTAATAATTTTTAAACTTTAAAAAAACTACCATTTATATTGGTGATACCTTCTAAACAATGATAAATTAATGACATCATGCCTTCAAATAAGAAAGTTCGTGATTCTGAACAATCACCAATATTATTTCCTTCTACTTTCTTAAAACCAATGAGTAGCAGCTACTATAGGAGAAATAATTTTGGCGCGAAATTTTGAACAATGAACCAGTGTGTAAGTAAGTAAATACAACAAGCCACGGCAACAATTAGTAATTTTTAAACAATTAAAAAACTTCCATTTATATTGGTGAAACCAAGCTCTAAATTTTGAACAATGAACCAGTGTGTAAGCAAGAAGCGGCAACAGTTGGTAATTTTTAAACACTAAAAAACTTCCTTAAATTGGTGAAACCAAGCTCTAAATTTTGCACAAGGAGCCAGTGTGAAAGTAAGTAAATACAACAAGCCACGGCAACAATTAGGAATATTTAAACAATAAAAAACTTCCTTAAATTGGTGAAATCTAGCTCTAAATTTTGCACAAGGAGCCAATGTGAAAGTAAGTAAATACAACAAGCCACGGCAACAATTAGGAATTTTTAAACAATAAAAAACTTCCTTAAATTGGTGAAACCTAGCTCTAAATTTTGAACAATGAACCAGTGTGTAAGTAAGTAAATACAACAAGCCACGGCAACAATTAGTAATTTTTAAACAATTGAAAATCTTACATTTAAATTGGTGAAACCAAGCTCCATATTTTGCACAACGAGCCAGTGTGGGTGTAAGTAAATACAACAAGCCACGGCAACAATTAGGAATTTTTAAACAATAAAAAACTTCTTAAATTGGTGAAACCTAGCTCTAAATTTTGCACAACGAGCCAGTGTGAAAGTAAGTAAATACAACAAGCCACGGCAACAATTAGGAATTTTTAAACAACTAAAAAAAATTCCATTTATATTGGCGATACCTTCTAAACAAAACTACACTTTAGTCAATACCGGAAGAGTCTTTACCTTTTGAATAATTACAAGTTCCAACAGTTCATCAAACATTCTACATTCCGGCATACAGAATCTATTACGCCGAGTATAAAATCGTGAATCCGCCATTAGTGATATTAGTAATTTCCCTGAGCATGTATTAGGTAGCATCTGCTACAGCAACGAAGGTTCACGAATACTTAATGATTATAAAAGACTTATTTCGAAGTATATTTGCATATTTTTATTCTTTGTTTAGATGGTATTTCGTGATCGATTTGTTTATTGAAGGGCACTTGGTGTGGGGAGAACGTTGCCATTTAAATGTTTTCCGTTATTGATTATTCCAATTAACTATTTAATAATAAAATACTATAACTGCGCTTTGGGTAAAAATGTTATTCGGTTTTTAATTATATATTTTACTATTTGAAATTAAATCTATAGTGAATGATCAAAATTTCGGGGATTAGTGTATTATTCGTATTGTACCTTTTTAAATATCTTCACTTAATATTTTGTTTATCTACCAACTTTCAATTTCGTGCAACCAGAATCGTGAAAACAAAAACTTGCAAACTTAGCGTAATTCTATAAGTGCTAATGCTCTAGACTGGGAATTTTTAATAGTAGCCAGTGGCTACCAGAGTGAAAAAAATGGTAGCCACATTTGGATTTTTAGTAAACAAGAGAAGTAGTAGAAACTTAAGTATATATGACAAAAAGAAAGTGCTATTTTTTACACAAAACAAAATTTTATAACGGACATTTTTTATATGAAAAGATTGACAGTAAAAAAAGGATCATACCAAATATGTAAGTATTATGTGATTGGCCATAATTGAAAGGAAAAAATTATTTTATGTACCTACAGTTCAACTACAAGGTGCGTAGCGAAAGTTCATTGTAAAAATTAGTCTTTCTTTCCGACAGAAACGAATTGGAGCGTTTTATTATTATTTTAGAAATGCAGCTTCAGTATTAATTATTTGTTGCACAAAAAGAAAAAAAATATGATCGCCAATTTTGGCGACTGGTGTTCAATTTTTAGGTAGCCACTTTCGATGCAATAGTCGTCAGTTGGCGACTGGCGACCGCTAATCTAGAGCTCTAGTGCTACCTATATATTCAAACTTTCGTATAATATATCAATAATTCTATCCAGTTTTAGTTATTTGTGCTCGTTTGATGTGATTAATTTGAATACCGTGGCTATTTTGGGTATCTCAGAAGTTCATTAACAATGCAGAGCTAATGTAGGAAATTGAGACAGCCGTGTACAGATATCAATATTATTTCTGGTATTTGTGTTGCAGCATTTAGCATTTCTACAATTTCTACAAATTTTTACTCTTTGTCCATGAATTGCCTCTCCCTCTAACCTTTCTCTTATAAAACACTTTTTACCATATTTATTTTTGCCAATTTAAATGTCGTATTTTGTTTTACAAGAAAAAAATGGTTTCTTGTAGTTGCAACGGTTGTGCTGCAATATTTTTGGTGAAACTTATTATGAAATTTTTAATAGCGTAAATAGATCTATATCAGAGACATAACACATTTTAAATTTAAAAGAAAAACCTTTTCCTAGCATTTGCAATCATATACATATTTATAAAACAACAAACCAACTCTTAATCTTTTTTATTCTGACTTTGATATATTTTTATAATTTTATTTCTAGAATTACGGGTATTTGGAAGAAAGACAGGACAATCGAGCCACACGGCTGTCTGCCACTTGATGAAGTTTTCCGTAATCATACCTCGTCCACTCTTTGAAGAAAAATTGGTTCAACCGAATTCTAAAAATATAGTGAACCATTCACCACTCAGCTCTTGCAGCTACTAGGAACAATATTTTTGGTGAAACTTAGCATGAAATTTTAATTGTGTGATTAAATCTTATACATGCATTAATTGTTCCTCGATTTTTTTTAATGTTTAGAAAAAGTTGTATTCGTCTATATCCGAGACATAACCCAAAGAAAAAAACATTTTTCTAGACAGTCAATCATGCATATTTATAAAACAACTAACCAGCGCATTGTCTCTAAACATTTTTTATTCCTACTTTAATATCTTTTTATAATTTTATTTCTAGAATTAAGGTTGTTTGGAAGAAAGACAGGACAATAGAGCCACGCGGTTGTCTGCCACTTGTTGAAGTGTTCCGTAATTATACCTCGTCCACTCTTTTTTGGAGGCATGCGAGGAACCACACCCAATACTTTTTTTATTTATATAACAATATCACACTAAAAAACAAGACTTGATGGGGGTGTAGCCAATTTGCTTCTGATTGTGTTTTGTCTGTGGGATAATTTTTGGGTAAAAGATATGGTTGGTATGGGAGTGACAATAAGGTAAGTCCATTTATGATTTGGGGCTGCACTCTCAGAAATAACACTTTCATTTTTGACGGTTCATGAATCCTCAAACCTCATTTCGTTAATTTTGAGGATTGTTTCGTCAAACTATCACGTGACTTTTGAGTAAACGCTAATCCTCACTTTTACGATCTTGATTTGACGATTCAGTATCTTGATTTTTAGGAAACTGAATCTCATTGTTGTTCTCACATGCTCAAAAATGACGAAATACTTCTTTAGATTAGATGTCATTCAAATCCTCATAAAAATGACGATTCAAAATTCCTCACTTTGAGGAAAAGAAATCTCGGAGCATTTGCCAGTAACGGAATCGTCAAAATTAAGGAAAATTTCGTTGTTTTTGAGCATTCATTTTTGAGAGTGTGGGGAGATCAGTCGGTTAGGCATACGCCTTGCGTGCGAAGGGTCCCAGTTTCGGGTCCGGGCATCGCTAAAATAACTGCCGACATATAAGCGGCCCGTGCAGCCCAAAAATGTCCGACGAATAATACCGCGAGCTGAAGGAGTGCACGTTAAATATGCTTCAAAGTCCTAACGCTGCGTACTATGTCGCCCTTAAGGGTTGCCTTAGGTGCCTATTCAGGTGTCGGCTCATCACTTGAGTGTGGTCCTAAATTATTACGCCCGTCGCCAATAGCCATCGTGTAGCTATAGTGCGACGAAGTGCAACGATACGTTATGCAGTTGTAAAAAAAATTGCGGCGACTGTATGGTAATTTTTAAACCTTCTTTTCAGTATCTTTTTATGGTGGAACCATTCCACAAGTTTTAAAAACCATATCTTGAGAACTGGTTTAACCGAATACCAAAAACCTGGTGAAAATTTTCACCACAGCCGTTGCAGCAAAAGCATGAAAGGTTGTTCAACCGAATACCGACAATATGATAAAACATTTCACTACATAGCCGTTTCGGTTACAAGGAACCATTTCTGTGGGTAGTAGGGGGGGGGGGGTAGGGTTGATACATATATATTCCAAATTGTGTGCGTGCTTGATCAGAGACCCACTTATAAGCCTTCGTTAAGTAAAAAAAAGACACAGAAAGAATTGTTGCTGTCACAGAGAGAAAAATTACACCCAGGTCCTAGGGCAAAGGCGGGAATCGAACCCACACCCGGTACAGTGTTCAGACTGTTAGCGGAGGCAGTTATCTTAACCACTTTTCCATCAGGTTCCCATTTCTATGGGAAAACTAAGAACGACATTCATTAAAAGTAGTAAGTGCTCACTCAATCTTCATTTCATTTTTGTCCTCCGTTTTCATTTTTCGAGTGTTTTCGCAAAACTCTGAAGGTGGACTTGGATCATTGCTGCTCTGATCCCCTCGAATTCGGAATTCGTTTTGTTTGTAAACTCTGGGACGGTGCATCGTGATTTGAGTTAAATTAAATAAAATGTGAGCTGGATTGTTGTATTTAGAGCAGAAAAACGTTCCCAGAAAAGAACACAAAAAACAGCATAGTTTTGGAAACGTAAAATAAATGTCATTATATTCCGTTAAAATATCTTAAATCATATTATGGAAAAGGGTAAGATGATTCTACGGTATAAGGTTTTTGACCAAGTTACACCAATTATTGATATAATTGGTTTAATTTTTTTAATTTAAATTGTTATAAAACGTTAATATTTGTTGCATGTTCTTTCTTTTATATTGTGGACGAACATAAGCTTATTTTAATGGAATGTCTTTCTTTTCTGCGTGATACAGAATTTTACAATATTCCTAATACTTTCTTAAAAGCTAGCATCTTAAACTTTTCTAATGTGCAAAAAAATCAACTGAAATAAGAAAATTTGAGTTTCATGAACTTTTAATTACTAATTAGTATTTTAAATAAGATATTATGAAGTGTGTAAATTTTCGGTTAGTTTTTATGAATAAGTACTCAATGATTTCACTTTTATATTTTAGAGATTGCTAATAAAAAATGTCGAATCTCCAAATTTAACATCTTTATTGAAATTTTAAAATATTAATAACGCTATAGACTTAGTATTGCGGATGATAAATTTAATTTGGGGAAATTGAATCAATTGAACTATATACAACATGAAATCTTTTTTATTTCAACATTTTTTTCATTCTAAAACAGGTAGGTAGTTTGGTAGCTTCCAATAGATGACATATTGTTAAAGTTACCAAGTAACAACAAAATTAATAGAAATAAAGTGGACTAAAGCATATGCTGCCAAATGGCAACAGTATGCAGTAGAGGTGGAAAATTAATATTCTAATTTAAACTCTATGCACAGGAAACAATAATATAGTTTTTTGACAGCTTCGTTCGACCATGTATACCATTTCCAACGCCAATACCACAGATGTCTCAGGCAAATGTGATGTATCATGGTGTTACTCCATAGTAACTTTGCATTCATTCCAATTTGAGCTCAAAATTCAAAAGAGAAACGTATTGAATACCCTCCAAATAGTTAAAAGCAATATTTTTAGTTTCATAACAGCTTTGTTCGACTGTGTATCCCATTTTTAACACTTGCACCACACAGACAAATTGTAATACCTTAAAATATTACTCTTTAAGCGGGATAGCATTCATTCCAATTCTGAACAAAACATTCAAAGGAGAAATATATTGAATATCCAGCAAGTCGTTAAAAGCAATATTTTTAGTTTTGTAGCACCCATGTTCTACTAAGTATCCCCTTTTTGTATTCCCCCTTTGCTTTTTTTTTTGTGGAACAAAAACCATTTTTTCCCCATAGACTGACCATTGTTAATGGTAAGTCTATGGGGGAAAAGTGGTTTTTATTCCAAAAAAAGCAAAGAAATTAAAGGAATATTTTGATGCGTTTTTTTTTAACTTCATAAAACTCCAATAAAGGTGTGCATTTAGAGGTTATTTTTTAAAAAACGCTAATTACTTTTTTTTAATCGAAAAAAAATTTAGATTAAAAAAAAGTAAATAACGTTTTAAAAAAAATAATCTCTAAAAGCACTACTTTATTGGAGTTTTATGGAAGTTAAAAAAAACCGCATCAAAATATTCCTATAATTTCTTTGCTTTTTTTGGAATAAACACCACTCCCCCCCCATAGACTTACCATTGGCAAGCTAGATCGAAGGAGGACGGGGAATGGGGGTGATGGGGGTATGGACTAAACATTCAAAGGAGAAATATATTGAATATCCTCCAAATAGTTAAAATCAATTTATCTCCATTAAATTCCATCACGTCGAGCTTCAAACAGATATACCCCAAAATTACTCCTGTTTAAACTTTGTCCCTCTTCAATCTGTAATTAATGTAATTACCAAGGCCCATTAGCTCGTCACCGAAGAAAACAGAAAGCGCAGTAATTATGCACCGCGTTGTTTTTGTTGTCCACACAATGGACCATTGTAACCTTTTAGTGATATCGAATTAAAAAGGAACAATGGCCACATCATCGCGATAGGTGATATCACGATTTTAACGGGTTCGGGAAAACGAAGCCCATCCTTGGCGACATGAGCTTGTACAATGCGTGATTAATTGGAACGCGGAATGGAATTTAATTGGTTCGGTGATGAGCTTGGATTGCTCAATTTGATGGCTGTTGAGTTTTATTGACTGTTAGATTGGTGATTGGTTTGGATTTCCCATTTCGGGAACTTTTATTGGTGAGAGCAGGATTGGGATTGATAGTCAATTAGATTAGTTAAACTGAAATTATTTTCCGGGTTCCAGTCCGTACACTCTTAAAACAAAAGAGTGAAATCCACTCCTATAGGAGAAGTGCATTTTCGACACTGGAAAGGAGTGAAAATTAACTCAGACTGAGTTAAAATCTCCCGTTTGTTTTAAGAGTGTATAAATGATATTAGAAGAAAATATATTTGATACAACTTACATACACCTAACTCTTTACAACACCTAACTTTGTATTTTCAAATATCTCGAATTTTCATTGTTTGAAAGCTCTGGTGTCATCTACGACACTTGTCCGCAGTTCAAATTTTAAAGCGTAGGGAACTGTGGTGGAGCTCCTGTCGGATGTTTAACTAAACAAAAGAGTGCAAGCCATTCTTGTAGGAGAAGTGCATTTTCGGCACTGGAAAGAATGAAAATTAACTCAGACTGAGTGAAAATTAACTAAGACTGAGTTAAAATCGCTCTTTTTTTAAGAGTGCAAATATGCGCATCGATTAGATCAATAAAAGAAGTGCATGGAAGAAATTTTGAAAAGTCAGGATTCACATGAAGCGGTCCTCTACGCAACATCAATTAACAATCCTTATTTAAAATATTCCCCAATCCCTAGTGAATAAAAAAAAAAATTGCATCTGTCCCACTCGTATCCTGAATCTCACTAAAGATGGTGTGACTTGCAGTTCTCATGCTTTTCTTTTTCTAACAAATGAAATAAACTTTTGGTACTTCTCCATTTCATAGGCGCAAATCTCACCAAATTGAATTTTTAGCACTGAAAATCCATCATTGGAAATATTCCGGTTTTTCTGCGTTTGTACGTTTTTGGCGGCTTTATCACATGCACCCTCAAAATAATAAAAAAAAAAGTTTCCTCTCTGGTTTTCAAGTATAGATTTTACCCATAATACTCTCCTTATTCAAAACGAATAAAATTTTATTCACAAACAATTTTCATCCACAATTTAAGGAACATAATTGTAATGACGTGATTTTCTTGTAAATAATTTTTTTTCGTAATGACTGATATTTATTTTGGAACTGAAGTGATTGAAAGAATGTGTATAAATTCGGGTGTTCGCCTTGGCGACATTTGGTCAGAACCAGCTAAGAATGTGACTGCTAAGCATCGTTTGTCCTAACTCTTGCAGAATTTCTACCTTTTTGTCTTGTACTTGTGTTGTCCGAAATAAAAATGTGTCTCGTAATAAGAGTAGCTTTCTTCAACTCAAAATAGTACAATAATTCTACAACACGTCATTGAAATAATATTTTTTAAAAACTTTTTTCTTGAGGAGGAAAACCATTGCTTCTTGTTTCTACACCCCCGAGGAATATCAACAGACCGGCGCCTTTCAAGACACTCTGGAATGAGGGTAGTTGTGCCCGAGGGGGGGGGGGGGGTCTCGTAATTTCATCGCCCAGACACGTTCCAAAGGGGGAAAGGAACGTCGATCTGTTATCGGGGGAGTTCGCCCCCTCCTGGCTACCTGTCACAGGTACAAAGGAATGCCGCCAAATTGGCACCCACGTTAAAAGGATTGGTAAATATGAAAATGTTTTTGAAGTTGGGGAAACGCTGGAATGGTATTCGTGGAGATATAGAATGTGTGATGTTAACTTTGTTTTTCAGTTATGTGGTTTAGTTGTTGAAATTATTTACAATTTAACGAGAAAAAAATAATGCATAGATTATTAGCTAACATATTTGTATGTATTTTATATTGATTTTTATAAAAATAAAAGGGATGTTTATTTTTACCCCCCCCCCCCCCAAGGACCAAGTGTGTATTAATTTCTCCAAGTGACAAAAAGTTTAGATTCCCCATTTCTAATATGATGATATCCTCCTCTGCATCCATCCAATGCATTGCGAAACACCCGAAAAGAGAAGCCACAGCAACTAATAATAGAATGAATAAAGTCATAAGAGCGGTTTGATTTTATAAATAGTATTTTAATATTAAAAAAAGGGTGTCCAGTTATTATTCCAAGCTACCCTCGTGTTTATAAAGTCCCCCGTTTGAAAACATAAATTTTCAATAAGCCTCCATTTTCCACTATTTTGTATGATACTCTTTGATCATTTGAAAATGTCAATCCTGTAGCTTTCGAAAAAGTTTAAATTACCCTTTTCCAATCTAGGGGTATTCTCTCCACTGCCTTGCAAAACACCCGAAAACAAAAGAGCCCCGCTTATCCGAAAGGTACGGGACTAAAATTGAGCAGCACAAATATTTTGAGAAATAAATCCATCTTTGTAAGCACATATTTATTTTTTGTGTATTTATTTATGGGTATACATTTCATATTTTAGCAAAACAAATACCCAAGCCTTTCGGTTTAAGGGGAGCGGACACCCCCATTCCCTTTCCTACCTCGATGGGGCTGGCTAATGCTAAGTCTATGGGGAAAAAATGGTTTTTGTTCCAAAAAAAAAAGCAAACAAAATTATAGGAATATTTTGATGCGGTTTTTTTTTAAATTCATAAAACTCCAATAAAGGTGTGCTTTTAGATGTTATTTTTTTAAAAACTTTGCTTACTTTTTTTTAATCGAAAAAAATTTAGATTAAAAAAAGTAAATAACGTTTTTAAAAAAATAACATCTAAAAGCACACCTTTATTGGAGTTTTATGAATTAAAGAAAAAACCGCATCAAAATATTCCTATAATTTTGTTTGCTTTTTTTTGGAACAAAAACCATTTTTTCCCCATAGACTTAGCATTAGCCAGCCCGATCGAGGTAGGAAAGGGAATGGGGGTGTCCGCTCCCCTTAAACCGAATTTCGGACAAACGGGACCCTACTGTAATGGTAAAAAGGGTGTCCATTTTATACCCCATGCCACCCTACATATTCAAAAGGGATTCGATTCCGCTATTTTGTACGACACCCCTAAGGCCCGTTTGATCACCTAAATATTTCAATCCGGACCCATTCGAAAAAGTTTGGATCCCCCTTCTCTAATCTGATGATATCCTCCCCTACTGCATATTGCAAAACACCCGAAAAGAAGAAGCCCCAGCAACTAATAATAGTTCTACCCTAACATATATCAAATGGCTGGCAGTCCTGCTTTATAATCAAGCAGTTAGGGAGAGGGCAACTCTTTGGAATAATTATTTACCAGTAGAGAGAAAGGGGGTGGATCTGAAAGTTTTTTTTTAGTCGCCCGCAATTTCTGGTGGATGATAATGACTATCTGTTTCGGGAGATCATTTATAAATCGATCTGTGTTCTTTTTTCTTCTTCTTAAGCTCCGATTTGTTGTTGGTGGTTTCGGTATTTTGTTCCACCCGCGGGTATATGCTGGAGAAAATGATATGGTTCCGAATTTATGGCTGGGATTTGGAACTGTTTTTCGTAAATAAGACGTCGCATCTTCGATTCCAGTAGCTAAAAAGTTGGATGATGGGAATATTAATCGCGTTACTTGGATAATGCGTGTATAATGTTATGTGAAGCTGGAGTCTAAACTACTTGACATAAAGGCGCCTTTTTAAACAAAAAAAAAGTTTATAAGTTAATCACAATATTAAGAGTAAGTCGCATCTTTGATTCCAGTAGCTAAAATTGGATGATGAGAATATTAATCGCGATACTTGGATAATGCGTTTATAATGTTATGTGAAGCTGGAGTTGAAAGGGGGTAGCACTCTGTGACATAGAGGCGCCTTTTTAAAACACACACAAAAAAAACACGTTTATAAGTTAATCACAATATTGAGATTAAAAGAACTTATTTTCTTCAGCAAGAACAAATATTAAATAAATGTTGGTGTCTAAAACGAAAGTACTACAGTAAATGCATGCCATGAATTTGATTCAGTCCAATAGACTTCATCATCTGGATAGAATGACCGGTTTGTTTCTGTGCTAAACTATTCGACTATGAAATCATCATAATATTTTCATTTAATTGTCCATCCTGTTTTATAACAGGCATCGTTTTCATGTTATATTTACGTTATATTTACTTTAAAAACATCAAAGCAAAACTCAGTTTATATAGCTAGATATTTAATTAACAAACTTAACTGGTAATGCGAAATACAGTGTGTCTGGTCACCCTACATTTAGGGAAATATAAAAAGCTTTCGGTATTGAAATATTTGATGTCAAATTATTTTCAATCTGTGCAAAAAAAAAAATAAACACGTGAAATTACAAGCAAATGAAACTCCTGGAATTACGTTTAAAAACGAAACATCATTATACATTTCATTTAGGTGCAGACCTGTACGTTTTACATTTTGTACCTCATTTCTTATAGACAAATTGGAACATGATTTCTACAGAACTGAAACAAAGGCTATAACCATTTTTTTGGAAATGTGTGGTAGATCGTAAACAAATGAAATGTTCATAATTACACATAAAACGAAACACCGTTGTACATTTTCATTTGGTGCAGATCTCTACATTTTACTTATAGTAGTACCTCATTCTTGCAGACAAACTGGAATATGTCTGCGACAAAACCTAAACAAAGGCAAACACAATTTTAAGCTGGATCTTTGTCGTAACTAGTAAACAAAAGAAATTCTTATTATTAGGGGAGACCGGGGTTAGTTGGCATAAGGGGTTAGTTGGCATTGTGCCTTTAAAAAAATTCACTGTTTATTAAGAGCGCTACTGAGCCTGTCACATGATCGTCATTTAACCGTCCAACTTGCATGAGAACGCCAGTTGGATCCAGCCATTGGCTTTAGAGGAAGGATGGAAAAGGTGATTTTCATATAATAAAGTAAAATTTTGATTATTTAGTATTTGTCGTTTTGTACAGTAGTATAGTCGTTCAGGAATGACATTCACAAGTGTTTAGTATCTTTGGGCATTTAGCTACGAGGTTATAAGTCCATTTCTGCTGTAGTTGATAAACAAAAGTTTTGGTCACCATGTTTATTTTACTTGCTCTATTGGGGTTAGTTGGCATAGGGACTCGGGGGCTAGTTGACATAAGGTGGCTGGTTATGCCAACTAACCCCGCAACAACGGGTAAGTTGACATAAGTATGCCAACATTCATAGCGATACCTAATTTTAGTTAGGTATAGGCTACTTCATAATAATAAATTATTATTTTTATCTATACATATATATTAATGCGGAAGGCGTTTTCTTTTCGCAGTCATAACTCAATAACGGCTGGACAGACATTAACTTTTACTTTAGATACTTTTACTTAGATTTGCCATACTCAGAGTTTTAAGAAATAGTATAATTTAAGACTATACAAATTTCAGCTCGATTTCAAGCAAACGGTTATCGAGTTATTATTATGTAATAAACGGAAACTGTAAGTTCACTTTTTCTGCCTTACCTATCTATGATAATGTAAATATATTTTATTCAGATTATGAGTACCTATAAACGAAAACTGAGAGGGCTACAATGACAGCAGATCATCTAAAGAGAGCTGTTGAGGCACACTTACTTGAAAAAAAAAAGTTTGAGAAAAGTAGTGGATGAATTTAAGATCTCTGTTAGAAGTCTCGCATGGTATTGTAAGATCGCAAAATTAAAAATGAATTCGCTCTGCCTAAAGGGTACCAGAGGGTATTGGAGGATATGGGATAGTGCGGCAGGTGTTCACTCCTGAACAAGAATTTGCTGTGAGTGAATACCTTGTGAAGGCAAGTCACATATACTTCGGCCTGAGCCCAAAAGAGGCAAGAAAGTTGGCATATCAATATGCAGTTGCTAATGGCACTGCACATCCTAGTAGTTGGGACTCAAAAGAATCAGCAGGTGTTGACTGGTTTTCTTTTTTCCTAAAACGTCACCCACAACTTTCAATACGTACCCCCGCGGCAACGAGTTTGACTCGAACGTCCAGTTTCAACCCACATAATGTTCAAAAATTTTTCAACCTCCTATAATCAATAATGAACCAACATTCATTTACCGCCCAGGGCATATGGAATGTTTAATTTTAAGCTGATTAACATTCATTATAATTACACCTTACATAAAGACGAGTAAAAACGCTTGCTTCACTTATGCCAACTTACCCCACTACCTATGCCAACTAACCCCGATACCGGGGTAGGTTGGCATAGTTTGACTGGACAAGGAAAGACATTTTTCCCACAAAGTGGCAACAATATATTTATTCAATTGTATGTGTGATTTGTAGCCAAAATGTTTACCTACATTACCCACTTTTTATATTTCAAATATCTTCAAACCAAAAAATTAGAAAAATTTTGAATTGAAAACTGTGCCAACTAACCCCGGTCTCCCCTACTCATATAAAAACAAAATATCGTTGTTAATTTTATTTGGGTGCAGATATGTACATTTTACTCATGATACCTCATTTCTTACAGACAAATTTCAATGACTGTAAAATAACCGAAATAAAATTGGATGTTCGTCGCAACTTGCAAACAAATGAATTTTTCATAATTACTTATGTAAGCGAAACATGGCTAAAAAATTTCATTTAGATGTAGATTTGTACATTCACTCATGGGTATCTTATTTCTTACAGAATATGACTGCGACTGATCCAAAACAAAGGCTAGAACAATTTTGTTGAATCCTTATCGTAACTTTCAAGCAAATGAAATGTTCATAATTTTGTATAAAAACGAAACATCATCGCAAATCTTCATTTGAGTGGATATTTATACATTTTCCTCACTGTACCTCATTTCTTGCAGACAAACTGGAAAATGACTGCTACTGAACCGAAACAAAGGCTAAACCATTTTGTTGGCTCAACCCAAGGACCCACCTCGAAGCAGAATTCGGAAGTCTTAATCCAGACAATGAGCTGTTTATGTCCCTCATTGTTATTCCGCAGTGGTGGCGATCCAGAAGGTTAAGCACCTGCCTGCCATCACCAACTGGACCTTTTTGTTAGAGATTATGGCATCATCACTCTCTCTCTCTCTCTTCTTGGGTGCTTTTTAGGCCTTCTGTTCATGACCTGTGCTGTTCTTGGGTTTAAGCACTTAAGAAGAATAATTATTAAAATGTGAATTATTAAATTTTTAAGTCATTAAAACTTGAGATATCGAATTAAGCATCTTGGGAAAGAACTAAAATTTCATTTATTGAAACTTGAGGTATCGAATTTAGTGTCACTAAGAGGATTTAAAATGTTAATTATTAAAATTGTTAATTAGTAAAACTTGAGATATCGAGTTTAGCATCTTGAGAAAGAACTAAAATTTCATTTATTGAAACTTGAGGTATCGAATTTAGTGTCACTAAGAGGATTTAAAATGTTAATTATTAAAATTGTTAATTATTAAAACTTGAGATATCGAGTTTAGCATCTTGAGAAAAAACTAAAATGTCATTTATTGAAACTTGAGGTATAGAATATAGCATTTCGAGAAAGAATCAAAACGTCAATTATTGAAACTAGAGGCATCGAATTTAACATTTCGAGAAAGAATTATAGTGTCATTTTTTGAAACTTGAGCGATAAAATTTAGAATTTCGATAAAGATTCAAAATGTCAATTATTGAAGCGTAAGGAATCAAATTAAGCATTTCGAGAAATAATTAAAATGATGTCAATACTTTACTATACTACTATAAACTCTAAACTACTATATATTTATACTTCTATAAACTAAAAGCCATCCTAAAAACTAAGCTCAAACAAAAGTAAAAGAAAAGCAATATTCTCAACAACTCTAATAAATATCAAATATCCTGATCAACCGATACATCCCAATTTATCAGCTATCGACTCCTTCCCATATGCAAATAGCAAACCACACCTCACAGCACTGTCCCCTAATGAGATTTTAGCAGAGGACAAACACAGGCATCATTAAAGCAGGTGGACGAAAAATAGTTGTCGCTCAAGTTCATTAAACGCGTAAACTTCTTCTGCAGATCGCTGTCTTGAAACAAAAATATTGCCAAGAGAAGAGAGGGGACTGGTAATTATGGAACGTTCCTGTAATGATTCCACGGTTTTTATCGTCTGATAAAACAACCTATTATACCTCTTTGCACCGGTATGTTGTAGAGGGAGGGTCCCCTGGAAGAAAAAAAATAATAATGGTAGTAAGAAGGAGAACTAAAAAATAGAATGTATTAGAAGACTGTTCCCGTCAAAAGTGAAGTGATTTTGCGGAATGTTTGGGTTGCTTTTTGAAAATGTTTACTATTTGTTTGTGTTGTTTTTGAGATGAACTGTTCTTTGCATGCGTTATTTTTTTAAAGTTGAAAGATAGTGTCATTTTCACTTCGAATTAGTTTCCTAAAGCATAAATTAATTTATGGAGATTAAGAAATTAAATTTACTTATAAAAAATATATGATACATAATATATAAAACAGCAACTGAAAAAAATTATCACAATATATTAAATACCAAAAATTTTACATACGTCGATTATCATCTTCACAAACTGGCGAGGTACTTACACTAAAAAATTATTAAATTAGGTAAAAAAGTATTTCGAAAGAGAGAATAATAGTTAACGTTATAAAAAAAACCATATTAAACACTGCAAATTTCATAAAAGAGTGTGAGGTAATCGAAAAAATACCCTTTTTTTTTGTAGTTTTATAAGTATCTTCAATATGAAACAAATATCAACCAAGCGGCAATAATCATTTAGCGGCGTTCGGAGATTGGGACAAAATTTAGTGTGGACTGAATTTGAAGATTTCCGAAATTTCACATTAAATTTTATAATTAGAAAATGATTCATACTCTTCGAAATACATTTTAAATTGTTTAAATCGAAGCATATTTAAAGATAAAGAATCAGATAATATTTTAATGCAAAAACATCAGAACACATATTTTGATAAATTTTCAGTTTTCTAAGGTCTTCACAATTCTGTCATTCAAAAGATTGTATTTCAAAAAATGTGTTTGCTCCTTCTTTTAAAAATTATTCTTACCTTCTTTCTACCCTGATTAAATGCGGCTAAAATTATTTTATTATATTTTTTATATGTTTTATATGTTAATTTTTTCGACCACTTACTCACAAAAAAACTCAAGAAAAAAACAAGCAACCTTCTGAATTAAACACCCTTCTAGTCCTCGTGTATTCAAAAAAAAATTAACCAGTTGTTTTTATTTTCTTGGGTTCTCATTTTACAAACTATTTAAGGAACAGGTTACAAACAATACCAGATCGATCTTTCTTCTAAATACCTGTGCAGCCGATTAGCTTGCGGTCGTAAATCTAGCAGGGAAGCTCCCCCCTGAGGCGCAAAGAGCTACCTACGCTTTCCCACGCGAAAAGGTGAACTGTCTGTTTGGCGACAGTTTCGGTCGCCATTCTACGCCATAATAGATGGACGCAATTGCAGAGAGCCGCAGAGTGACGTTTTTATTTCGTTGTCTTAAAATGACAGCGCGACCTTTTTTCTTAAGGGGGGAGGGGGTGAATAATTAAGCTGTCAGGGCTGGGAAGTACTTACATTAATATAATTTCTACCCATTTCGGCGCTAGAACAAAGTATGCTTCTATCGTGCAAGTAAGGGGCGATGTAAAGTACAGTAGCCAGTGTAGGCTGGAAGTGTTTCATGTTTATATTGCCGCTTTTTATTTTAAAACTATTGCGATCTTTGTTTCAGTAGGACAATACATATTTGTTATTTTTTTTTTATTGTTTAGGTTTCAAACATAGAACCACGTTTAAATTAAAAAATAATTTTATGTCTTATGTTCATGTAGTCTTAGAACTGAAGGTTGATTTGATGGTTGTGTATTGCCAACGCTCGTCGAATCCATAATAATATAATTACAGAAAATTTAAAAAAAAATAATATAGAAAAATACTAAGTAATCAGAAAATTAAATAATAATGTACTTAGATAATTATATTACAAATAATATATTATTTTATGAATAATATATTCATCATTATACTTCAAATTATATCTAAATTACATATTATATTTTATTAACTATTATCCAGTTTAAAATACTTATACAAAGAGTTTTGTGAAAATAGTCGACACTATAGCAAAAATGGTCGACCGGATAATATACTTGTATCGCTTTCCACCTACACTTAATTTCCATTAACTATTATTCGGCACCATTTTAAACATTTATTAAAGGCTTCCATTCCAAATTCTATTTATCTAGCAACCAAACATCGTTTATACAATAATCTGCCAACGCGATAAAATTTCAGGCAATAATCTGTTAAACGTTCCATGTCTTTAGACTGCAATGGCAGAAATGAAATAAATAATTTTTTGACGTAAATACAGGCACATATCCATTGAATTTTTTTTAAAAAAATTCTGATGCCAAAAAACTCAATAGAAACGCCAAATGTGGCGCACCCAGCTGATCATACTCGTAATTTGAATTGTTTAACTCTTTTTTTTTTTTTTTTCAACTTCTTTCGTCTCTTAGCTATATTTCATCTAATTCCCTTCTCCCGCGACTTTAACTTTTTCTTGTTGTTGTATCTTCTGCTTTAAATGCGTGGGAAAGGTGTTGAATCGAGTGAAAAATCCAGTTGATCAGGTAGTAAGCTTTTTAGCTGTTTATTTTTTTATTTCGTACCCGGTAGCTTCAAGTTGAAAGATCATATTTCTTTTTGTGTTTAAAAATATATATAAAAAAAACTAGTGGGCCACGCCCCCTACTCGCTATCGCTCGCCAACGTTCGTTATTTTTGTATAAATATAAATATAATTATAAATATAAATATAAACATAAATATAAATGCTAGGCGAGTGCCTAACCGACTGGGCTACTCTATTTAAAAGCGAGAGAATATTATATATTTATTCTTTGAAAAATAAATTAATTTTTAGAAACAATAGAAAAGTAATAATTATTGAATTTTCGAAATAAAATAAATGAAACTAGCCAAATTTAGCATGTAAATGTTTAATATAGAATTAATGCTGTGCACGGCCCCTTTTTTACCTGTTAAACTCTACTGTTGTGTGGAAGCGGGTTAAGTGACAAATTCTGTTACAAACCTACTTGTAGGGTTGTATAATATAGTATTTTTTTTTAATTAAAAATTAAGAATAAGCGTGTGTCTATTTTAATGACAAACAAGAAAGATTGATTTGTAAAAGTAATTTACTTTGAAAATCCGAAACTCCTATCAGTTGGTTTTGCTGCCTATAATGTACTGTAGTAGGGAAACAACATTGGAGTCAAAGGGGAAGGGATGGCCCTATTGAATTGAAATGAATTAAAATCAATATAAAGAATTCTTTAAAAAAAAAAGTAACTTCCACTGAAACAAATTTCATTCTAACCTTTTTAGACTTTCAAGCAATAATAGAAGCAAAACTTTAATAAAAGGGTGGCATTTTTATTTTAAATTCAGTAAATGAAATCAAGTATGTGTCCACAATACTATGTTATCGAATGAACTAGCATTTGAAACAGCCAAATACTCAACAAATTTAGTTGAATTATCTACTAAAAAGACAGACCTATTCCTATCAGTTAATAGAAAAGAAAATTAATTTTTTTAATTAATGAATTAAATTTTTTTCTATTTCTTAGTTATGCTACGGCGTAAAGGCTCTAATTAAATTATGTTAATAAAAAGTGCGTGCTATTTTTGCACGTTAAATTTGACGTGATCCAAAGTCCTGGCACCGTGTATGGTGGTTCTATGTGATATAGACACTGGGCAGTGGTTTAACCTTTTCACTCCCAGTGAAGCCATTGGGCATCATCGTGTTTCTGATCATAATTTTAAAAAAATAATAAGGCTGACATATATTGGGATAAATAAAAAATATTTTCCAATCGAAAAAAGTTGGAAGAATCGAATGATGTGCTTTTTGATATCATAAATGGCTATACCCGATCAGAAGTTTTTTTCTAAAATGATGATGCCAAATTGCTATTGGGACTGAAAGGGTTAAAAATATTTAGCCCGTCTCCCCAGCAGCCTTCGTTTAGCTCTAGTGCGTATCGTTCTTGAATCAACCAAATCCAGTCCAGGGCGACGCCCTCGGTTAGTACAGTTATCAGACCCTGGAGTAAAAATAACTCTCACGGTGCATAATATGTAAATACTATATCCTACTCCCACGATCCTATAGTGGATTATTGTGAATGAAAAACCGTTTCCATTCACGTAAGCTGTTCATTCACCTTTTTTCCTTCGAGTCCGATTACTACTCGGGAAAAAATACTCCCAAATTGCTCTTTTCCTCACAAGAATAACACCGCGTATCTCCTTGAGATCCCGAATCTGATTCACGTCTGTGAATAGAAAAGACGCGTGAAAAAGTCCGTTAGGAGAGTTCATGGAGGATGAGGAAGAAATAACTGTTGTTGGTTTTTCATCACTTGTTGTTTCAATGCTCTGGTGTTTGTTTATAAATTTTAGAGAAATAGGTAAATTTTTGAATAGTTAAATAATCAATAAATGGGAAAATAAATGTGTATATAATTCTGGTCGACACTGCCTCGAAAGGTTAGCCTACATAAGGATTTAATGACATACGATTTTTTTAGTGGCATTACACGAAATGAAGGGTTACAGTCCACTCAGCCGAATGAGACTCAGCCGAAAGCCCTAAACCGCAAGATCTCGCCAAATTTCAGGGCAACATATTCACCATTATGGCGATAATGTTTTCAACATAGATGTTTCTTTCGTTATCCTGCGTTTCAAGATGGCTAACAATTTGGCTGGTTTATCGCTCTAAAATAGAAATTGTGTTTAAGAAATCAAATTAACAAATACGGCCCCTCCGAAGATAGCTGCTGAGAATGTTACTGAAGAGAGCGGCTGTCACAATGATGGATTGGCTTTGCGGGGGGCTTTTAGTGTCCAGTGTTCAAAGTAAAGCAATTTGGTTGCTAAAACTCGAAATTAGCCATGTCTGTACAAATAAATACTTCTTATTTTTAGTTTAATTATTATATTTATATATATATTTCTCTAAGTTCGTCACCTAATTATCAACAATTTGTTTTTGTATTAGCCGAGCAGCTATAATTTAAATGCATAATTTAGTTTTTCTTCGTACGTGATTAATTTTGATATTGGTTTATGTGAACCTGGTTTTTTCATAACAATACGAGGCAGGCATTGGGTTTCATGATGAAGGGGTGATCTACTAAACTTTTGGAAATTAACCTATTCAAAAACAAACGTTTAAACAAAAAAAATACTTTTTAATAGTAAATAATGAATTGTTTACATTAGCCGAAAGATGCCCAATATCATGTCTCTATTTAGAAAGCTGTTAGTATCTGAAGAAGAAAAATACCATAACGTCTTCGAATAGTATTTAAATATCACTTTCAAAATTACTATTCTCATTATTTTTAAGACAATATTTTATTTGTTGAGGACTTGAAAATGTTAAAAACAAAGTAAGATTTATTAATTGAATAGAGACATTTCGTTTTTCCGAAACAAATATCCTACTACGAGACGATTTAAGCGCATACCATATTTATTGTTGCAAAATCAGCAGGTAGTTTATATATGTTAATATTAAATCGTAGCGAACTTGTACTTAAATTTATTTAGATTATTACTCCGGCTAGTATACTATAGTGTATAATGAAGCTGATAATATTGTCTAGAGCTAAAAACCGATAATTAAATGATAATTTCTATCCTTTTTTGTGACTTTCTGATAAATGAAAATACTCAAATTAACATATTTTAAATCAGGGTTGGCATGGTTTAAACCAAATGATTTTTTTACAATAAAACCAAAGATGGTTTTTTTCCAATTTTTTTTAGCAGAAGCATTAGAATATGCAAAGCACAGATTCCTTGACAACTCTTCGGTGTTACTCTTGTTATGAAATATTCTGCTAGAGCTTGTAGTGATTTTCAGAAATTTTCTTTTTGAGACTGATTATGTAAAAGAAGTGTCTGCAATATATTAGTGTAGGCAAAGCAGTTGATATAAAAAGTTTAACAGTAACGTTTTTAGTATCATCCTGACTGCTAAGGCAACAACAGCTAACGTTGAGCTCAATATTTCCTCTTTTGGTCTAGTGCAGTCTAAATTGATAATGAGTCTGGTATAAAAAAAGCTGCAAATTTTTTTTTTTGTTTAAAATGTTGAATTGTAGTGGTCCTTGATCAAAATAAATTGTATCTAAAAAGTTTGGAATTATAACTTCATTATTACTTTAGTTATTTAAATTAAGGTTATAATACTATGAATGGTTTAATTGACATCCATTACAAATTTTAACGGCTGTTATAAATGACTATGTGGAAATTGTAATAATTGGAGCATTTTATGCCCAAAAATAAGTTTTATATTAATAAATATCAAATTTAAAAAATATATGGGGATCTTATTAGTGAAGTAAACCATTAAATAAAGTTTGAAAATAGTAATATAAACATCATTTGAGTCCTGCAAATACACAAACTTGTTAAATACCGGAATTTTTTTTGAAAAAACCTGGTTTAAACCACAAAAAAAAAAACTTTTTTTTTTAAACTGGCTCTTTTCCAACCCTGTTTTAAATAGTAAATTGCATTATTTTTAGCGATGTGTATTAATAAACTTCAAGTGTAGCCCACTAGTGCATCATACTGTTGGAATTTGGTAACATTCACGTTAATCCATTTTAAAATGACTTTAAAATATTCTTGATGTTGGGCAACTATAGCTATTTATCATCTATTGAAAGCTATCCTCGTATTATGAAATGTAGCATAATGATAGTTAATTACAATCAGTGAAACAAATATAGATATTTGAAAGTGGTTGTTTTGGTAATTTTAAACTTGTTTTTCTAAAAAAAATTTACGTTAGGCATTGGTTAAAAAAATTCTACAGTTTTTTTAAGCCATCATAGTGTTGCCGAATTAGGCCAATATCAGACTTTTTGACAGTCAATGGAGCATGTTTCACGTCTTGAGTGGCAACAGTTCCAAAGGAATAAAAATATGGTCTCGATTAGAGCATTGTGTTCACGTGGCATCTTACTAATGTAATGAGTGGCGCTTACTGCGCAACACTACCTATCAATGAAATTGAAATCCTGGAATAAAAGCAAGAATGATGTTGTGTTACTTGAAATATGCGAGTACCTTAAAAATAATAAGTGGAAAATTAGACACTGCGTTTTGCCACCTAGTTTTACCTAGATATATCAAGCCATATCTACTTTTGAAATGTCGAGGTTAAGACAATTGGTTGATTTGACAGGGAATGACACACATCAATTAAAGAGTACAAATCATCTACTAAAAATTAATAGAAGTCTCTCCTCGGCGCATGGAGTGGGCTAAGTAGGCCAAGTCCTAGCACCTGGTAAGGTGGTCAGCCTCACGTGAAACCTCCAGTGTTTAGTTCCCAAACATGCTTGGTACCCATGTTATCGACCCATTTAAGAGATGAAAGGATAGGTCAATCTCGTCCTATCCGGGATTCGATCCCCGGACTTGTGGCGGGGCAATGCAAAGCACTACCACTAAGTCACTGGGCCTAATAAATAATTTAAATAACTAACAAGGGAAAAATAGAAACTCTATGAAACTGAGACTTTCATAAAAAATACATGCACAAAAAATACGTTTTTGAAGTCTAGTGATGAAAGTAAAGATAGAATCAAGCAAAAAAAAAAACAAATACTGTAAATGTTTTGGAAGTAAATCAATTTTTGCAACATTTGAATCTAGAATTTATAGAATTCAAATTATCAGATATATTTTTGTCATTTATACAAGCTATGTTATATCTATATGTGGTCTTGAATTGTTCATTGTCGATTTTTTAATTTAGACCTAAAATGAATATATAATTTGGCAGTGTTAATCATTTACAACAAATAAAGAATTTTGAGCACTGAAAAAGCTAAAATTATCCCCAAACCATATTTTTATTAAAGTATAAACAACCAAAATTCATGATAATGACAAAATTATTCGCACGAAGCAAACAATTATCAGTGAAAACAGACGAGAAGTCGTAATGTTTTAAAATAATAATTAACTAATAAACTAAGAAGTAGAAGTAAAGAAACGTAATTAAAATTATGAAGGAAAATATATACCATCAATCGTGCCTAAATTATTATTTATTTCTCTACTTACTTTCAGTTAATACAAATGTAAGATACTACTAATAAATTAAATATTAATATTGATCCTTTATTTTAATATAGCTCTGTATATATAGAAATCATTCTGCAATTTTTTCATAAGCTAGGTAAAGGCATTGAAAACAAGCATATAAATATGGTTGACATATAATAAACAATTTAAATTCATTTGGAATGGTTTGGTATAATAGAAATGGTGTTTTTGTGCACAATAAATTCTTAAAACATGTAATTCAGAAAGGGGCAATTATAAAAGCCAAGTATTGGTCAAATATCATTAAAATACCAGGACGTTTTGTAAATATTTCAAAAATGTGTTTGAATTTAGATGTATGATTTGTATATATGATATTGTACCTTATGTTAAGCAGACACGAGTGTGCTTCAATGCACACATGTATATTTTTGCGACTAAAAATGTCTTTACTCCTAGCACCCCCAGTCCCCCACCCCTTAAAAGCATCTTCTTTTGATATTATCGACATGTTAATTAGAATGCATGAGAAGGTCGAGTAAATTTAATATTCTTAATGAAATTTTTGTAGATTAAATTGCGCCGTGTATATTGGACTGGTGCACGTTAAATCGACCGTAGTCCTAAGTTCTGACGCCGCGTAAGAAGTCGCGATACGGCTACCTAAGTGCCAGTTCGGGTTTCGGCCTCGTCACTTGACACTGATTAAATATGAGGCTCGTGGCCAACAGTCCTCTTGTCGTTTTAGTGTGACTTTAATTCAGCAAACACCCAATTGTCGTTCGTCACTCATATAAAAACTTCTAAAACTATATATATTTTTAATATGTTGATGTTTAACGATTTACAAAGGTAGAGATGATGGAATTCACATCCTCCTAAAGCTACACAAGAGATATGGGCGACAAACTCCATAAGTTTTAAACGCGGAACATATTAGAAGTTCACCTGAACAAAGTTTGAACTCCTACCAAGCTTATAGCGTCGTCATGCATGGTGTCAGAACTTTGAAAGTCAACAGATTTAACGTGCATCAGCCACACATATACAGCGTTTACTGACGAGATGTTGTGTGTGTCTGAAACGGGCCGTTAATAAGATGTTTTAGACGGAAACAGAACATGCGAAGGTATCTACGGTGAAATGATGCCTTAACAGCGCTTCGCGCTGGCGTGGCACTTTCAAATAAATGAAATATTGATATATGAACTTAATACTATTTAAATTATGATATCAAAATCTGTTACAGAAAGAATTGTTTAAATATTAAAAATGCCCATCATCGAACTTTTATGCTACCCAAATGGAACACAGAATATGAGAGTTTGTCTTTTACAGCAAATAAAGAATTTTGAGGACTGAAAAAGCCTGAGCAAAGCAAAAGTTACACTCTTAAAACAAAAGAGTGAAATCCACTCCTGTAGGAGAAGTGCATTTTCGACACTGGAAAGGAGTGAATATTAACTCATACCGAGTTAAAATAGCTCGTTTGTTTTAAGAGTGCATGTTATGACAAAAAAAAAATCAATTATCAGGGTAAACAGCTGCCAAGTTATAATATATTTTAAAGTAATAACTATGTCGTTCGTCACGTATTAAAAACTTCTAAAACTATATATATATTTTTTTAATATGTTGATGTTTAACGATATGCTGATAATTAACGATACGGAAGTAAAGAAATATAACTTAAATTTGAAACAATATGTATATATATATTAATCGTGATAAAATTATTAACTATTTATCTACTTGCATTCATTTTTTTGCTTAAAGTAAATTACTAATTACTAAATAAAATATTTATATTGATCCTTCAACACAACTCTATTTGAACATTATTTTATAAATTTCTTTTACCGAGATTGGTTCAGACATTGAGAACAAGTTCAATCCATCGAGCAAAATCCTTGTCTGTTGTCTGATTATATTTGTCGCCTGAAACAGGAGTGACCGGCCAGAGTTCTTAGAACGAGGGGTCTTTTTTATGACTCCTGGTCTGCACGGAGATCGCATTGTATTCGCGATTACATCATGAGCAGGGAGCGTCCAGCAATTGTCCAAATTTAACCTCATATTTGGCTTTGCATGCACCTTTCGGTTGAAATCTTATCGCCAACGTTTTGGTAGGAGAAAAGCAACCACAAATTCTTATCAGCAGAGGGGGATCTCTTCGCCAAGCAATTCCCCCACTCTCGCCAAATTGGCTACTTTTTGCGGTTTCGGCTGAGTCTCATTCGGCTGAGTGGGGTGCCACGAAATGAAGAAACTTTGAAATCATTTTTAAGAATTAGTTTCAAACAAAAATTAGATAAAATATAAAATTTGAGTCTATCTATTGCATAGTAGTGACAAACTCAATGCATTAAGTTGTTTTGGTTTATGTTTAATTTGCGATCTTTCTAAGTTCAAAACACCAGTATTTTTTTAAAGCCATAATTGATTGCATGTTTTATTTTCAATATTACTTACTACACTTCAAGCGCAAATAAACTATGACTGTTTAACTATAATTACTACTTGAATTTCTATCGATATGTTAAGTTTCTCTTATTTTATATCTTTATAAAAAATATTTTGTACAAGAGGGTCATTCTGATGCAAAAAAAGAAGTTGAAATACGTTTCTTAAAAACAAAATTAAAGTAGGTAATTTCTAAGGGCAGAACACCACTGTTATATAAGTTATTACCTGTATCTCCTTCGTTTGTTAAACTTATATTATTTCAAAAAATTAAAAAAAATATTTTTGCACAAAAGGGTCATTCTGTAACGAAGTTGGTTGGTAGGCTGGTAGACATATATCTTCAGGCTTGTGTACTTAGTCAGAGACCGGCTTATAATTGTTCATCAAGACAGACACAACAGATATACGGGACAGATGCTGCCATCTATCGCGCGCCACCTTCACAATTTAGACATGTCAATAAAGGGGTTAAAAAGAAGTTAGAAAGATAAAGTTAAAGAAGAAGTTTGAAAGTTAAAGAAGTTAAAATACGCTTTTTAAAAGGGAATTTAACTACTCTGTAGTAAGAACGAAAATGTTGAATCTCCCAAGACCCTTCAGCACTGCACCCACCCAAACACCCCTCACTCCTACATTTACGGCCGCGGTTACGCAAAAGTTACGTGGGGTGGCCGGAAACAGCGAACGCTCCCCCTTTTCATCAATATTTAAACTCTTATATCTCTTTAAAAAAAATCGCCAAGCACCCCATATGCTTTGGGAACCCCCCCGTGAGAAACTTTAAAGATCTTGCACCCCTCTGTGGTATAAGAAATCGCTTGGTCCCTTCCCCCCTCCCCTAGAGGTGGTTACGCGATTGATCAATGTGTTTTATAGAGAGAAAAAATGGCGGGAGGGAGGGGAGTATAGAGATATTTGATGTTGGTGCGCCGTGATCCCACGTACTTTGTGAATGAGAGCGAAAATATTGCATAAAGCTCTTCCGGTACAGTTAGAGTACGCTGCTATCAGGTGAGGTATTTTTAGGGGGGTTGTGTACCCTCTTCCATTGATGGCGAGGAAGTGGAGGTAATTAGAAAGGGAAGGATTCTAACGTACTGGAATTTCTAAGTACTGTAGATGCCATTTTTGCTATAGGTTAGACTGACCAGTGAGTGAACAGGCCCCAGTGAATGAACATTTGGTAAATATAATTAAAAAAATAAGGATTGAAAATCATTTCACTAGATAGATTGGCAACACTGACTTCCTCCCATGTAGTAGGAATGTTATCGGACATATGGTTGGTTGTCCTGGTCATTATGTCCAAGCGTTTATTCACTGGCGAACGCAGTTCCCTGAACTTTCATTCACTGGTTAGTCTACCCTACATGAAAATGGACGCTTAACTTCTAAAGAACAAACAGTTCCCCATATAAAAATAAACAAATTTAAAAACACCAAATACGGATATATTCTTCAAAAGACAACTTGACGATGACAAATGACAGTGAGTGCGCCTTCTAGAAAGGAAGAGCATAGGCTTTATAGCCCGTTTCAAAATATGCAACTTTATAAGTTAGCTAAAACAATATTCAACGAAATTCCAATTAATTTTTTGAAAGACAAAATGATTCACGCCATTGATATGAGAAAAGATATAGATTTTTTTACGCAAAAAAATACAACGACAAATTACACAAAATAAATAATATTTTAGCTAATTATTTCACGTTTCCCATCAGTAGATATACTTATTTTGGTAAGGCTTTAAATTTAACGATTTTCTATAGCCCGACTTTAAAATGAAAATTTAAGCCTCGAGAATATTTCGCCATATCAAATAATAACAAATCATCCGAAGATTTTTAAACTCTTTCTTGACAACTTTTTCTCTTATAACTATTCATTGAACACCATACAATCATTTTAATATAAACAATATTACAACTTATAGTTGGCTGCTCATTCGTTTAAAACATTTGTATCATCTTGTTTTGACGGGGTATCAGGTGACGTCATCTGATACCCCGTTTAAAACATTTGTATCATCTTGTTTTAAACATAAAAATTACCTCATTTTTGTCATCACACAGTCAAATAGAACAAAAACATATTGAATCTCATTGGAATAAACCATTTTTCAACAACATTACAATTTTTCTTTTTTTGATTTTGCATCTGAAATTCGGCAAATTTTTAGCTCGCAAAATCACCGATACTTTCATTTTAGCGAAATTAAGGTTCGCGAAAATAAATTTGCTTTCAGTACTTTCTAGATGTTTTTCTGGAACTCGGGTAAGTCGACTACTAAAAATTGGAATATCCCTTTCAGATGGTTTTGCTGCCTATATTGTACTGCCTGTATTGTAAGGAAACAACATTGGAGTATAATTGTGCGGGGAGGGGAATATCTCTTGTTATCTTTTGTATAAATTAAACCGATGCATAATTGATTTATATAATTATAATTAACTATTCATAAGGCAGCAAATATTTGTTGATAGTAAATTCATACGGAAAACATACCAAGAAAACTCAGTTTTACTTTCAGATTTATCTAATATGTGTGCGAAATATAAGGTAGCGAAGCGAAAGTACTGAGGTGGGGTGGGAATTCCGAATTGAAGATTTTATAATTTCAACACTTTTGTAGAGAGCTGATGATTCTTTAAAAAGAAAGTAGTTTTTGAACATTGTTCGTCTGTCAGCTTTTTCAGTAATTCTATCAGTTTAAAACCACTCTAAAGCTTGAACTAGACAAAGTTATGGATTTCATTTTTTGGTGCACAAGTTCTTAGTATCTCTCGGACGGCATTATACGGTTTTCGAGAAAATCGCACATGTGCAAACGGTAGCGTCCACGGACTTTTTTAATGGTATATCTGGAAAACGAAAAGAGATACAGACTTCATATTTGGCACAAAAGTTTCCAGTACCTGTCGAACCTCATAATAAGGTTTTTGAGAAAATTACACAAGCACAAAAGATTACTGATATAGAACTTTCTTAGTTTAAAATGTATTGCTGAAAACCAACTATAAATTGCATCTTATATTATTATGAAAGTAGCTGTGGTATATTTTTGGAATGTTTTAAGTATTCATTAACTATAAGCAAAACTTTTCTCCCTTAGGCCTCTTCTAACAAGGTTCGTCTGTAGTTTCAAACTGTCTTAATTAGTTATAAATTAGCCTACATATACTATAAATATATTTAGCTGAAATGGCTACTAACTTTAGCGACAAGGCGGGTAAGTATGTGTTTGGAATGATTTAGGTATTCACTTGTATTAGTAAGATTTGTACTGATATAGCTAATGCAAAATATTTAGGCTCTCTCGTAGGCCTCTTCTAACGAGGTACGTCCTTCAGACAATCCTTATCTAATTCGTTATAAACTATGCATACATTTAAAAATAAAGTTGCTCACTGAAATGAAGAACAACTTTGACTGGCTATATAATTAGTTATAAATTAAACACGCATTTACAAATAAAGTTGTTGGCTGAAATGGCGACTATATAATTAGATGTAAATTAAACATGCATTTACAAATAAATTGTTGGCTGAAATGGCGACTATATAATTAGTTGTAGATTAAACATGCATTTACAAATAAAGTTGTTGGCTGGAATGACGACTATATAATTAGTTGTTAATAAAACATGCATTTACAAATAAAGTTGTTGGCTGAAATGGCGACTATATAATTAGTTGTAAATAAAACATGCATTTACAAATAAAGTTGTTGGCTGAAATGGCGACTATATAATTAGTTATAAATTAAACATGCATTTACAAATAAAGTTGTTGGCTGAAATGGCGACTATATAATTAGTTATAAATTAAACATGCATTTACAAATAAAAGTTGTTGGCGGAAGTGGCGACCATCTTTGGCGACGTGACGAGATGCTAGCGGCGCCAACCTAACACCCCTCAGTCCCCCACCCACTTTCACTGTTACGCAAGCGTGGGATTTCCTCCCTCCAGGTGTGTAGGCATCTGCTAGCCCCATCGGAAGGTGGTCGAGGGAGAAAAGCTCATTTCAACCAGATCTGTAAAGGAAACTTTCCCAAACGGGACTTTTTTTTTCTAATGGAATGGAAAGTTTAGGTGTTTGTAGCAACGGGAAAAGACTGAGAGAGTGCCGGTGGAAACGGTGGTTTTTTTATATATTTTTTAGTAGGGGTATGTGTGTGCACGTTCCATTTTGGGTGCCTTGACGCCGGAGAATGGGCACGGTTGTCAAACTTTCGATAGTGCGGTGGGAAAGGATGGGGAGAAGGGAAATGTGAAGGTTTTTTGAAAATAAGTAGTTGGAATTAATGACTCAAAGGGTTTGAAAAAATTCGTAAATATAGAAAATTAATGCTGTCAAAAGTAGATATAATGGTGAAATTGGAGATCTTATAACTTCGGAATCGAAAAGGAACCTCTTGATGCGTTTAAAAATGATGATTGAGCATGCAGAGGAAGAAAAGAGCACATACACTCTTAAAACAAACGAGCGATTTTTACTCGGTCTGAGTTAATTTTCATTTCTCCAGTGTCGAAAATGCACTTGATTCCCCTATAGGAGTGGATATTTTGTATTTTAAACCTGCGACAGGATCACTCTAAACGAGTGGTTTTTAACTCAGTCTGAGTTAATATTCACTCCTTTCCAGTGTCGAAAATGCACTTCTCCTACAGGAGTGGATTTCACTCTTGTTTTAAGACGTTAATGACGATTGAACATACAGAAAAAGGAAAGCGTCCCTACAAAACTGCGAACAATTAGTAAGTCAACATTAAGGGGAAAAAATCGTACTTTTGGAAAGAAAGAAAATGGTTCCTTTATCTCATGAAACTGTCTCACTAATTCCCAGCCAAAGTAAACGTTCAACCATCAAGTTTTTTTCTCTCTTGAATTAAAAACAGCACTTTGAATGTTAAAGAAAGTCCCATTTTTATCTAAAGTGTAGTGATATAACCATTTATAACAAAATGCAACACTTTACAAAAGTTCTAAAGTTAATTACACCAGCGAAAGGGTGTAACAGGTATACAAATGAACACATTCTGACATGTTATCAATCAAACAAACTTTGTTTCCAAACCTGACTTGGAAAGTGTAGAATAAAAAAAAAGCTGTCTTTTCCCAGGGCCAGATTCATCAGCTGTCGCCACCCATTCAAGTGACAGTTTGTAGACTTTATATTGCGCTTGTTTTAAAAAAGTTGTTAGGCTTTTATTAAAAAGCTGTGTTTTAAAAAGCGAGGATTCATTCAGAAGATCTTCAGTAGTTCACGTCCAACAAACCTGTTGAATACTTAAATAGTTTATACTGTGTTTTTCCTTAAATGTCCGAAGGTAAAATTGAATTTTTTAACTGAACAATTTTAAATTTATATATTCCCTGTTTCAAAGTAAATATAAGCCTTGGAAAACTTGGCTTCTAAACTTACACAGTAACACGTTTTTTTTTTAATAATTAAGTTAAAATATAGTTTACTTACTTTACGATAATCGTGATCTACGAAATCTTATTTTGAGTAGCAGTTTCTGAAACGAGGGAGTTCTGTCCAAGGAAACAAAAGCATTCTTTGAGCAACCTTCTCTCTACAAAGCATCCTAATGTTAAAAAAATTTCTTAGCTTCACTTCCGGTAGTTTCTAATAGCTGCAATGGCTGTATGGTGAAATGTTTCACCATATTTTCGGTATTAAGTTGTTATATTTTTTCAGGTTTTGGAAGCAAAAACCTCATAAATGATAATCAGCTTAATGGCGAAAATATGGTGAAACACATAATCAATCATTTGAACGCTCTAATCGAAATCATTTAATTGCTAGGTTTTCATGACTTAATTGTTCTTAATCAGTATTAAAAAATCCCTATTTGTATTTATATCCAGTTTCTCGGTAAGTCATAGCTCAGGTCAAACTTGCTTGCTACACAGCATTATCATGAATTCGTGGTCTTTCAATACCACATTCAGAGAAAGTATTGTTCAAATAATTTAAGATCATTATGATAATTCAATAGTTATAATGTTGTAATGCCTTTGTTCCACGATTCTACACCCAAAGAGCTCAGAATATCTTACTGCTACTCAGTATTTTGTGTCCTTTGTATTTTAATGCTCTATACCGAGAAAGCATTATTAAATTAGTTATATTCTATGCTTGTTAAGTCTCCGTTGATTTCTAGTTTCTGAGTAAACAATACGTTGGGCAACCTCGTTTCTACACCCAAGGAGCTCAGGACAACACCTTGTTGCTACACAATATCATGAATTACTTGTCTTCCTATATCCATGTAGACAAAGTATTAGCCATTTAGTTTTAGATAATCATGAACCAATATTTCTAAATTTGTAATGTTTCCGTTGATTTCTACTTTCTGGGTAAACGAAACGTCGGGCTCAAATTTAGGAACGAATCATTTAATTACTTTTAGATTTTCATGGGCCAACTGTTGTGAGACAGTATCTAAAAATGTCTATTTTTTTTTAATTCTGAATGCATATTTTGTTATTGGTAAATAAAGGTTCAGGACAACCTTTTACTGATATACTTTTATAGTGATTTATATTCATATTTTAAATAGAAAAAAATATCTGCTGAAGCCGATTGCTTGGATGACAAAAAGATGCGTATTCATGATTTCTTTGTAATACTCATAAGTTCTTTGTCAGTACTCCATTTAAAGAAAGTATTATTCGATTAGTTTAAGATTTTTATGATTCAATAGTTCTAAACTTGTAATGTTTTCGTTTATTTCTAGTTTCTCGGTAAACAAAAGCATTGGGCAACCTCTCCCAAGATGCCAATAAGTTGATTCCACCTGAAGAAGAAGTCTTTGACCTGCCCCATCCCGAGGGGGCGCTAAATATAGTTTTATGTTGTCGAGGAGGGGGCTTAAAAAGAAAAGTGTACGCGGAATAATATGGCGGAAGCAGTGAATTTCGCCGTTAGAATCCGCAGGAAGAGGGGATGGGTTTGTATGGTGGGTAGGACTGGTGGGTCCCGTTCGGATGTTGTAACTGATTTTATTGGCGACTTTGTTCTCTTTTCCTTAAAGACGGCCCCCAACAAAAGGGCTTTTTAGTACGGGGAAATATCTATTAAGTTTTGTGTTGGCCATTTCCTTGGTGATTTCTGTTCGATGAATTTCTTGAGTGGTTATTCCGTTCTTGGATCTGGTTCTTTTGTAAAAACAAATGAGATTATCAAAAGTCATTCGTGAATTGGCAATCGAAGTAAATTTAAGGATTTTTCCTAAGGAAACATTCAGTAATCTGTTTTGAAAATTATATGTCAACCTTACTAAGATAAATTTCGTCTGACACTGATTTTCAATGTGATTTCTGATATTATTTAGTTAATTTATTATAAATGTGTTTAAAGATCTAAAAAAATTGATTTTAAGTATATTTAATGATGTGATTAAATATCTTTTTTCACAAGCGAGAGTTTTTATAAAGTAGAAATTGCTCAAGAAAATCTTTGGAGTGTGAAATTGGCAAATCAAATCGATCCAAAAAATTATTTGATTCAAATGTTGTACACATTGGTATTTTCTTTTTAAAAAATCAGAAAAGTGTGCTTTGTTTTCCACAAATACTGTAATCAATGAAAGATGTGTATTTTGCAAGAGCTTAATTTTTTGAATACATTTAGCCGAATTAGAGTTTAAAAAAGCAAAGTACTCAACTTCAAATGAAGTATGTTCTTAAAAAGCAAAAATTCGTTTTGGGACTTGACTGAAGTCCCATCTTTAGTGCGTAAAAACGATGAAAATTTTTTTTGAACGAAAATTGTTGAAGCGCACTAAAATATAAACCAAGTTTATCCACCAAACTGAATTCCTCACGGCGATCCAACATAATCATCATTAACTAAGAATTTAAAGTTGCACGGATTATTTGCGATTATGACTGTAACACTATAGAAAAAAAATTTCAATTGAAAAAGTTTTTAACTCTTAGAAAAGAGCCATTACATGACAACAACTATCAACGGCAGTGAGAGGGTTAACCCTCTAATGCATACTGTTACCGTTTGGTAACAAGTAACATAATCCACTTTATTCTATTAAATTAGAGCTCTTCCTAGACAAATCTGTGTTTTTTTCATCTATTACACTTCATTTTAAAGTTTTAGTTACAAATAATCCTCATAGATGACAGTAGTAAAAGTGTATTCAAAATTAAAGAGTGAGGTTATTAACTTTTGTGAAATTACGTTTCTGGCAGTATTCAAAGAATAATAATATTAGTACTAAATACTTATAAATTGTTTTGAAAAATTAATCATAGTTAAAAAGGGTTATTTTGAAATAATTTTAGTAGTTTTCTAGTCATTATTATCGAAATTGGAATTTTGCAGTTGGTTTTTGTCTTATTTTAAAAAAAATTAAAAATTGAGATTATTTAAATTCTAATGCAGTTAAATTTTTTTAGTATTTTTATAATGTGTGACTGTTAAAGATACATACATATTTTTTTGGGATGAAAATAAAAATTCGTGCATTAGAGAGTTAATTAAGAATTTAAAGTTGCATGGACTATTTGTGATTACGACTATAAAACACCACAGAAAAAATTTAACTCTTAGAAAAGAGCCTTCACATAACAATAACTATCAACGGCAGTGAGAGGGTTAAATTTTCCCTTGCACCCATCGATGGCTCCTCAGACCTTTGTTCTTCCGCATATGTTTTCCCACACTTTCCACTTCCGTCGCCCCACTTTCCTAGGGCAAAAAGGGTTCCAGGGCACCGAAAGGGGTTTTAGGGGGTCCATGTTTGTATATGTCGAGGGCACCCTTTTTTTTATGACTTCACTTAATTTTTTTAAGGACTAGTGTTGGGTAACAGCCCATATCGGTATTATGTTTTTGTTCAACGGAAATAGCTTTGTTGATCTTTTACCACGGGGGCTCAGAGCTTGGTATTTGGTAACGTCTATGATTTACAATGTTCATTTCTTCGGCAAAACCAACTATTAATTTTTAATTGCAGTTATGAGGACTTTAATAGTTTGAGATATTCAGATCGTTATTTCAAATAGGGTGGGGTAGGTATACATATATACTCCGGCTTGTCTGCTTGATCAGAAACCTGCTTATAAGCCTTCACCAAGTAAGACAGACACAGAAAGAATTTTTACTGTCGCAGAGAAAGGTAGTGCACCCAGGGTGAAATCGGGAATCTGACCTGCATCCGTTACTAGTGTTATTTCAAATAACATCTTTCTGAGGACATTACAACATTATGAGAAGAACTAAGAATAAATATTCTTAGTTTTTCGTTCGAATCGAACCGACTGCGAAGGTCTCGGACCACTCGAACTGTGACATCATTTGCAATCGATACGTCTTTGTTTTGAGATTGAACCCTTCCCAACTTAATTCTTTAAAGTCAAATAATATATTCAATATTCATATTTTTTTTAAATATTACAAATAAATGTTTAAATTATAATACCAAAAATTCGGAACTCTATTTACGTATACAAAAAATAATGAATACTATTATATTTTTTCCTTCAAAAATTTATTATTTTAATGCTTTTCTCTTCTCAGTCAATATTTATGAAAATATCGGAACACGGTGTAATTAAGTCAATATTTTTTCAAATATTGACATCACCAACCACATAAAAAAGCGACATTTCTGAAAATAAAAAAAAATTACATAAATTGATGATGCTTCCGAGGATTAACTTCAGTAAAATCATCAATTTATGTCCTGAGACTCATCATTTGACACAATTCTCTCCTCTTGTACTTCCGCCACCCAGTGGTACCTCTGCGGACAAAACATTTTGATGGATCTTGACTCCTGTGAACCTCTTCTGTCCAGAAGGCACTAAATTGATCATCCTTTTTTCTGCCCTGCACGATTGTTGATCCACAAGGTTCGCCTCAACTCTGTTCGAGGTGACAGGTTCACTAAATCAATGGGGTATTTTAGAGTCAGAGTGGTTCATTCACATTTTTCTCAGGACCGTTTCATTCACAAAACAGTAATTTTAGCAGGCGGGTCTCCAAAGCAAAGTGCATCAGTGTCAATCCAATGGGAAAAATATATTCTCTGCCACATTTCTCCGGCTGTATTAAATATTTTTACAAAACGGATTTTTTATGTGATAAAAGTAGCTGACGCACAGGTCCCGACAATCTCGCTTTTTGAAATCAATACGAAATTTTTGCAAAAATTTTGAATAAATAATTTTACAAAAAACATTCGAAGCAATTTTAAAAAGTGAAATTACAGGGACCTGTAAGTTATCTACATTTATTATTTAAAAAAGCGAGCCTCATACCTCCTTCACTCTGAGGAAAAGAATGTGCGAATGAAATATCTTTTTAGAAAGATTGATTTATCCGCTGAGAGACCTGCATAGAAATGGGACTCCCCCGACATGTCATCGGGACAGCATGACAGGTTATGGGACATTGCGGAAGACTTACAATTTAGTCGATTTCGACAAGAAGAAAACCAAGTTCAAACGTTCCAACACATCCACCGTTTGACATTATCAATAATTGGGTGTACGGTCAAACCTAGCCAATTAAATATATGAATTGATTAAAAAAAATATATTTGGAAAGTTTGGGCTGAATAGTGAATATTTTAGCCAAGCATATAAGTACACTGCGAACTCGGGACGCATATTCGGAATAGATTTAGCGAGCTTGAATGAAAATTGTGTTCCGATAGTGTTCCACATGCGTTCCGTCGCATAGATCGAATTCAAAAAGCGTTTCAGAACTATTGCCAAAATGTTCGGAATGTGTTCTGTTAAGGGATTTTTAAAATTTCATTTTTGGATAACATTGCGAACTTTTTTGGAGCATATTATAGAGCATATTGCAAAGACTTTTGGATAGCATAGTAGAATACGGTGTTGTTGAAAATAACAAGGATTGATTTTATAGAGTTTCGAACTAATTTTATGATATCATATAATTTTAAACACTTCATAGAGCACTTATGCATTTTTACGTTAGAGGTTTAAACATTTTTAGAGATTTGCTGCGTAGATGTAAATCGAAAACCTGTATCCAAATTAAGCGTATTTTGAAGTTATTTTCTGGATTACTGAGAATTCATTAAGATTTCGTAAAGAAATTAGAAATCATTTAAAACTCAGCATTTTTCAAAATGAATGCTGTTTATATTCGCTCAGGACTCTTTCGATTTCAATTCAATTTTTTAAAAAAATCTTTCGTATAAAAAAAACCGTAGTTGGCTAATAAAATATATATATCCACCCATCAGGTATGATTAATTTTGACAGGTCACACTTGCAAAAACTAAAACTGAAAAACATCTTTAAACTACAGCTTTAACTAAGAGTTAAAATTAGCAAACTGTACTCAAACTTGGTCTTTATGCTACGGAAGGTTAGTAATGTAAGCATATTTGAGAGGGAGATCCATAAATATCTATTGTAATTATTTTTCAATTATAGGAGATCATACACAATGTAATTCAATGTTTTCAAAACATAATTTGCTATCAAAAACTTCCTTTAATATTTTGTAAACTGCTGATTATTATTCAAGCTCAAGCTTTTCAACACGATCAGTGTTCCATGTCTGAAGTACGAAGAGATAGCCAAGACCACTTGTCCTCTTGACCTTATCTCGCCTCCTCCCTGGATAACAGTTTCAAAATATCTCCTTATCTTCATCAGTTTTATATCAAGCAGTTTTTTATTCCGTAATATATTTTTTTCTCTAACAGGGCTGCAACATTGGCGGTTAATCCTTTGCACAACTCGGCATCAATTATCTTCACTGCCCGGAAAGTTTTTCGATGACCAAATTTTCAGATATGAGTGCATTTCAACCATTTGATATGCACTCATATCTGAAAAATACATCAGCATGGGAGAAATAGTTGTGTATGGGAGAATAGTTGTACGATGTCTTTAAAGCAGAAGATGTTAAGAATGCATAAAAAACTTTTACGTGTTCTCTTTTTTTTATTGGTATCTGAAATTATTTAAATTTTTTTTAATAAACGCTTTAAATAAAATATGTATAATTGCTTTGTTGTATGGTAGGAGCACAATGAAATATTTTACTTCATAATTGCATTTCGGGATGGAAAAATTTATGTCAAAACCTGGCAATTCTGTGCTGTGACATGAACGCCTTGAGCACATTGGCACCGACATTATACAACAAATTATATCGATTTCTTTACAACAATGCCAGTCCCAATCATGTATGGTAGGTACATATATATTCCAGCTTGTGCGCTTATTCAGAGAACCGCTTATAAGCTTTCGTCAAGTGGAACAGACACATAAAAAGTTTTTACAAGCACAAGAGACACACAAAGAAAGGACCAACGCAAACACATAGACAAATAACAACATTTATTGACGGTCACAAACATACATGCCTGACCACCCGAACCCAACAGCACCAAAGGCTAGCATCCTAACGATTGCGCCGCAATCATGTCAAACCAGCCTAAACAAAGATCCCATCCACAAAAGAAGCACTCGAATAGCTGTTCACAATGGGTGGGTGGATGAAGATTGAAAAAAAAAACATTCCATAAGACTCTCCACAAGATAGTGATGAGAAGACCAGTTACCTGGAGCAGATGTTACACCACCCAGCCACTTGGCGTGGGAGCCTCCACCAAACCTGTCACAGTTACGCAACTTCCCACCCCCTCTAGGGGGAGGTTATTGGGGGTGTATCGAACCTGTGGAACAATGTTTAGCGGGGACTCCCTTCCCTATTTATAAAATCGTGAGTGGAAGTGTTAGTAACATTTCTCACGGGGAGCTGGAAGACATCCTCCCCCCTCTTTATTCCTTTCTTAGGTTTTTTTTATAGAGGTTCCATACCTCGTTGGTGCCTCTGGAGCATTGATCTGACGTATTGTTGCGTCGATGATTTTCTTTAACGGGTATTTTTTGTGTGTGTTTAAATTGAAATTATAGGCCGGTGGGAAAATGGGTGGGATGTAGTAGGGTGTTTTTTGTTTGGTAGGGTTGGTTGGGGTAATTCGCCGAAAAATATGAAACTTTCTCCATAACTTGTTGATAAATGATTGGACTTTCGAAAACCTTTAAATTTGTTGACACCTTGTTGGTCTCATCTTTGAAATTTTAGAATATTTATTAATAATTTATATGTCTATTTTAGTTCGATTTGCGAAATCTTAAAAAAAGCACTCTTTAAACGTTTTTCTCAAGTAATTACAGAGAATGGTTTTACACAAACTTAAAAATAAAATAAATGTTCTTGCACTTATCATTTTGCATGACAATGCATATAGACAGACAAACCATACTTATTGATTAAAGATTAGCATTGTCTTTTGAAAATTGCAGTTACTATATTTTAAATATTCCCTGACAGTAAATTCTATTTAGGTTAAGGAGCTAATATAGATTTTAATTTCCTTGCAAAATAAGCAGTAGATATTTTTTTTAGTTGTCCTTATATTATTATTTCGTTGTTTAGTAAGATTTTAAAGTTTTCGGCTGCCCATTTATTTCTGTGCTGAAGTTAAGCTAACTAAACAAAATGTAAAACAAATGAAAGCTATAGTCCTGAACGATTTATGTAGGAAATATTGAGTTACACAAAAAACAATTTAAAAAAATAAGGTAATGCTTTTATTCGGAATTTAAGGTGTTAATGGTATTCAGAAATTAGTCGTTAATGGTGAATAACATGATAAAAGGTAACATTTAAATAACGCAAAAAGTTGGTATTGTGATTTCAAATTTATAATTCTCAGTCATGGAACAAATGTAGAATAAAAGTTTTTTGAAATTTCTATGAACGAATTTTTTATAAGGATAAAACCTAAAATAGCTATTTTTTAATTTAAAAAAATATTAAAAAAAATTAATATTCATTATTTTCCAACAAAAAAATAAATTTGCATGCAAGATTTGCTTTTCTTGTTCGTACATATACCAGGCATTACATTTTAAAAAAATAAATTTCTCTCTTTATCTAAACCAGAGATATAACATCGTAAAAGTCCTAAGATATACAAAAAGAAATGTTATCGAACATTTTTAGCGTCAAATCCCGGTTCGCAATGACGTCGTCGTGACGTCAGTTATCTTGACTTCACTTCGCCTCAATTCTTTGTTCTCGCAGACGATAGCCGGTGGTATTTCGCTACCTGTGGCGGCCTGCCCGTCTTCTGTGTAGGTGGCTTGTTTGCCTAGTTCATGGTTTCCAAGGTAAACAAAACAGTGAAGGGTAAAGAAACAAAGTCAAGTTATCGACGTCACTATTTCTTTTTTGCAACGCAAAAGAAATATCTTTCGTTTGGTGGAAATGGTATCAGAGTTCCATTGATGAAAGAATTGATAAGAAAATTGATAATCCAACTGTATTATTATATTATATATAATATTTATTATATAATATATAAGTTATTAATAAGTTGTTTAAATAAGTTCTATCGTTATTTAAATAAATATTTATACTTAAATAGTAAGTTAAAACGTTATTAAATAATTAAATAAGTTACATCGTTACATTACAAACTCAGGTAACTGTTTACCCCTGATTCATAGAGAAATAGTTACTTAAATCAATATTAAAAGAAAAAGTATAGTAGAGTAGAGTAATAAAATAGAAAGAGAATATAGTAGATTAGAGTACAATTCAACACTTTTCCACTGTTATGTAGAGAGAAAATTCTGTAGTACCATTTTGTACCAAAACTTTTATAGAAGAGACAAATAATTATAATTTAAAAACAAAAAGTGTTAAAGGGATATCTGTGCTTGGATATTGACTATTTCACATTTTTTTTAAAACTAAATATTGGATGAAATGAATGCTGTAAACTAAATCACACAATTTTCAAAATAAAATATTTCTTTTTGAACTTTGGAAGATTTAGATTAACTTTTCTTGTTATTGGTTAGTATTTTTCAAACTTCATTCACGCATATTATATTGAGCCTATTAGTTAAAACTTATAAATACTACACAATTTCAGTATTATTTTTACGAAAGAGTTGTCAATGAGTGGAGTGCTTCATAAGATTACGTTGGTCATTCGAAGAGATTTTAATAGTTATTAGCAGGGCCTGATTATCCATTAGGCCCATGAGGCCCGGGCCTAGGGCCCCCGAAATTTGGGGGCCCCCACATTTCTTTTAAATAAAACTTTCTTTTTTTATTTAACATTTAAATGCAAAAGGCATTTTCATTAAAAAAATCTGTGAAACATTTCCCATTGTAAAATCGTAATGCTTTTCTAAACTATAATATTATTATTATTATTTTCATTCGTACGTCCCGTTAATAGAAGCGAAGTGAGTTAAGGAGGTTTCAGCTTTCAGCCAGATCGTTTGTTTTTGTTTACTGCCGACTTCCACGTTTTTCAAAACTTCATTTTGTTTAAACGTTTAAAAAGAAGTGCTGTCTACGCGTACGTACCCAGGATGTTCAAAAACGAAAGGAAAATATGAAAAAATACTGGAGGATGCAAAGTTGAAAACATCAAACAAAGCTTAGTTCGATTACCGATCCGATTCCAATCCATCCGAAGAAAGATTTCCCCACCTTGCAATGACTCAACAGAAGTTGTTTGAGAACAGATTGAAGTTATGTTTGATGAAAATCCAGCTCTATGGCCTGCCTTAAACGACTTTTAAAAGAAAATTTAATCATAATCATACCAAACCAAAATATTGAGTTTCTAAAGAATTCTTCCGGAAGCATGTTTGTATACAAACTTCACACCAGCAATGCGACCAGCTTTTTTTCATTACAAATCGCTTCATCTTATTTCCATTTTTTTAAAAAAAGTTAATATATATCTTTTTATTTTCAAAACAGCTGTATTTGCAAAATTAGTTCTGAAAATAAAGGAGCTTTATATCAAAGATTAAAATCTATCTTATTGTATATTTTATACTTAAATATAATATATTTAATAATTTATTCATTCAATTTTTCACTTGCAATAATATGTATATAATTAACGTAGTGTGGTAATGTATATATATAATTAACATGATATGGTAATTTTTATACAATTAACATGGTGGTGGTAATTTATATATAATTGACATGGCTTGTTTTGGTAATCTGTAACTGATTTCTCAATACGTAGGAAACGTTGCGCATAAGGGGCCCCCGTGTCCTGTTGTGCCTATAGTCTATCCTACTCTTAATCGGGCCCTGGTTATTAGTGACTGGTAAAAAAGTAAACTTTTGAACGAATTTTGTTGGACTTTTCACCTGTTCTTGGCCGTCAATTTTTATAAGCCATAAGTGAAAACCACTAGGTCTAATATTTTAAACTTAAAGTGGTCTAAATACCGACCTCGGTGGTCCTGATTCTGTGACGAAATTCTGACACAATCTCGCCACATTTTTCCTAAGCATCAACACCTTTGGCCTCGCCCGAATACTCCCACTCAGTCCACGAACTTATTTCGAGATAAAATAATAAAAACCTTCTTGTTTTTCACGACCCTGAGGAAGACTTTTATCATGTTTGCTCTTATAACAGAGTTCGCGCTGTTATCGGTGTTTACCGATTAGCCCCAAGGAGCTTAGAGGAAGGTTTATGTGATTTGTAGTGAATCGGTCTGAATGCCGCCAAATGCCGCCTCGGTGGCACACTCGTTAGGATTCTAGCCTTTGGAGCTGCTGAGGTCGGGTTCGAATCCCGGTCAGGCATGGATGTTTGTGACTGTCAATAAATATTGTTATTTGTCTATGTGTTTGTGTCATCTCTTTCTTTGTGTGTATCTTGTGCTTGTGTCATTTCTGGGGCTTAGTACAATAGACTTATAGTCGCAGTGCTTGCGCTCTTGCCCCCCACCAAGAAAGTCAAAGTCATAAGTCATGCCGCCAAATCGAGAAAGTAAGAAAAAAACAAATGGCGCGTTCAAACATATTTAAGTTTGAATCGCGGGTTTTTATTCTTTTTGGAATAGGTAACTCGAAAAAATTTCAATTTGAGCAGTTGTAGTAGTACGAAATCTTAATTTCTAAATTCGTGTAAAATTTCCCATTTATTTTAACTGTATTTTATTTCACGGGTCAAGTATCTTATACATACAAAGCACAGTTTACTCTATCGTAGGCTGGTAAAGTGCTATAACCACAGCAATTATTATATTTTTGCCCAGAAATGTAAATAGTCTTTTAGTATATTTTCTCACAGGTTAGTTTCACGGTGGTAATAGTAAATGATAATGCATTTAAACACTTAATTTCAAACAAAAAAACCTTTTATTTTTAATAAGAACCAGAAAATCACAAACACCCCCCCAAAAAAAACAATAAAATTAAAGCCAAATATTTTCACCAACTACTAATTCGAGCCTACACTGCAAGCTCAACAGCTTCAGTTGACAACCCCGTTCCCCATTGACTCTCACCTAGACGACACCCGAACCTGCCTCTTTCCTTCCTGATTAGCCCGAGTGTGGGTGGAAAGCTGGCAACATGCTTCGACGCCTAGTTCTCGAGAGCTGGTGCGTGCCCTTATCGCACCCGCTCTTGCGAAACGGTAGCTCTTAGGAACTGATTCTTCCTTTTCTCTGCTGATTTGTTTGCAGACATAAACTGTTTGGATTTGAGGGCTTTCTTATCGCCGGAAAGGAGAGAATATCGGAGCATAGTCGATTTTCTTGTTTTTGTCGATTATTGAGGAAAAAATGCTTACTGGAAACATGTCTAAGGTTTGATGTGGTGGAAGGTTATAAATTTAATGTTTTTTTATTTGTAACTAATACTCGTGTTCAACTTATTTATAGAAGGCGATCCAACAAAATCATAAACTTTTACTAATAGGGTAGACTAACCAATGAATAAACGTTTCAGACGTCACGTTCGCCAGTGAATGAACACCAGGATATAATGACCAGGACAACTAACCATTGTCAGATAGCTTCCTACTACATGGGAGGAATTCGGTGTTGCCGATCTATATAGTGGAATGATTTTCAATCCCTATTTTTTAAATTATATTTACCAAATGTTCATTCACTTGGGCCTGTTCACTCACTGGTCAGTCTACCCTAACATTAAATGGGTATAATAATTTTGTTAACTAGGGACATTGCGAAATGTTTCTACACTAACCTAAACCTCAGATATTTAATATAAACTTAAAAGTCCACAGTGGAAAAATTTAAGTGAAAAATCCTAAGTAATCATCGGAAACGGACTTTAAAACCGATCTAAAATTTATTCAACATCAAATTAAAATCATATTATACTGAATCATAACTAACATCGCCCTACACCATGGCGCACCTCTCAGACTAACTCGTCTAATTAGAAGCACAAGCATCAAATAATAGGCGCACTTTATACTAATATCTACGGAAGCAGTTATACAGTGCCCGGTATGCAGGGCCCGACTAGCAACTTTAGGGGCCCAGGGCACGAACTAATTTGGGGCCCCCAATACATACCTCAATAAAATATTTGCCTGTATTTCCCTATCTTACAGAGTTTACCAAAAAATTAGCCGATGAAATTAGCTTGGAAAGCATACTTAATCCCCCCCCCCCCCCCCCCCCCCCAAAAAAAAATAATAATAATCATTATTATTTTTGCGAATGGACAATTCCCACATTTTTTTATTATTTTTTTATTCGACGTAAATAGGTGAGACAAAATAAGGGTCGAAAAAATTTTTGCTCTCCGATGCGTAGTTATTTTTTAATTTGATTTTAAAGTTAGGGTTTTTAAAAGCGCGCGAAAAACAGTACGTTCCGCGAGGAATCGACTGTGACGTACATGTACACCACACGTGACCAAATCTCCTCAGTTGCATATAGCGTTAGGCGGGATATTTCACAAATCGTTTCGCAAAACTTTATAATTTCGTTTTCTTTAATGCAGTAAGTTTGTATTTATTATTTAATAATGGCATATTGCTACTGCTTAGTTCCCTAGTGTCAAATACGACTACAGAAAAGAGAAAAGATATATTTTAACTTGCTAACAGAATCGGTACAGCGAAAACGATGGTTTTCAGCCATGCGACGTGATCCAAAAAAAGGAACCAGTTTTTAATAGGATTTTGGACTGACTTAACTATTCTTTAAAAATATAAATTTACATGTAAAACATGGTAAAGAAAAAATGCAGAGCCACAAAAGCACAAAATTAAATTAGTTATTAGGGTTGTTTTTTTTTAAAGTATATCTACGGATAACATGTCAAATGTAGCAACTTAGGATATCTAAAAACATTGTTAATAATGTTTACTTACAGACTTCTATGTTAATAGTATTAATATTTTTGAAAAGTTCAATATTTTTTTTCCAATTTTTCCTTTATTCCGATGGTTAAAACTAAAAGTTGTGCAAACAAAATATGTCACGCTTTTTACACGTTCAGACGAAACTAAGCAATTTTCTGAAAATTCAGGACGGCGACTTTTTGCTTTCTACAGTAGTACCTTTATTCATATTATTTTAATGTATGACTTGAATTAAAAGAGTAATACTAAAATCCGACGAATAAGTTATGATATTTTATCAGACAAGGAAAATTGTGTTTTGTAAAAACGGTAATTTTTTTATGAATGACCTGTGTTTAATTAGAACATTTTAACAGCACAAAATACTATTAAAACTTTATCAATAATAACATAATTCTATAGGTAAATCAAGAAGGAAATAACCTTTCAGAAAAACAATTAAAAAAACCGAGTAAACTATCCAGGACACCTTTAAAACAATGAGCTTCTTGTGTGAAATAAAAAAAAAAAACTTGGAAAAAACATTTGTACCGCGAAAAGGGATTTGAACCCGAGACCAAATGAATACGAATCGCTTACGCTACCACTAAGCTACGATGCCCGACATACTTAAGCTTAAATTGCTATAAAAGTTTAAGGGAGTTACTTTCAAAATTGAAAAAACAGTAAAGTTTAAAAAAAAAATCAAAATTTTGACTTAAAAAAATGAAAACAACTTGTAAATGTATGTTTTTATTGCTTTAAAATGATTATTTAGGGTAAACACTATACATAAAAACACTATAATTTACAATTTTATGTTATTACTACTAAAATGTTTGCGGTACCGTATCCCTTTAAAATATATCTCTTAAATTATTTTTTTAAAAATCAACTTAGGATTAAATAAATATTAAAAGAAAATAAACAACAAGAATAGAAAATTATGGCAAAAGGAAGTTATAAAGCAAAAATTAACCTTAAATAAAAGCATGGGAGAATCGAAAAATCGCAATGACTGAAGTAGCTAACGAACCCTACGTGGTGTACATGTACGTCACAATCGCTTAGCCAATAGCAGAACGTTTCAAACAAGAACTAAAAATTGACGATTTTTAACATTGAATATTTAATAACACAATTTTTTTTGTACATTTTAATCTAGATATTTGAAATCAGCGTTGTTTATTTTATCGAAAAAATGTATTTTTAGTAGTTTTTAAAAAATATGGGAATTGTCCATTGATTAATTCAGAGTTTAAACACAATTTCATAGTACTTTTGTTCATGAATTTAATTTTTTTGCCCTGGCCTTGGGCACGTGCCCCGTTTGCCCTGCCGGAAATCAGGCCCTGCCGGTATGCATGAATACAGATAGCAAAATCAATTGTCAAGCAAATTAGCATCAAAGTCATTTTTACACAACAAATAATCTGGTAGAAAAATAACCTAATGCGTACAAACTTTATTACCGTGAAACGTTTTACAAGAGCTACTAATAAGTATGCGTTTTCAAACAAACCAACAAAAACAAACACAACTAATAATGATGTTCAGTGAATGCTTTATAAAGTGAAGTGAATACATGCACTGTTTGTGGAGGTGGAATTTGAAATTCATGCATGAACAAAAGGCGACAAGGTGTTTGTATCTTCCTTTCTCTGTGACGTAAAAACTTTCTGTGTATGTCCAACTTGACGAAGGCTTATAAGCGACTCTCTGAGTAAGCACACAAGCCGGAATATTTATGTACCCTACAATTCATGCATGAATAAGAAAACATCAACAAACGAAATCACTGTTTAGGTGAAATATTCAACAGACAAAATACACAACCAAATGCGGTAAGTTTAGCATTTAATTATTTTATAAGTGTTTGTATACATATATAAGTGTTTGTGTATTTGTTGGTATCTTCCTTCATCAACGTGGATGCAATTTTAATCTTTAAAAAAAATTCTGAAGTACCCATGGTAACTTTTATTTGGAACTATAATACCCGTATTCAACTTATAGAAGGTGATCCAGAATTAATGATGCGCTGTTAGTACTGCATATCATTAAATCTGTATCATTGTTTTTAGATCACCCTGTATAGTTAATTCCATATATGGGGTAATTTTTTATTTTAATTCCTGATGGTATATAAAATCAGTCATGGTTTCAATGTGCTTTTTTTTTTTACTCTGTGCAGTTTTATATTACTAACACGAGATAGACTCATTTGGGACTAACTCCCGTGTTCAAGTAGTAGAAATTGATCCAAAAATAATGATATTCGGTTACTACATGTCATTAAATTTATATCATTATTTTTTAATCACATTGTATAATTCCGTATGTGGAGTAATTTCGTATTTTATTAACTGATGGTGGATAAAATCAGTAGAATTTCAGTTTATTTATTGTCGGGCAACGTGGGTGCAATTTCATTTTAATTCTGTGTAGTTTTACGTAAAGTATAATTTTATTCTTTGACAGTAGTTCAAAATGGAATATTAAAAACTTACTTTACTTTGCTAAATGAAGAAAAAAAAATTGTTTAGTAATTTGAAATATCACCGGATAATAATAATTATAATTTAAAAAAAGTCAGATAAATAATTCAGTTTCCAATATTAAAGTTTTTAAGGTGCGTCGCATGGGTGTTTGGGTCAAAAATGCTGATTTTCTTATTGTACTTTTTTCTTTTCTACATATCTTTAGCTTCAATTTAAGGCCAAGGTTATCGATTTCTGTTCAGTGGTTTTGTTTTTACAAGCATTTTTGAGAAACTCTGAACATCAGTTCTTACCTATACCTTGCGTTTCCTGAAATATAAGGTTTTTCAACAGTTAGGAATATTTTTCTGGGTTTTGTTTTGTTATTTCTTCCCCAATAACAGCTTTTTGACTTAAACTAAAGAATTTTAAGTATCTCTGCTCAAACACAGAATTGTATAATTTTAATATGATTTTTTTTCTATTTTTTATACATATTTTTTTAATTACTGCAAAAGTATTTTGTTATACTTTAAAATATCTTCAGTTTAAATGAAAGGGCTATATATGTGAGGAACAGAATACAAAAAAAGTTCATAGTGATGTCTCATATAGTTCCTGAGAAAAATGTCCTTTAGTTATTCAATTTAACATGGGTGAAATCGAACCATCCGACCCCCCTTGAGCCTTTTCACATATCGTTATAAATTTTTAATTTTAGCTCTATCTTACGCACCAGCGCTGACCCAATCAGGTGAGGGAAGCCAGCTTCCCAATGTTGTCGGCAAAATATAACTTATTTCCATATTTTCGTTACATTTCAGGTCTAGTAGTTAATTAGTATCGGGTAAGCATCAAACCTTTTTGGAATCAATTTTAAAAAACAGAAACAAAACATCCAATCTCCATCTAATTAAACAGACTGTCCTAAAATTTAGATTGCCTATGCCAGATTTGGGGTCTACTTGAAAATTGGAGGCGTGAGGTGTACGGTAACCGGGCTCTGCCTACCCGGCTAAACCACTAACTATAACATCGAACAAAAACATAACACGAAAGACAGACAGACAGAAAAAAAGACCTCCATCTGACAGCCTCTTGACAGCTCCTCTTCCTGAAGAAGACAGTAATCCGGAATACGAAAACACCAAGGTCAATTAAATTGGAAATTGCTACCTTTCATATGTCACTATCAATGCAAAGGCTACGCAGCTCATATGCCCAAATCAATGGGCTGCCCAATTTGGGCTGCCCACTCCTTTTGCAAGTGTATCTTCAAATGAGCGGTTTTTAAGCTGGTGAGGGTGGCAACCGAATTGAAGACATGATGTCAGGCCAACCCTCCTGATGGCCCTTACCCACTATTACGTTTATTGGCTTTCATTTAGTGGAAACGGTTTGTTATTGGAACTGGAAAGTATTTGCACTGCGCCAATAGTTTAAAGGAAATTCCTTTCAATGGAGCTAAATATATGGCGGAGATTTATAGGTTGAACACGTTATGTAACGAATGCCTTTTAAATGAACATAAACAATAAAACTGTTGTGGGCAGGTACTAATAGTAAACCACATCCACAAAAATGACATTGACCAGTTTTGTCTTGATATACATAAACTTTTGTTTTCTTTCTTAATGTTTGTAGTAGGAGCTTCGATGTCTTTTTCATTGATATATTTTTATGGGTTATGATAGCTCGAAAATACTACTATGTTTATAGATGGATTCGAAAACTATTTATCCTCAACTGGTAACATGCGTAGGGATTTGAAGCCGAGAGTATTTATGAGCACCCTTGTCCAGTATCCACACAGTTAAAAATTGGGTGTGAAATTTAAGAATAATGTTCTCCTTTTTGAGGAACATCATTTGAAAGTAATAGCTAAGAAGACATTGTTCTCAAATTTGAAAACCTTTGCGAAAATATTGCTTTGGATCATAGGCATTTTCCCATCAGGTATGAGAATCTTTGTAACAGCAGAAAAAAATAGGAAAATAGAATGGGGCCCTATGTCTTAGGGTCCCATTCTATTTTCCTATTTTATTTTTCTATTTTCCTATTTTTTTTTCTTTCTATTTTCATATTCTTAGTTATATTTTATAGAATGTGAGTTTTGCAACTAGGACATTCATATAAATCAATTATAATTTATTTTCCCACTTACATTTATATTAATTTTATGGTATAGTATTTTTTTGCGCATGAATTTAAATTGGTCTAATGCGACAAAGTCTAAAACAATTTTATACATAATTATCTCCTATGAAAAATATTACTTAGGTATATTTTTAACGAAGTATTCAACTATTTAATTAAAGTACCGTTTTTTACCTGACTATTTTTAACTAATCCAAGTAATTATATGAATATGCTGCTAGAAGACACTGCACTATCAAAATAAGAATGAATTGTTTGTCCATGAATAGGACGGGCATCATTCAAACAAAGCTACTCATTATAACTTACGCATATTTAAAAAGTTCTATTCCCGTCTGTGTACAGTGTACACTTCTGGGACTCCTTATTATTCTTCCTGTTCTAAATGAAAAATATCCATCACGTGTTTTGTGTCGAATCGCCATGACAACGCGGACAAGAGTTCACAAGAATCGCCAAATTTAAAAAAAACAGGCCAAGTCCATTGGAATATTTCCCTCCACATTATTTCTTTAGATATTATGGTAAAAAAAGAAGCTTAGATGGAAATGTTCCTGTTGGTCCTGGTCTTTATTTTAAGATTTGGCGATTAAAATATCACGCCGCGAAACCTAACCTGGAGCACGTTTCGTTTTCTGGTGTAAACGAAAACCAAGATTAACAATGAAAACAATGGCGGAAGCTATACATAGTAGGAGCGTTATGTTTCTTACCTTCATTATTATAATTGGTGCGTTATTTCGGGATTTTGAATCCTGAGACACACGTACTTGTGGAAAACGTGCACGCCTTTGTTATTTACAGGAATAAGTGACCTTGAGATAAATAAAGTCCCCGGAGAGAGGATATAGAAAAGTTGAATTATATAATTACTCAGCCAGGAATAAGGGCTTGCGAAATGGCTATTTTTAAGTAAAACTTCTGGGAATAACGCTTGGTGAAAGTGTATTTTATCTTAGAAGACAAATAAAGGCATGTGTACATTTATAAAAGATCGAGGTCAAATAGAAATGTACTACGTTGCTGCTTATTTTGTCCAGGTGATGATTTCTGAAGATTCTCTTTTGCGGAGCAATTCTGCACGTGCTTCTTATATGGTAAATTGAGCTTGCTAAGTAAATCAAGTCCTATATTTTGGGGTTCAATTGTACATTTTCCAAGTAAGCCATGCCCTATTCAACTTAAAATCCACATAGAAGCTATTCGTTATCTTTCTTATTCGAATTGTCGATATTTCCGAAGAAAAAGTATACGAAACCTATCGCACATTGATAAAATGTCGACTATACAATTACTAAATTTTGTTCTTGGTTTCACCCTGTAATAATGGTTTCTAGTAACTGCTTGAAGTGTGCGGTGAATTGTTTCACGGCATTTTCGGTATTCGGTTCAAACCATTTTTCTGATTTTGGAAACAAAAATATGAGCAATGGTTAACGGGACAATTACTTACGGTGAAACAATTCACCACACGACCGTTGCAGCTATACTAGGACCATAGATGACAACACGAACAGGACGGATAATGTGAAAATCCCAGATGAAGAGTACAGGGGAAGAACCACTTTATTTTCCTTAAGAGGACTCCCTTGGAATTCCACATCTTGAAAATCGTAATGTTATTCCTATGGAAAACATTCGCAAGTCAATTACCACCACAATTTTAATAAAATGTGACTAGTTTCTTGTATCATTGTAAAGAACGAAAGGAGTAGATTTTGTATTGTGGTGGTAATTGACTTGCGAATGTTTTCCATAGGAATAACATTACGATTTTCAAGATGTGGAATTCCAAGGGAGTCCTCTTAATAGCCTCTTTGGGGATGATAGCGAGAAATCGCCTACACTGGTGTAAAGAAACCGGTTACTCGCTTCGTTTATCTTTCGCGGCAACCCTGATTCACACCAGAGATCAGTAACACGCTTGTACCGCGATTGAAGAACCGAAAGAAAAACCGGTTTCCGGTCGCCGAGCAAACACAATTACGGAAAGCCTCTAAAGAAATCAAGCGGTTCTTCCCCTGTATCTTCAGTTGCTTCTCTGGAAATGATTAAATTGCAGTTGAATCGGCAGTGGATAGATAAACCATTGCTGAACTGCATAGGTATAAGTGGCGACAGGGCCGTAACTTATAGGGGGGGAAGGGGGGGAGCCTCCCCCCCCAATAATTTTACAAAGGGCGCCATTTTGGGCGCCGCCAGGCGCCCAAAAAGGCGCCCTTTTTAACTTTTTAACAGTTATTTTACAATTATACGTAATTGTTAATTTATTTTCTTGTTTTCCCCCAATAGCTTTTCAGGGGGGCTATTTTCGCCCAAAATGGCACCATGTGAATGGCGCCCTGCCTAAGATTTTATAATAAGCAACATAAGCTTAAACTGGTATAAAGAACATACTGGTATTTTTTTTAAAAAAATAACGAAAATCTTTCCACCCCTCCAAAAAAGCTTTGTCCTGTCTCAACAGACGACTTAGTACTTTTCGCTCGTTCACACTCTACGGGGGGTCCAATTATCTCCCCTTTTATAACCCTCTTTAGCTGGTCAAGCAAGCATTCTGAGTATGGGATTTCGTACGACTTTCTTTGAACGGTGACGATGATTCGAACTAGGGTTCGTCTAGACAGATTGTAGGGTCAGGATGTTTTTAGGTTATAAAATGTGGCTGCGATGTTGTAGCTAGACATGCTTGCTCTTTCATGAACTTCTGAAGAGGTTTCAGTAGCCTTTTTGAAGAGGTTAGATTTTCCTAACGAATGTCCGAACGATGCGGCGGAATACTTATTTTACTTTTTAGAAAACTTGTAAATAGTATTTTAAAGAGCAGACATATTTTATCCACAGTTTTCCAATTTTTATTTTTATTGCTTGTTTTTCTTATATTTCTAATTTTGCAAACCTATAGTTTCATATATTTTTAAATGTTTCTTTCAAAATTGAAACTGCACTGTCCTTTGGAAATAAGGTAAGAAACTATTATTCATGTGTACAAAGTTTATTGATATTATTTTCAAACTTTCTTTTCATTTGATTATGTATCAATTTAACGAGTTTCATTCAGAGCATTTTTAATATCAACATAAGTAATTTGAAATCAAGTCACTGGGAAGCAATGGAAGAGAATATATAAAAATAACTTAACATATATAACTCCACTAATTTTTAAAATATTTTTTGAAATTGATATTTTCCCTTTTCTCTGAAAAAATACCCCTTTATTCGCCTTTTACGCGCGTTTTGAAATATTAGAAGAAAAAATTGTATTTTTTTATTTAATGGAATATCCATATGGCAAGCTGATTGTTGCGGTGAAGTATAATGTATAAAAATTACATTTAAAATAAAAGGGAGGCGGATTAGGAAAGTCCAAAATTTTCACTTGCACGTCGAAAAACTACCGAGGGGAAAAGGCGACGTCCTTCTGCGGGGGGTCTCTTGAAGAGTCCTTTTTTTTGGTGGTGGCCACTGATTGCGGACAATGGGCTTTATCTTTGTCTGTCAGCATGCAACGCAAGTGTGTGCTTGTTTTCACATTCCTAGTAAAAGATATCATTTGGGGGGGAAAACTGTATCTTCGAACCAAAAGACCACCCAAAAAGAGGTCATAAACTCACGGGGGTCCAATTTAATTACTCTTCTTGCCCTCTAGTGAGGAAAAAAAAAAGAGCCAGCCTATGTCCGATATGGTCAGTTGTAAAATGAAATTGTCGTTGGCTGTTCTTTTGCGTAGCGTAGCGATTGAATGTTTACTTTGTTTCCTTTACACATGGATTTGGAGCAGGCTTTTTAACGTATTTAACGTGTTGTTTATGGGAGAAAGCTAATTTTATTTACTTTTATTTTTGCTCTTCAAATGCTTATAATTTTCGAAACCTTCGGCAATTCGTAATAAGTCCATAATCAAAATGTACCTTTTAAAATAATAGTTTTATATTCGTTGGGAATAAAAATTAGGTAAGAAATTATTATTTATTCATTTTATTATCATTATATATCTCGTATATAAGTTACTTATTAAATGTATCATTTTAGGGAGTTAAACTGTATCAATTTTTTTTAAAATATGCACTTGTACATAAAAATAATCGAAATGAGAGAGAGAATAAAGAAAGCTAATTTTATTATTATAAATAGGAAATGACAAATGTGACTTTTACAATTAAATTGCGTGCAAAGCTACTTTTCGATAATTTCATGAAGCAATAATAATGTTTTTTTCTTTGCACGATTCTATAGATATTCGCAATGTTACTATAAAAATTGTATAAAGGATCAATTAATTTGGAATCTCACTCGTTTCTATCGAATACTCTATTGCAAGTTACTTTTATAAAGCAAATAATTTGTATGTTTAAATTTATCATAACTAATTCAGTTTTGTTATTTAAAATTAGGTTACTTCATTTTTACCTAATTTGCAAATTAACTATTAAGCAATTAAATTAATCATTAATAACTCTTTAATTTGTAATTAAAAATTATTTCGTTAGTAATTAATAATGTTGTAAGTAGTTATTAATAATTATTTAATTATTAAATAAAATGGTTCAATTAGTAATTAATAAAAATTAATTACTTTTATTGATTATGAAGTTAAATTAATGCATAAGTACTAATTAATGTAATTGGTCGTTAATAATGCTTCATAACGGACTCCAAAAAAATGTAAGAGGGCGCCAAAACGTGGTCCTCCCCCCCCAATAAAATGTCCAAGTTACGGCCCTGAGTGGCGAGTTATAGCCAAATGTGACTACTATACTTGCTATCATTAGGTGACCCCCTGCGGCCCCCGTGGCGCCCTTACCATACCTGAAGAAGGGAGGGGCTCCTAATGGAGGTGCTTCTTGTTCTTCGCAAGCTGATAGTGGTTTTCCTAAGAAATGAGAGTGGTTATTAGCTTACTCCTCCTTAGCTTACTTTCTTCTGGAATAGGTTAGGAATAACCCCTTTTGTGAAAAAGAAAAGCCGATTTGTTGTTTCACAGAAAAATAGGCCATTTTGGTTTTAGAGGGGACAGGCATAAGGCACTTGTTGAAATTGGATCTGAAAGTTAAAAAAGAAAACAGTTCTCCTATTTGCAAATTTGATTGTTATTATGCAAGATTGAGAACTCTGGTTTTGGAACTCTGTATATTTTTAAATCGATGGCCTTTTTATTTGCTTTGACAGTTAACAGAATAGGAATCAAAGAAAATTTAGCTATAACTGTGCTATTAATTTTAATATTTCAAAATTAAATGCACATGGGTATGAATAATCTCCACGTCAGAGAGTGCATATGCATTGTCTCCCATTTTCCTTGCTATTCAAATTACATCACCATGTTTTAACGACCATAACAAATTTGGACTTGCTCAATTTAAATTTTATAAAGTGTCTCATTAGGTTAGAGAATTCTTTGTGTATTTTATAAGAATTATAAACATCTGTAGCATGCCCAATTTATCTTTTATGAAATATTACCACGCTTGGCAAATGGTTTTCAGGTTGTCAAAGGAATAAAAAACAGAAGCGATGGTATTTCATTTTGATGCTAATTTAATGCCATTAAAATACAGTCTGAGCTAAACGGTCAGAATTTTCTCTCTGTTTTGCTAATAATCACCTGTTGCATCCCACAACTCATTTTTCACCGCCAAAAAGCGATTAATCTCGAGTCAATCGACGCCTACGGCTACCATTTCAAGTTTCGTGCAACCCTGAGAATTAGTTTTATAGGCTTGGATATTTTAAGGATTTAATATTGGCTCCTGAATGGAACATTAATTTATTGTCTGGGAGAACTGATGTTTAATTCAAATTCATTGTAGGAAGTGATAAATGTTTATATTTTTAGTTGTAATATATGATGAAGAGAATTTTAGGTTTCAGTTAAATATTGTCAAAGGAAACTTAATATTACAAAGAAGTTTTTATAAATTTGTCTATTTCGATGTAACCTTTTCTCTTATCACAGTTAGATAGTACAATAATTTTCGAAAGGATGTACTTCAAGAATTTAATCTCAGAAATTTAAATAAAATATTTTAGAAGAACTGATTTTATGATAAACATTTTAGACGACACTCTATCTGCGGACCGTTTTAACAGCGTGAATACTAATATTAAATAGACATCGATGCACATAACTACAAATTAGGTTTCAAAAAGTGAAAGTTTATAACAGACTTGAGATACAAACCCTTATTGGGAATGCACGATTTAAGTGCAAGCATTCTTGTTATAACCATGCACCTGTAATAAAGCGCCAAAATTTTTAGCTTGGAACCCAACTGCCAATTTCGAAGAACTTGCCACAAAACTGAATTGATACCGATTGTCGGACCTGCAATCCACACACACAAACAATTGCACAGATTACACACTTCCATTCATAGATTCCACACTATCTGCAAAACACGGGGATGAATGAAAGTAGCATGTGTGAACAAAAGTTATTATAAGGTCATAAATCATGTTGAAAATAATACACGGTGCACCCCTTAGGAATAATGAGGAGTTGGACTGACAAAAATGTATCTAACACTAGACTGAAGCTGAATAAATGCAACACATGACCAATGTTAAATAAAGGTAACACATGACTGATGTTAAATAAATGTGACATCTGACTAATGTTGGAAAATCCAACAATTTAATGATTTTGAATAAATGTAACACTTGACTCATTTTGAATAAATCTGATACCTATGATTAAAGTTGAGTAAATCTAACTCTTGACTGATTTTGAACCAATATAACGCATAGCGATGATGAGAAAATCTAACGCTTGTTCGAGATTGAGTAAATCTTAGACTTGGCTCATATGATGTTGAGTAAATTTAACTGTTGGTAGAATTTGAGTAAATATAACACTTGCTAATATTGAGCAAACACTTGACTGATGTTGGGTAACCTACTCTTGTCTGATGCTGAATAAATGTAACACTAGACTTATGTTGAGCAAATCTAACTCTTGTTCGAGATTGAGTAAATTTTATGAGTGACAAATATGATGTTGAGTAAATTTTTCTATTGGCAGATATTAAGTCAACCTAATATAACTGATGTTGAATAAAACTTACTTTCGCCCCAAATGATGTCGCCTATCGCAATCTTGGCATCAGTAGCCGTTAGACCATTTCCAAAACACCGCCAAGAAAAGAAGCGAAAAATTGTGATCTTGAAATCTACTTCTTACATAAACTGTAAAATTGTCTAGAACAATAAATATTATGTTATTTGTCTATAACAATAAAAATTATGTTATTTGCCTTTTTTCAATAAAAATCATGTTTAACAATAATATCTGATACAACTCTTCCAAATTCGTGTACATAGAACAGAGGTTTAGGAACGGGGGAGGGTACCCCACCTATTATGCACCCGAGTGCAACTGTACACCAATTAATTGTCCTCGGAGGACGCATGCCAGACCCAAAAAATTACAGTATTTTGACTGGAAGCACGCGTGATTAATCGCTTGGACCCCTCTCGAAACCCCGAGGGCTAAGAGGGTCTTGCGCCCACCATTACAAAATGATAGGTATCCAGGTATGCTCGTCGGCGTGGCTTTTAAGTGCGGTGAGGGACGTAAGTGGTGGGTTTGTGGTGTTGTGGACAGTCCTTTCTTATTTTTGGGAGAGAAAGAATGCAATCTGGTAAATGCTTTTGTTTTAGAAGTGGCAAACAAATTTGGGTAGCTTGGTTTGTGCACGGGCACTCACAGTTCAAAGCAATCTGGTTTATTTTGTAAGGAAGAGGCGAAAATCTGATTGATTTTGGGATGAAAAGTCATTGAATTCAATTGAAACTCCTGGAAAATGACAAAATTGGAATTTTTAAACTTAACTCTATATAACAATATAGAGTTAAGTTTACTTTTTCTCTATAACAATATGTTAGATTACTGCTTAGTTAGGCTAAGAGGGTCTTGCGCCCACCATTGCAAAATGATAGGCATCCAGGTATGTTCGTCGGCGTGGCTTTTAAGTGCGGCGAGGGACGTAAGTGGTGGGTTTGTGGTGTTGTGGACAGTCCTTTCTTATTTTTGGGAGAGAAAGAATGGGAAAAGTTAAGAATGGAATCTGGTAAATGCTTTTGTTTTAGAAGTGGCAAACAAATTAGGGTAGTTTCGTGCATAGGAGCTCACATCTAAACAAGATCGGTTTTGCCTAGCAAGGAAAGCTCCAAGAATTAAAATTGAAAGTCTAGTAAAACTACAAAATAACACAATTTTTATGCTTCACTAGGGGGCAAAGCCCCCTGCTCGCTACCGCTCACCAACCCCCGGGAATTGCTACGCAATTCCTATTTGTTTACTCCGCAAACAAACATGCAAGACTAATATAGGGATACTGCCAATGCAGGAATGCTCATCTACACAATCTGGCTAGTTTCCGTGGGACTGCTACAGGGCATCATGTAGCACTAGCGCTAAGTAACGACCTCTACCAAAGCCACTTGACGCAACCTGAAGCAGCCCCGGCACAAAACAAGCACACCGCCACACTTACTTTCAGCGTTTCTGACGTTTCTGATCGGCTGAAGCCGCGTAAGTCACGTTGCTTTCAAGCGTCCGACAATTACAATTTTATAATATATCGAGATATTGAGGTTTTCTTCTATAACAATAAGTTAGATTACTGTTTAGTAAGTGCAACTTATATTTCTAACTGAATGCACCAAGTCAATTTCCAAGAAAATTTAGCAAATGGCTCGCACCCAAAAGAAATCTGTTTCTACTTTCTCATATATCTATTTTTTAAGCATTATATGCAACACAATTTCAATACTTCTTTAATGCTTTGAAGTAATTGCAAAATTTTATTAAACAATGCGAGTAATTGTCTTCAATTATTCATGTGTAGGGGAGAGTGTTGTACCCTAGGACGCTTGTACCTTGGGACACTGACAATTTCTAAGAATCTATTGGCAATGTTCATACATTGTTTATTTCTAATAGTAGCCTTAACCAACAGACATCATCATAATAAAATTGAACACTAGCATCATTGAATTGATGAATTGGTGACAAAAAATATTTCATTACCCCAAAGTAAATATTTTTCTCGTTCTAATATAATTTTTTACCTTAGTACTCTTACAAAAAGTCAACTGCATTTTATTTTCTTCATAAAAGAGAACATTTTAAAATATTTTAGTTATGAGAAAAAAAATGATAATACATTTAGATTGGCCACTATCTTGCTTTTAGTTAAACCATGTAGTGTGTTGTACCTTGGGACAGTAAAGCATATTGTATCATCATATAATGTTAAATAATTTGGACTTGCAATTTTGCTGTATAATTTAAATTATTCATGAGTTATGAAGTTTTATTTGTGTATTTCCTTGAAAAAGCAATAAAGTTTGTTTCCTGACACAAATTAGTTCAAGTGTATGACTATTGACTGAATTATAAAGCATGTCCCAAGGTACAACATCATATTGTACCTTGGGACAGTTTATCCTCTCTACTTTAAATGAGTGGCAATTTTTTAATTTCAAGCTGCCAGAATTTAAAAAATTATATATTATAGAGGAATATATTGGTGTGTGTTGAAATTCTGTTTTAAAATTTTTATTTTGACTATAATTATCGAAGAAAAAAATTAAAATGTAAAAATTGTCCCAAGGTACAACACTCTCCCATAACTGTATAAATATAATGGACCAATAATTGTTTTAAGGTTAAGTAATACAAGTTATTTCGTAACATTTTGACTTAACCCACTTTAGTATGAGGTTGTTTTTCCTTTTAGATAAAATTTATCTTAAATAGATTTAATTTTTTCATTGCTTTTCAGCATTAATTTTAAGCATTGAAAATTACCGACATATAAACCTTTCTATTATTATACCTTCTTATGAAATGTCTCATGTACTTCCAATTCACAGAATTCCACTCAATTATACCGCCCGCAATTATATTTTGTAACTGCCTAATCATCGTACATTAAGGAAACTTTTGTTGTAATAGGTTATCGTTAAAAATATTCATAATATTGATAGTGAATACATCACCTACGGTGATTTTGCAAACTGCTTTCTGACATACTTTGTATTATAGATGCACAATTTTCGTCATTTTCGTCCTTGAGACATATAAATGCTTTTTTTATGTTACGACTAAGTATGTGAGAATGGCTCCAAAGCAACATTTATTAAATTGTTAAGCTATGATTGCATTTAAAGAGTTGTGGTTAATGAGCTGTTGAGCGTTAGTGATAGCTTTTACGAATAAGATGTTTGCATGTGTACAATGAGTTAATTTAACAACTTAAGACCCGATCTAAATCCTACAAGTATATTCTTAATATAAACATACTTTTCATACAAATATACATGCTAAAAATATGTCTTTCAAAAAAAAATTTAAAAAAATTATTTAGGGGCATGCCTTAAACTCTAAAAATACACATTTTTGTGCTATAAATGCAGCATAAAAAACCATATCACGTATTTGTAGTTAATAGATTATTTTAACATTGATTTTAATGCAATATGCCTTGAAAATTAACTACTAAAATAACTTTTTGAAAAGTTAAAAAAAAATTAAATATTTTTTAAGAACACAAATGTCGTATTGACCTTCGTTCAACTTCATTTTTGTAAAGAAATAAATGACTGATACCTGTAATCAAAGGCTGAAAACTGATATTTGGATCTTCTTCTATCAGACCAGGTCAATTTCGGAACTAGTTAACATGTCAATTGTTTGTGGGGAGGTTTTAAAAATGTCCCCAAATGGGGACGCCAGGTCGCAAGAGGTTAATGTAGGCTTTTTCCTTAAATATTTTGTAAAACCAAAACAAAACAACAAGTTAAACAATATACACAGTCTGTCTAAAATTGATATCAACATAGATTTACAAAAGTGCTTCGACTTGAAGTTTTTTATTATTACATTTTTACTTAAGGTAGGCGAATACCCAAAATTCCCCAAAATTCTAAAATTTTTACTATTGCTTAATCTTTTCCAAATTTGGCATACTGATTTCAAATATAATGAATAATACTATTAAGGCATTTTTTTAAATTTAATTATAATTTATTTATTTTAAACGGTGTTTTTCTAGTAAAAAAGGAGGTTTACGCTAACAAGTCTACCACATTGAATTTTCATCCTATAAACATTAATTATGTGTTAAATTCTTCGTTTTGAACTGATGCATGCAATGACCCTCTAGAGTTGCATACAAATTACAAGAAAAGAAGTTATTAAGAAAAATGTTATAAATTAACCACAAAAAAGGGATTTTTTTCGATTAATTTACACTTGGACATGTTTTAAAAAAAAAACTTATGTATTTACACCGGGTGTTAGAGGTTCATGGCACAGATATATATTGAAATAGCATCTGTAAAAAATTTCAGGTAAATTAATGTAAAACTTTTTATACTAGAAGTGTTGGCGCAAACCCCTTTTTCTAGGTAAAAAACACCGTTTAAAATAAATCAATTATATTTAAATTAAAAAAAATTGCCTAAAAAGCATTGCTCATTATATTTGAAATCACTATGCCAAATTTGGAAAAGATTAAAGTAATAGTAAAAATTTTAGAATTTTTGGGTAACTTAAAAACGTAAGAAAATGGATATTTTGCTGAAATAACTAACAAATTATCTCACCCACTACATTTAGAAAAGGTGTCAAATTAATTTTTCTTAAAAATATTCCTGTACACAGAAAACTAAGGGCCAAAATATAACCCTAGTATATTCTTCTTTACATAAGGCTTTGAAAGCAAACTATGCTTCTCTCTACCTTATATGGAAATATGGAAATACGTTTCATCGCCAGACTTCGTTTAGAAATTCAAAATAGAAATGCAATAAATATTCAAAAGTTTCCAAAATTTACATTGAAACCCATTTTATTTCAATGTTGCCAAAACCATTTTTCCATTACCAACAGAGAAGGGGCATTTTCAAGTCTTGAGTGGTAATAAAAATGCTAAATTAAAATAAGTTCTTTCCAAACATCGATTGGTGAATCAATGTCACGTGAGAACATCGTACAATCCGGAGCTCCGATCGAATGAAAAGCAGTAATTTAAGCTTTAAGGAAATAACTCTTCAAATTACATAAATGCTATTTCTGAATGCAAATTTACCATAGTAGACCAACCAAATCTACGATTATACATCAAGCAAACAGATCCTATAGTTTTGATAACCGAGTTTCTAAGTCACTCTTAGCCCGTCAGCTTAATTAGCATGCTTCTCTTAAATTTGGAAAATAATATTTTTTCTTATGTTATCGGTTTCGTAAAAAATAACTTTTCCGTTTGTGTTAAAGTTAACTCATTTTTGCAACTTTCTAATGAACAAAATTGAAAATATAAATAACTTTAAAATAAATAATTTTTTAAAATTAATTTGTAAATAATTTATATAAATTAATTTATAAATAATTTGATTAAATTAATTTATAAATAATTTGATTAAATTAATTTATAAATAATTTGATTAAAATATTTTATAAATAATTTTATTTTATTAATTTTAAAATAAATTAATTTTATTAATTTATAGATAATTTAATTAATTTATAATAAGTGGAAGTAAATATTTTTTTTAATTCCATTTTGGTATTATATTACAAAAACAATATTTCTGCATTAATTCTATCACTTTTTAATAAATAATATAATATTTTTAAAGTGAGAGTCCCTGTGCGAAGTCTTGCTTATCTCCCAGAATCGGGATCGTCTGGACCCTGCCAACCTTGACATTGAAAAAAAGGGAAAAAGAATGAGTCTTATTAGGGCTTTTCCCTCACCGCCGTTGTCTTGACAACCCCATCTCAGGCTTGCGTCATTGTGTTACCATGGCAACGCAGGGTCCCGGGAAAACGCGTGCTATTGCCACTTCGCGTATACTTTCGACTATATACTAGCCTACTAGCAGTATAGATGTATTGCCTCACAATTCGTACTCTATAAATTGCGGGATTTTTTGGATACGACATGCATTAATACAACGATTCGTCATATTCGACTGTCAGCGTCCTGCATCTCTCCGGTCAAGTCTCGAAACGAGGTGAGTCTATTGTTAAACTGCACAGGTAGGGCAAGGGCTGCAAGGGGGTGTGGGTATTTTAAGTGTGTGAACATTTGGATAATTATTTAGAAATTTGGTTTTGCTTGCAATTTTGTAGTTTAAAATGTTTGTTGCGTTGTTTAGTTTAAGTTGTTTGCAGTATTTTTATAGAGTCGAGCAAAGTTCGCGAAACTTATGCAACTCTACCGCGCAATGGCGGTTGCGTAATAACGAGGATCCATAAAGAGTTTTCCTACATTCCTTCATTACACGCTCATAATTGTTATCATATGTTACTCAACATGTAAAAGGGTGCATTATCATTTACTTAAAGAAAGTGCAAACAAAATACCAAAGTGAGATTAAATTTTGCTAGATTTTAAAAGTAATTTCTTCTAATTGAACTCGTACTGTGATATTGATAAGAAATTTTTATTTCAAACTTTGAACTGCTTTTATGTTCTGCTTTGCAATTGTAATCTTTTTTCATAAATATGTTTAATTCTTAATATAATAAAATAGTAAAAATCTCGAAGAATCTATGGATTTTAAATCAGTAACATGGTAAATGTAAAAGATATAAATAACATTGGTGTTGCTAGACTTTTCTAAAAAAAAATAATGCATAAAATTCATTTCACATTAACCGTACTACAAGACATTGGTGGGTTTCGTTTCCCTTTAATAAGCGGCTTTCTTAATCTTCTTGTAATTAACAAAGAATGAAATATTTGTAATATAAGCAATTCCCATTTATCTTTTCTAATATTTTATTTTCGCATTTATCTTATCAAAAACTTTATCTTAAAGTTTGACATGTAGAGTTAAAATCTCAAAACGTAAGTGCGAAGCCTTTTTAAAACAATGTATGCAATTAATATACGGAAAAAATATGTATATTTAATTATTACTACCAATATTATTTGTGAAATGTTACACAAAATATAATTTATATATATAATGTATCTCCAACCAAAATTTTAAATCAACTCTCTAAAAGTGCACTTTCTTGAAGTAAAAAAATGACGCTAAAATAGTTCTTTAAAACGACCGACGCACCAAACGTTCGGTTAATAAAAATTTAATTGAGGTTTTATTTCACACTTGTTATAACCACTTGTACTACAAATTTTAAAAATTTTATGTATAACCACTATAATAGTTGCAATGCAAAGAACAGTGTATTTAAAAAAAAAGTCAATAAAAATGTAAATGTGGCCATCGCAAAAAAAAGAGCAAATCTTCTCAATATTGAGTAAAATACTAAAGATTTAAATACTATCAGTGTGACTAAAAATATGCATGCAAAATTATTTTTCGAGCTTACTTAAAGCTTCAGATTCATCTATATTATATATTTCACTATAACTTAAAAAAATATTAAGAGCAATTTTTAAAACGTTATGACATCATGAATAAGTGTAAAGAGTTCAAAGTGTTTGAGAAATATTTTTTTATGAAATCCTCTATATTGACTTAAAATATTAGAAACGTTCGTTAAGTGGTTTGTCAGCAATAACTTTTACACTAATGATGTACACTATGACCAAAGTTCTAAATTCTTATTTTTAATTTTGGTCCTATACTAAACGTTAAGATGCTAAATATTACTTTCTTGGAGGCGTTAGTTAAACTTTCTGAGTGGCCTTAAAATGAGCAAAAAGCATAGTTGTTATCGCTAGATAAATAATAGCACAATAGTTTTAAAAAAATTGAATAAGTTTTTTTTTTTTTGAAGAGATAATTTTAAAATCCATCCCATTTGAAAAAATTAAAATATAAATAGAAATTTATTATTTATAAAATTTTAAATTCCTTGTTATTGCTAGAAAAGCTGGTGCATAAATTACGGAGAAAGCTGGTTCTAATGCACAGAAGGTTGAAGAACCACCAAAATAATAATGTATTTTACATAGCTATCATTTTTATTTTGGCATCACTGAATGAAAGCAGTGCATAGCTATCACATTCAAAAAGAGTTATTTAAAAAGGTATTTGTTATGAAAACTAGAATAAAAAGCTGTAGTTCGCAAAGAGAATGCGTTCAAATCGAATTCGAGAATTCGAAAAGTTGAGGAAGATTGAGAAAGTTTTCTCCTGGAGATCGTTATTGATTTGTCTTGACCCTGAAATTTCCCTAGCTTTTGGGCGACAGCGATCGGTATGTAAGCAAAAGATAACTTTTCACGTGCTTTTTTAAGATGAATCTTCAAGCCTATCGACCTATTTTTACAATCGCATTATCTGTATCTGCAAAATTCTTGTTTCTAAATCTAAATATTACGTCTATTTATTTTATTCATTTATTTTATGAAAACAGTATTAAGAACATAACTAATTTAAGGAATTATATAATAGGGTAGACTAACCAGTGAATGAACGTTTAAGACGTCATGTTCGCAGTGAATGAACACCAGGATATAATGATCAGGACAAACAACCATTGTCAGATAGCTCCCTATTACATGGGAGGAAGTCAGTGTTGCCAATCCATCTAGTGGAATGATTTTCAATCCTTATTTTTTAAATTATAATTACCAAATGTTCATTCACTGGGGCCTGTTCACTTACTGGTCAGTCTACCCTAATCATGTGATATATTTTTCATTCAAATTTGTTTATTGTCATTAATATTTCTATGCTTGGTGAAAAATGCACGGATTTTAAAGAACTATTATGATAGATATGAAATTAGCCGGTTTAAAAAGGTAATTCGGGAAGATGCATCGGAAATTTACGGCAGCTACTCAAATTAAATTTCTTTTATAGTATCATACGCTAAATATCCGTAAGTTATCATTATTATAATACTAAAATTTCTAAATTAAAATAAACAAGAAATACGCATTTATTGTTTGATAAAAAATATTTACTTATCTACTTTTGCAAAAAAAAAAAATTATTTTAAAATATAATTGATTATTAGGGAAGAAAAATAGATTATTTTTATATTTCTGCTGCCTTTAAAAAAAAAAAAAAACATGACTTATTACATAATTTTTTTTAAAAAAAATATTGTTATGCTTTTAAATAATCGAGATTTTTTTAATCAATTTACTTTTCTATATTTTTTTTATTTTTTAAGCATGCTGTATTTTTTTTTCGAAATTATACTCGCGCTATAAAATTTTTTACTTTCCTCTAGCAAGTCAGGCAATAGATTTTTTAACCATGATTTGCACCTCTACAGCAAAAACATCGCAACACGAAAGGATTTTCTAAGTGACTCGTGGGCGGTAGAAAAGCAAACTTTTAGTGCCCTAACTAATCGAATTTTTCAGTCAATACCGGCCAGAATCCAAAAAAGAAGCCTTGGTTAGATCGATTTGAATGGTATTCGATGTGTTACATTACAAACCTGCATGCTACTGAGAGATGTTTTGAAACGATATCCGAGAATATTTTGAATTTTTGATGACATTTACTGAGTAGAGGGTAAGTGCAAGATGCAAATTTAAAAAAAAAAACTTTTATCAATTATTTTTTAACTGTTATATATAATGCATCTTCAATTAAATCAAATCAAAAGATAAATTTGTTTGCATTTTTATGAAATTTAATTGACGCTTTTCTTGTCAATGTCATTTGTTTTGGAATTGCGAATATTGTTACACAATGTCTCGTATGAGCTAACATTTAGGTTTGAGTCATTTTATGCTTTATAATCATTATTCAAAGCGTATTATTTGCTTCGTAATGTTTGTTTTTATATAGAAACGATTAAACTTTATCGTCAACATTGTATCTATCGCAATACTAATGTAGCAAAACAACGTTTACAATTATATGTTTTTTATTTGTTGAATACAAAATAGATTCGATGTCGCTTACTCACTTTATATCCATTCAAAGTAATCAGTTTTTTCCATTTTTTATTAATTCTTCCACATCATTTCGAAACTTAATCTCACACTTGACAAACCGACTATTCTTCTCCAATAATTCTACATACGCTGCTGTAGGCGTTTTAGAACAACAATGATCCAAGTCCATTTCTGACATTGATTATTCCTCCGCTCTAAAAGAATTACTCATTTCTCCTAACTCTTAACTGTTTTAATCTCTAGTATTTCGTGATAAAAATACAACTACTAAATGTAAAAAATCTATTTAAACTATGCGTATAAAATTAATGGAATTTTTTTTATTTTAATGATGTGCATAACATGTATGCATCATGATTTTGTTTTATTTATTTAATTTGAAAATTTAGAAATATTCAAATTTTAATTATTTAAATTTTAAAACCTATTCTTTGAATTTTAAATTGTAAATGGGGTGAGGGGGTCCAAAATTGAATGGTCGGTTGTAAGGGGTCGGTTCTTTAGGGGACCCAGTAAATTTTAGAACACCTTGTATATTAAATACCCTGAATGACTATAATACGAATAAATGGGAAATTTTACAAAGAGTTGGGAAAATTGGTTTAAAGCAGGGGTTCCCAACCTTTTTGCACCTGCGTACCACTTGACTTTTTAAGAAATTTTGGCGTACCACCAGACCTAAATATTTAATAAACGTATAATATGTACTCGGCTAAATGTGGTTTTTTGGGTAAAATTCCTGAGAAAACTTCGTATTTAATGGTTAGATATTTGTTTAATTTGCTTTTACATGCTTATAATAAAGGAGAAATAAAAAGCTAAAAATTGCATTAATTTACAGGTTTTTTTTTTATTCCCTGTACGTTTAAAAATGTACAAATAAAAAATAGTACAAACTCAGCAAACTCCAATCCAGAAATTAATTAAAGATTTCCTCTTAAAAATAATGTTACTGTTTAAAATAATGAGTAATATGTTTGTGTGCTCACTGCACATGCGTACGGAAGCTATTGATAACATCATGTTGCTACATCACTTACGCGTACCACCTGAAATATTCTTGCGTACCACCAGTGGTACGCGTACCACCGGTTGGGAACCCCTGGTTTAAAGGATTAATTGGATTGTTTCAAAGTGTATTTCCTTTCAGCTTTCACTCCATTTATTCCTTCGATCAGTCCAGTCGAGGCTCGTGAAAGAATCTTTATTTTCATCTAGAATTTATATTACCCCTCAAGACCTTAAACATGCCCATTGGTTCAAAACAGCAACAACAACAAAAATTTGACTCAAAAATGACTCATAAATTCGTCTTGTTATTTATTTAAAAATTTATATCGTTATCTTCGTTCATTTCGATTGAACGTTTATCCGGCTGTCAATTTATATCCTCCATGGCTCTCTAACACAGCCAAACCGTTCATTTTCTCGTTAATTTTTACCCGAATCAAAAGCAGGACTTATACCTTTATTGCTGTATCACGCCCATACCGAAAAGCTCGACCACGACACCTGTTTCGCCATGCCTTTAATTACCCCTCGGGTGTTGCGCAACCCCATCCTTCAAAGAAAACCTTTTTTTAAATTTAACCCACTGATGTCCGAGGGGCAAGATCCGGGCGTGGCCCTATCGTATTGATTGCCCCGTGTAGTGTCGATAAGGCATGTCGGCGTAGGATTCGAATCGGTTGACAAGTGCAGGAACGTGTGGGTGGTGTTGTGTGCACACCCCCGTTTTTAATCGGTGGTTGCATGGGGTGACAACGGTGTAACTTCTGTCGACTGATGTTTGAGTAAAAATTATTTGGATATGACAAATCGAAGGGATGCCATCAAGTGAGGTAAAATTTGTCATTATATATGAATTTTTATTCAATGTAATAACATATTTTGAGAACCGCTTTTTAGATTTATCATCTCCCCTTCCAAAAAATCTTACACATTTATTCTTTTTATAAACAAAAAAAATCATACAATTGTATATTTAAAAGTATGTTTTACAAATTATTTTGAAAAAGTAACGTTTAGCATTAGCTTGGTAAGTTTCCTTAAATTGAGTGACGCTTCAATTTAGGGGAAAGAAGCGATTTCGAGCGGTAAAAAAAGAAAAAAAAATTGTGTACTGGTGGGGAGGGAGGGGTGGGGGGGAATAAGCTCAGTCACTTTTTGTTTGAAACTTCAATTATAAACACCTTGACTATTATATAGCACATTCATGTTTCCTACTTACTCACATTTTGAATTTCCTTCATTTTGAATACCTTATTTTATATGAGCTAATACAAATGCAATTCTAGTTTCAAAAGATATTGTACCATCAATTCTCGATATCACTACCCCAGTATGATATCGGAATGTCATCTCAATGATCACGAATACCATATAATATGCGACTTGGAAAAAATCGCACTTACAACTGTATCAGAAAAGCATGCCTAAATGGACGACAGGCCTTCACTGGCAGGTAAGTATTGACAGCCCACGCCGCAGCGAAAGATGCGTATCTGGAGGTATTTTTCCCTCGCCCATCCAGGTATCGGAAATGACCAGGTATATCGTGGGTTATTGCCAAACAAGATAAATGGGATTCGATCACAAAATGGGTAACTTTATCTCGGTGTATTACATTTCGGAATAAATTGACCGGAGGCGCGGGTCGCCAACGTAAACTTTAAGTTAAAATTTAGTGTTGCAGTTAATTTGTGCTTCTATCTGTAATTTGGTGGTGGTATTACATCGATTTTCTTAGAAAGTTTCTTTTGGAATTGCTATCTTTTAATTTCATTCTGATAAATGCATTGACACGGAAATAAGAAAAACTGCAGACATTGCATACGTTGTAAAATACAAATTTTGTATGTGGAATGGCCACATTTGAGGTATTGAATGGCAACAAAAATGCTGAATGAAAATAAATTCATTTTCGAGCCTCATTGGTGAATTAATGTCACTTGGCTTTTCCAGTTGGGGCACTCATTGAATTTAGTGAGGGATGAAAGCTTTGAGAAATTACGTCACCTGAAACAAGCTAATTATCAAGAAAATTAAAAGTAGTCAGACAGATATATTGTTGAAATTAAAGATTTTTTACGTTCGTAAATGTATAAAAAGCATGTCCCGTAACAGACGGCTGACCACCTTACCGGGACATATGCCTAGCACTCCAGAGCCCTTCGTCACGAAAGCTGGAATGGGCTCGGCAGGCCTTGGCCCTCTAACGGGCTGTTGCGCCGAAGAGTTTTTTTTCTTTTTTAGTGTATAAAATGTCGTTACAAATTATCGCTAATTATCCCGCTCATAGGAAATAATTAAATTAATGTATGTATGTGCATAATTTGCATTTGATATAGAATTTTAACTAAAAATTTTTTTTTTTTCAACAATGTAAAATATTCCATTTTCAGCAACAAATTTTAGTAAAATACATTATCCTCCTTCCACCCACACCCAAAACAATATATACAATTACCATCACTTATTTATACGGCTATAAATACTTATGCAAATTTACCCCTTTGCGTATTTCACTTAGGAAACAAACTCTTATTCTGTCTGTTGTTTGAAGTTCTATACACGCCGCCAACCAAATAAGAAACAATAGGGATGACAGATTTTAGTAAAAACCGTTGTTTTACCATGACGGTCCATCCCTAAAGTGTTTCAAATAAGGGTGGCGGGAACTATGGTCTAGTGGGAGTTCAGTGACGTAGGTACTGTATTTGTATCTTAGCAACCTATGTATTCTGTGTACAATGGGTTATAGCGTGATGTCCGCCCCCAAACGAAACAGATCACTCATGCATATTTCTTTTTGAAAAAACCCTTCCGCCTTTTTCTTGAAAATCAATCCTTACTGAACAAAATAAGTGTTAGTCGATGATGCTTATTATTGAAAAGCAAATGAGAACAAATGTTCAATATTAGTTGCGTTATTATTTTAGTTTTTTTAGAAGCACTACATAAGGCTTTTGCAGTGTAGTTATTTTATTGATTATTAATTTTTATATATTACGCATGATTATTGAATTATTATTGTTACATAAGTATCGAAAAAACATGGTGATGTAATTTGCACTTTAATGCAAAGAAAAACTAATAATTGTTTTTCATTATTCTTAAGTAAATATTTACTTTTAAATAATTTCAATCACGAGTAAAATATATAAGAATAATTTATATTAAGAGAAATTAGGTAAACTCGCCAGAAGTGACACAGACGCAAGAGACACACATAGAAAGGACGACACAAACACATAGACAAATAGCAACATTTATTGACAAACACAAACATCCATGCCATACAGGGATTCGAACCCGGGTCAGCTCAATCGATATTATAAAGTAGGAAAAGAATCATCGAAACAACATCTATACTTGCAAACGGGGTTTGTTTTATACAAATGAAGAGTCTCGTTAAAAAACTCAGATTCTCCAAATTATATGGTCTGATCCGTTTATTGGCGAATTTTAATGAGCTCTTTCAGCTCTATGCGTAGCTCTTTCAGTTTGAGCTGTAGAGTGGCTTACGGACAGACAGGCTAATAATCAAAATCATTTTTTCTGACAGCGCCTACCAAAACAATATGAAAAAACAAAATCTTCCAATCTTATATTCGATCCCATCGCAATACTTTCACAACATAATACTGCATATGAGGTAATTGAAAGTAATCTATAATAAAAAAAGAAAGAGTCTGTCTGTCTGTGTGTATGTCTGTGGATCGCAAAAGACCTACTTAGACTGCTCTAAAAAATTCGAAATTTTTAATATAGATTCCTTTTAATACCTACGTGTGCATCTGAGGCTTAGTTTTTTCATATTTGATTGTGATTTTTAATTAATATAATTAGTTTCAAAAAAACGTTATCCACGTGGGATTGCGGGACCATAACAGGGCTTGAAAATACATGGACCGGGCCGAAACGGGGACTTGACGCCATCCTCTATCAGTTTGGTTGAGATATGCGTTCGCCCTGAGGCTTCTTTATCCTCTATTAGTGTTTGCTTTTTTAAGTGCGCATGCGCCAACACGAATTTAATTTTGTTTTGATTTTGAATGTATTTTCACAAGTAAGCATGCCTCTAAAAGGAAGCAATGCGAAGTTAACGGGTTCCCAGTAAGGCGGGACCATGCTCCTAGTAAGCAATAAAACGCTCTCAAATAAACCAAACCAAACTTTCCAAATGACACCCAACTAAATGTTTCTTCGGGAACCCAACACACTCACAAATACTCACAACGGAATGTTAAGCGACACACACATAAAAAACTAAGCGACTGCGACCCTTGTCAGTCCTGACACGTACAAGTCAGCGAAGCCCATAAACAAAACTGATGGACACATAATAAAGCCAATAATTTGCATACGCTGAGACGCTGGATAGATGAGTCCTAATTACAGGCATCGGTGGCGCTTTATCGTTTCGCTCGTCCCTTCCGGAAGAAATTCTTGCACGGTATATTTACGTCCGATGGGAAGATTGTGATACATTTCGCGGTAATGTCGTTAATTGGTTTTGTGCCATTGATTGGTTCTTAGAGAAACTTTATTGTAAATGATAGTGTTGAGCTGGGTTTTTTGTGTATAATCAGTGATAGTTTGTTTGTGTCTGCTGGTGTGTTAAGTGGTTTTTTTTTTATAATTATCAAAAATCATACTCAGCTTACTTCCTATATTAAAATTATCTTGCACACTCTATCTTCCTGTGACATTTTATATATAACTTATGTTAATAAATATAACTTGTTTTAAAGATTAAAACAGTGAAACTTTGAATTTTTTTTATCGAACTCATAACTTCCCTAATTTTCTTTATTGAAACAAGTTTATTTAAATTAAGATGAACATTATTTTGTAAAAAAAATCACACAACTTCAATCCGTTACTAATAACTGCTCTTCCATATGCACATGCATAATCTGAAATTCATATTCTAGTGCAAAACAGCTTATTTTGACCACATTCAACTCCCACAGTCCACTATTAGAACTTCTCACACCTAATTCACAAAAGAAAGAAAAATGTCAATCTTCTACCAATTTTTATCGAATTCATATTTTCAACTTATTTCCTGTATTAGAACAATTTATTTAAAATTATTCATCATGTAGATTATATTTAAAAAAATAACCCACACTAGTCTCTACACCAAATAGCTGGCACTTTGATTGATTTTCAAACCCCTTTGATGAATCTTCATTGAGAAATATACAGCATCAAATGATCTCTTCCCTGCGCATTTACAATCTACATCACCTGGTTACTCTTGTCCTACCGTTAAACAAATATTCTACCTAATTCAACCATTCACAATTTGATGCTTCCACATTCGACGCGACGGTTATAGAATTTCTCACCTTTTCGATAGTCAAATTGAAAAAAAAATATTCAGCTTCAAAGTTCTCTGATTAAAATCCTGTTAAGATTATTTCTTCAATTAAACATTTTAAAAAGGATTGGTTAAAACAATCATGCATCTTTTTTTTTTAAAAAATACTAGCTCTAATCTGATACCATTAGCTGCACTTTGATTTCCAAAACCCCCCATATCGAGATTATGAACTGCATTAAATTGTCTCTTTTCTATTATGCATCTTCATAATTCGACTATTCATCTTTTCATGTCAAAAAGCTTTTTAATCACAATTAACCATTCACATTCCTATCATAAGAATTTCTTTTCCTCTTGTCTTCTCATTCAAATGAGTAAATAATCTAGCTTCTTCCATTTTTGTTTATCGATCTCAATTTATTTATTGTATTAAAACGGGTTAGTTTAAATTATCATGCACATTTTATTTAAAAAAAACTACCTATCTGGCACTAATAGCTGCACTCTTATTGATGTCCAAATGGTCCCATTGAAAATAACTGCATCATCAAATGATCTCAATGCATATGCATAATATGTCATGTTTTCATGTCAAAAATTTTAAAATCTAATCTAACTATTCACAATATACTATACGGATTTCCCTCAATTTTATCCTCAAATTCAAATTTAAAAAAAAAAAATCTACCTTCGTAATTTTTTTTCGAACTCATATACTCAATTTATTTCTTGTAATAAAAGAAGTTAATTTAAATTATCATGTACATTTTATTTAAATAAAAACGGGCACTAATAGCTGCACTCTGATTGATTTCCAAATGGTCCCATTGAAAATAACTGCATCATCAAATGATCTCTATGCATCTGCATAATCTGGCTATTCATGTCAAACAAGTTGTCCGCAGCAACTCCCTCAACCAACGATTAGGATTCACCCCGTATGCATAATTGCAGGTTTCCAGCTACTAATATCCAGTGGTCTTTTTTTTTATTATCATCATTGTTATTGTATGGCAAGGAGCCTGAGGCTGGGGTAAGGCATGATGAAGATACGTCGGATTGACAAAGCTGCAGAAGTTTCTGAAATTCACTTCAAACAGGCAATAGCGCGATTACATGAGCCATCGAATCCATGGATTGAAGAGCAAACTCAGCAATTTTTCCCTCTTGGGGATTTTCCCCCAGACAAGACAGAACCGGAATCGCAGGGTATCATTGGGTGGTTTCGCAAACCCTCCAATGAAGGAGGTTTTGATGTTTCGTACCATGGATTCGGCCACAGACTATCAATTGAGTTCGAAATCCTGCACGATATCTTTTTCCCCTAATGGGGGTTTTGGCATTCCATGGATTCGATGGCTCATGTAAACGGGCCTAATGTTAGAAATTGAATGAAGATCAAATTATGTAGGAGGTAATAGATTTCCCACAATCAAATATTTGTCAATGATATTTTTGTATTTGGGGTCCTTGTTTTGGGATTTCGAGTCTCTTATCTTTCTAAACGAGGGAAAGTATTGCACCAACAATTGCATGTATGCTTTTAATACTTTTTTTTTTGGTTTTAAAGGTATTGCTGAAAAACAAAAGAGGTGTAGACTTCAAATTTGGTATATGAGTTTCCAGTACCTAACTGCCATTATAATAAGGTTCTTGTGTTCTCTTTTAGGCTTAAAGCTGAAATCACCTTAAAGGGTATTTAATTGCCGTTAAACGTATTGATTTATCGAAAGGTAATAGAAAGTCATGAAGTGTTATACACCCTTCGAAAAATTTAGCTATTTAGATGTATCCCTCCTATTTGACAAAAGTATACAGTTATACATTTCTCCAGGCCCATGACATGGCGACTCTGATCATCAATGCTTTTGACCCTATATAGCTTCAAATCATGGACACGATAACGACAACAACATAAGTTAAACTTAGCAAATTAGGAACCCCAGGGACCTATACAGAATTAGATCGTCGAATTCACTTATACAAAATCATTTTTAAGCGCGACTAAATAGGCAAAGAGTATAATTCGAATTAAAGCAATTCTGATTTCTTGTATTCGGATTAAAGCAGTCTGACAACTGCAATATATAGAATCTTGTCCAACTAGTGTATCAACGAAGGCGGCGTCCCCAAAGGTGTCATCGCAAGGGCCAAGGACCTAGCCTCAATGAATGGATGAGTATCGATGAAGAAGACCGAAATACTAATGATGCTTGGTCACAACGGGCAGATGTGACCTCAGACACACAAAATCATCGACAGGTTTCCCTTGGGGTCACATTTTTTTTAATGTGTGCTGGACCTGTATCCCACAATCTTCTATATCATTTCTTCTTCATGATGGCACCCTTAATGAAACCTGATTGCGAGAGGGCGGGAGAATTATTTAAGGATACACTGATAGTGTATTGATGATCACTGTGGGAATATGCTTGGGTTGAGGCTAGAGAGGTTGAGGCTGGATAATAGATCGTGGCTAAGTGTTTTTTTTTATTGGATTAATTTCTTGAATTTTTTTAAAGAAATTTTTGTAGGAAAAAAATTCAACATTGATGGCAAAAGTTTTGTCTACAGTTTGATACAGGAGTTCCCAGTACCTGTCGACTATCAAAATGAGGTTTTTGAGAAAATTACCCAAATGGTACATGCCATATAGAACATTTTTGGTTTTAAAGTTAAAATTATAAGTATAATAATTGCCTTTAAATGTATTAATTTATCGATAGTAAAATGAAGTCAAGTTTGCGACTTAGTGTTTTTTCCCTCCTACTTGATAAAAGAATACAGTTATACTTAGTAAAATATACAATGTCTTAAACAAATACTTTTGTGAGCTAAGGATTTTTTTTACAAATATGTATGTTAACTTATTTTTTATTATTTTAATGGTCAAAAGATGTTAAAGAAGTCTGAGATATTCATGAAGCATAACTAGCAATTCTGAGTAGTTTTCATAAGGACTGTTACAGAACAAAACATATTTTCGAATTAAAATTAATAAATTCCAACATACCAAAAAATTAAACCATACTTTCATATTTCATTACCTCGAGTTAGTGGCATACCAAATTTAAGAATTTCAAGTTTGCCGAAGTTATTCGAATCGTGAAATAATGTTAATAAGTACGTTAATGTTATGCTAAGCTCTTTTAATGGTATGTTTTTATAGCGGGTTGTCAAAACAAACTTCATTTGAAAATAGATTACAATATATTACAAAAGTATTTGTACTCCCGCGCCATTGTAAGATAAGTGCCGATTATCAGTAATCGTATGACTCAACTTTTAGTCATGAATCTAAATTTATCAATTGCGCGTTTAATATCACGGACAGTCAATAGGGAATCGTTAGATAGTGAATGCAGTAGTAGGCTAAGACAAAAATAAGCAAACACAATGGTATCTCTGAAGAATGAATTTGAAGTTGTCTCATGTGATATCAAAATATGGATGGTATCACTTTTAAGGTAATCAAATTTTAATGTTACCTGCTGTACTTGAATAAATGTGTTTAACTATTTATTTTAATTTATTAAGCGGCTGTGTTTTGGGCTAAAGCTAAACGATTAGAATTTTTTTGGATATTATCCAACCTGTTGTTTTATGATTAAGTACTTGAATTTTAAAATTTGAATATCTTATGTATGGAAAAATAGTGCATTAAAGAGACTTAAAAAAGTGCTAATTTAGCAAAACAAAAAAAAAGGTTTGTGTCTAAAAAAACATTTTTTGTAAGTTGTGTTCGAAAATTCAAATTCATATCTATCCCTAAATGAAGACTTTCGTAGAAAAAACATTTGGCAACGCATTTAAATATTCTTCATTCTTAACATGTGACAATTAAACACAAAATATGTACTGAAATATATATTAGAAAATGCCCACCCGTAAATATAGACTGCCTACACTAAAATATAGACTAACATTACCAACACTGAAATTAAACTAAAAATTAACGCACTTTTTGATTCCTTATACCTAAGTTATAAAGCAACATGAAAAAAAACCCTAAAACCTATTCAACGCCTATACACTCTTAAAACAAACACTCCTAATTTAACTCAGTCTGAGTGGATTTCATTCCTCCAGACTGGAAAATGCACTTCTCCCTTTGGAGTGGATCCTTTGTGTGTTAAACCTCCGACAGGATCACTCCAAACGAGTGATTTTAACTCGGTCTGAGTAAATATGCATGCCTTTACGGTGTCGAAAATGCACTTCTCCAACTGGAGTGGATTTCACTCTTTTATTTTAAGAGTGTACCTAATGTAAACAAGAAAATACATTATTAAGTCACACCGTTAAATTCCATTATTTCATTCGGAGAAAGTATCGATTAAAAACTGTTTATTTTCAAACTTTTCCCGCTCTTTTTTGTCTGCCTTCGAATGTTATTTATTTAGCCTTCTTTTCCACCCCAGGATGATAAATTGCTTCTCGAGTTGACATGTGACAAAAAAGGCGTTCGTGTTGCCACCGATCCGGCTTAAAAAACGAAAGAAGGAAACGTTTGATTTCGATTTTTCACTTCGAAGTAAGAAAGGTGCCCTTTGTTGTTGCTGTTTTAGCAACGAGACAAGGCTGAGTGAATTTTAATGCAAATTGGATCGCAGGAAAGTGATACATTTAACGTATTGAAAACAGTTTATTTAAGGGTGCTCATCAAACCCATTCCCTGTCCTCCTTCGATCGAACTTGCTAATGGTAAGTCTATGGGGGAAAAAGTGGTTTTTATTCAAAAAAAAAACAAAGAAATTATAGGAATATTTTGATGCGGTTTTTTTTTAATTCATAAAAATCCTGTGAAGTAGTGCTTTTAGATGTTATTTTTTTTAAAAACGTTACTTGCCTTTTTTTAATAGAAAAAAATTTAGATTAAAAAAAGTAAATAACGTTTTTAAGAAAATAACCTCTAAAAAGCACTACTTTACAGGATTTTTATGAATTAAAAAAAACCGCATTAAAATATTCCAATAATCTCTTTGCTTTTTTTTGGAACAAAAACCATTTTTTCCCTATAGACTTACCATTAGCAAGCCCGATCGAAGGAGGACAGTGTATGGGGGTGATGAGCCCCCTTAACCCTTTCAGTCCCAATGACAATTTGGCATCTTTATTTTACAAATTTTTTTCTGATCGTCTATAGAAATTTACTATATCAAAAAGCACATCATTCGATTCTTCAAACTGTTTTCTATTAGAAAATATTTTTTATTAATCCCAATAGATATCAGACCTATTATTTTTTTAAAATTATGATCAGTGAAATGTTAATGCCAAATGGCATCACTGGGACTGAAATGGTTAAAGGTAGATGTGATTAATATCTTTAAAACTGAAATGAATTTTTTTAAAAAAAATCAAATAATGGCGCAATAGCATAGGTCAAATACCCGCTGAGAGTTAGCGTTTACCGGTTAAGTTATTAAAAAATGTTTCATTTAGACATATAGCTAGTTCAGGTGGTAATCTAACTGTCACTAATAGAAGAACTTAGTGGAAGAACGTGCAAAGTGCCAAAGGGTGAAAACGAAAAAATTAACTTTGAAGTTTATAGTTTGCACTTATATCCGTTGAAACGGTATTTGCAAAAGACAAAAATGTACTAACCTTAAAGTTTTAGTCATAGGGGAGAATTTACTATTTATGGATTTAATAACAGGTTCATTGACACAAAAATCTTATTTTTTGCCCGATAATGAATAAAGCACGTTCTTCTACTAAGTTCTTCAATTGACATATTCATTAAATATCTGCAGTACTCCATTATTCAATTGGTAAAGTAACCCAAGTCCAGTAAAATTCTATAATTCAAAATGATTAATGATATTTAAAAATCGATTTTAATGTATGTTAACAATTTTAAAAATGTTTAATTCTTCATTTCTCTTTTTAATTCAGCATAATCAAATAGTTTTATAGTATCTTTGACAAAAACAACATAAACAAATAGTTTTATGGTGTCTTTGACAAAAACAACATAAACAAATAGTTTGATGGTATCTTTGACAAAAACCTTCCCATCTATCCTATAGCATCTGAACTCTATTAAAAGTGGAGGGATAAAAAAAAATCCCTGTTGTCTAAAATTAAACAAGCTGTTTGATGCGAATTTCGCTACTGTAGTGGAAAGAATAGAATATGTAACAATTAAATTGGAAACAAAGAAATGTGCCGCCAACACTTCGTGAACTGATCGCATGACAAGGCTGTAACTGACATATACGTTCAAGAAACCAGAAATACCACAAGTGTACGTAAAATTCTACTTTACGTGTATAACATGATTAAACTACCGATGAGATATATTTATAAATATATATGCTGATATTTAAAAGTTTGATTCTTAAGTACATATTATTAATATTTCTTAATTTTTTTTAAAAATTATATTAATCGCAATTATTAATAGTAAAAATTACTTTGCCTAAAAAAAGCATTTTTAAAGGCGTCAATAGTAAACATAGCTAACTTACTTAATCTATAATAATTACAATAACTTAAATAATTTTAAGCACATTTGTTACTTTATAAGTATTTGACTGTGGTAAAATTATATAAATTGTGTGAGTTTATTGCTAGTTACTTGAGGATTTTGTATTAAATTGTCTAAATAAGGTAGTTGCATAAATTTCATCTAGCTTTTTTTTTTTCAAAATAAAAATTCTTAAAAAAAATGTAAGTTTAAAAATATTTAAGTGGAACATATTTGCTCCATCATTGAAGAGGTTTTAGGATATTCTCTTTATTTTTTTTAACGAAATTTTTTATGAATACATAATAATGTTTGTTGAAACTCTATCACTCCATCACCAGAAAGAGTCGTTGTCAACGCTTCGCAAACGCATCCAGCGTTGTTGTGTAGGGGGAACCCAAAGAATCCGCAAACCTCAGCTACGCATAGAAAAAAACAATGCTTACGCCGACGAGGACAGAATATTTCTCCAAAAATAAAATACATCAAACAATGGTGTGGGTTTCTTCTCCACTCTGAAGCTAAACGGCAGTATCATTGGAACGGTTTTTTTTTTATTCGGTTTATTTTTATTTACTTTTTTTTAAAGGGGGGAGGGGGACTGGCAAACGGCCGAAAAGTTCGCTGAACGTGCACGTTTAACTCTTTTTTAACGAGGCAGAATTCGTACGCGGGAATTCTTGGGAAATTCAAAAGAACACAACGTTGCAATGATGACAAGGGAACCCGACAGATATATTTATTCCCTGTAATTAGTGTGCGATTTACTTAGCTACTTTTAGATAAATAAAAAAATACAGATGGGTTGGCAATTATAAAATCCTTCAAAGGGATGCAGACTTGAAATTTAACTTACAGTTTTAAGGACTCGATTTTCTAACGACACTTAAATAATTCAAATAATACTATTTTAGCTTCTCAATAATTTAAATAATATTAGTTTAGCTTTTTAATAATTTAAATAATATTATTTTAGCTACTTTTATATTGATGCTTAAAAATATACATATTTTTTTACACAATTTAAAAAAAAACATTGAAAACACTCTTACACTTTCCTGCATGCCTTACTTCCCTGTGTTTTTCCTGTACTTCCTTTCGTAAAACTTATTTACATTAATGAAATTCAACTAAGAATTTCAGTTACAAAGAATTTTAATTTTTTAAATAAATTTACTAAAGTATTATCACATTCTTTTTTTTTATTCATTTTTCTATCTCCCTCTCTATTTTGTATGTGTCCTCTATAACTAGGATTTGTTCCTATTGTTGTTGTGACACACTAAATAATTACGTGAATAATTTTCTTTTTTTCGTTTATTAATTAAAATATGTATTTTAGTAACGCATATAAAATAAATTGATTCTAAGAGATATATCTTACAACAACCCATTTGTGTACAATTCTTTAGTTAGGACAATTTAAAGTTCAAAATAAAAAAAAGCACTTAAAACTTCGTAACGTAATAAAATTTACTGAATACACGTCACTTTTTAAAAAATTAATTTTCTATTTTGTTTTTTCTTCATTTTAAAAGCACAGGGGTTAGGGAACTTACTTTTCTTTTACATATCTACATTTCTTGGAGTAAGGGATAAATTGAATGTAAATCTGCACCGGATGAGTTTTTAAATGGTCAAATGCAGCGTTATTCCGACAAAACCAAACCTTTCTCCTTGAAATAGATAGCTCGCTTTTACTTCCTCCAGCTAAAAAAAAAACTCGTTCTTACAAACACTTTCCAAACCATTTCCAGGAAAAACTGACCACTTCGATAATTACCACCCACACACCGTGTGACTGTACCATTTGAATAGCTAAATACAAAACGCGGACAAGACCCATTGGAGAATTCCCCTTTACACTTCTTCCTTATACATTTTAATAAAAAAAAGAAGTCAATATAGAAATCTCCCTACAGACTTACACGTTTCATATTTACAGATTCATTTCCCGTGATAAATATCTCAGTAGCCATGAATCACTTGATCAAGGTCCTCCCCCCACCACTTGCCGCTAAAAAAAAAAGGAACCATCATTGGAAATTACGAGGCACCAGCCTAATTACTGAGTGTTCTCAATCGGCGTGCGTAAATCTTGGTGGCTTCACGGTCACTCGGGTGTGGGCGAATTTTATTAAACCTTTCAGTGGTGATTATTTGAAAGAATAATGCAAGGGTAAATGGTTTTATTAATAGATATTTCGGACTCAATAAATGTGCGACCGGTTTGTTTTCAAACTTGCATGTCGTTTAACGAAATTCGACATTTTAAAAGCTCAAGCCTTTCAGTGGTGATTATTTGTGAGAATAATGGAAAGGTAAGGGATATTTCGACTCAATAAAAGGGCGACCGGTCTGTTTTTATACCTGCATGTTGTTTAACTAAATTCGATATTATAAAGAAAGATATAGTTAAAACATTGCGCTGTTGCACATTTCAACTGCTAAAACCTTTCAGTGGATAATTATTTGTGGTAATAATGCAAAGGTAAATGTTTTTATTAATATAGATATTTCGACTCCATAAATGTTCGACCAGTTTGATTTTAAACTTGCATATTGTTTAGCGAAATTCGACATTTGAACTGCTAAAACCTTTCAGTAGTGCTTATTTGTGGCAATAATGCAAGGGTAAATGTTTTTTTTATCAAATATTTTGACTCAATAAATGGCGACCGGTCAACCATGAACCATACATGTTGTTTAACGAAATTCGACATTTCAACTTCTTCAAACTTTCAATCGTGACTATTTGTAAGAAAAATTAAACGGTAAAGGGTTTTATCAATAAATATCTCGACTCAGAAAATGGGCAGCCAGTTTGTTTTTGATGTTTTTCATGTTTCTAACGAAATTCAACATTTTAATTGCTTCTGATGATGAAAACTTATTTAGGCATATTTAGATTTCACAGAGCACGTCATTATTTTATAATAATTTAAATAATGAATCAAATATTGTTTTTTTCGCACTGGTTCGAATATATTTAACACAACACATTTAATAGTTCTTTTATATCTTTCCTCCAATCATCGATTGAGTAGATAGTGCATATTGCATTTAACTAAATATGCGAATACCTCAAAAACTACCGATGTCTTCTTTTTAAAGGATGCTCCATGGTCAATGGTCTCCCAAACACGGTGAATTTACCAGGAAAATTGTGCTATCTGGTGTTTCATCTAGGATCTTTTCCATGGATTAAACATTTTAATTTTGATGGATAAGACAGAAGCCGATTGAGGATTTAAAGGCGAGCGGTTTTTCACACCTTGTTATGTCACGCCAGGTGCTCGTAAGAATTTTAATAAGCATAATCAGCATTTTAACTGTAAGAATAGCCTCTTTAAAGTTTAAAAGGTACACCCTTTTTGTTTATTATTCAGTTGGTATATACTGCTTTCTTAAAATAAAAAAAGAAAGCATTTAACCTTCTGAACGGCCTGGAAATGGGCAAAAATTTAAGGTTGATTTATGTGTGTAAATTTTAGAATTGATTTTTAAAAATTCCTTATTTGTTTAGAAAATAAGAATTTGGTTTATTTTCAAAGAGAGAGGAGGAAGGGGGGGGGGGGGACTCCTTAAAACCCCATTCCAAAAGGGCAAAAACTAGAATATCAATTAACAATTTTTTATTTGTAAAATTATAAAATTTATGTTTATTGCTATATAAAAAAATTGATTAGAAAATACGGAAATACCGGGTCTAACACTCAAGGGTTAAACAAGCATAAAAAGAGTAGCATATTTTTAAATACATATACACTCTTTAGAACAAAATTTCCTTGAAATATATTTTTTATTTTTCGTTTCTGTTACTCCAGAATTTATTTTAAGGTTCAAAAATCGAAATAGATTTATAGAAGTGGAATTGGCAGGGGGAGTTACTTTTAAAACTTGTTAGCTGGTAGTAGCCCTTTTGGGCAAACAGTCTTAGAATTCAGGAACAATGGTTTAATGAAATATTATAAAATATTTACCAATAGATTTTCCTGTTCCGGCCAGATGAGAATGAACCCCCATACAGGCATATTATCTAAACAGACAGAACTTATCAAGTCAAAATATCTATCAATAATTTGTTGGCATTATTCCATCACTGCTAAATAACTCCACTGTTTTTTATTCAACAAAAGTACATTATCCTGTGAAATTTCACCACATTCAGACCACTTATTATGTTTCCCACATTTAAATCTAAATTTCAATTGTAAACAATCATTAGTTTCTGACATTCAGCACTCCAAATAAGCTTTTCAGTATGTCCAGGTGAAATGGAAACCCTGACCTACTTTGCATACTACTGTGCCTTTTTTTTTTTAAGACATTCCCTTTTCTAAGATTGGAAAAATAAATGAATTTGTCAAAATAAATCATTATTTTTGTGCAGTTGGAAAACGAGAAGTAAGGAACTGAGTCAGAACTAGTAAAAGTGGTAGCACTATGCTCGGCCGAGGTTTTAAAATGGAGAATTATTAATAGCAGGTTAGGTTTAATTAGGTTTGAATTATCGTCGCACTAGAGCTACACGAGAGCTATTGGCGACGGGCGTCGTATTTTAGAACTACAGTCAGGTGACGAGCCAACACCTGAATAGGCACCCAACCCAACCTATTAATAGCAGGATTGATGGATTAGATGCCACTTCCTACAAGGTACAGCTATTAATGCACAAGGTACAGCTATTAATGCTAATTTTAAATTTTATTTTTTGCATTGTTAACTTTCGAGAAAAAAATTAACAAATACGAATAATTAAAATTTCAATTCTTTCTCTTTTGCATAAAATTACGGAAAAATTTATATTTGATAATTTTTAGTCAAAATCGTGTTAGCTAATCACTAAAGGGAAGTGTACAATTTCTTTACTAATAGTAATATATAAAATAATGTGTTATGCCATTTAGAAACACGTAAAAAATAGTTTAAATTCCAGAATTCAATGATTGGGCCATACAAGTTCAAAAAAAAAGAAGAAAGAAAACACTCGACAGTGTAGTTCTTACTGGTAGCCCTTATTTTTTATTCATCATCAATATTTTTTTAATTACAACTTGAAGAAATCTAATATCATCTAGATTGCTTAGAAGGCGGGTACGGAAGTAGTCTTGTTTCCCAGTTATCTGATTCGAAGTTTCAAGCGTCATGTCTCCCATAAAAATATTAATAAACAAATTGATACTGAAATGTCATTTCATATTCATTTATTTCTGATACTGAAGATATAGCACAAACACGTAAATATTCAATTACAAACTAGTTGTATGAATAAATTATTTTCTGAGATTGAAATCGTGTTTTTCAATACAGTTACGCTTTTAGTGAGCAGAAATAATTTGCACATTTCTGAATTTTTTAAAAATAAAATTACCTTCTATTCTCCTTTTTCTCAAGTTTTTCGGATTCCATACGCTTGTTTTCATGGAGTCTTATTAATTTTCCTTCAAATCCAACAACGTATTATATTCCTGATTATAACATTTCCCCGCTACCTAATATCCCGTATTGTACTTTATTTCCTACTGAAATTTATTGACGTAAAATTTAACCACAAAAATTACTTCTTTAGATATACTTTTAATTGTATCAACACTTTTTTAATAGTAATTGAAAATTTAATTTTTGTAATAAATTTGTAAGAGGAAACAACAGTAAATTTACCAATTGTTAAACACCATGTAAATACTTAGTAATGTAATTGAATGTGTATCCATTCAGTATCTGGTAGTCATATTCGTAGTTGTTTACAAAAGCTCACGTATCTTATTTTTTTCACCATTGATTTTTTTTTAAATCTATTTTTAGATTTCACGTATAACTCATTTTCTTTCCCTACGGGTCCGTGTATAACGCATAATTGGAGCTTCATTTTGTATATGCATTACCTACATATTTTTTAATGTATATTTTCTCAAATGTAGAATGAGCCATGTTGAACCAAAATTTTGGGTCGATTTGCAGGCTGCAAAAAAGGGGGCACAATCTCGCCAACTTTGGGTACAAGAGGACATTTTATAATTTGCTGCAAACTCAAGCCATAATTCGGCAACATTCCAGTTACGTGATGCGTAAATTGTACCTAGAGGTTTACACCGAAATTTTAGCTTTTCAAATGCACCAAAGTTTAGTGAGATTGTGTACCATTTTTTTGAAGATTGCAATCGACGCCAAATTTTGATGCAACATGCCTCTTTGTGTTTTACTTGCTGTTACCTTGCTGTAATTCGAACAGGAGTCGCGGCGTCAAACGTCCGAGAACGCATCAAGCCTCAGGTCATCCTCACAACAGAAGAAACGTCCCAAGACACACATTCCACCCCAAAAAGAAAAAGAATAATAACAACCTCCCATTCTTCGAACCACTTACCACCAAGAAATCCAGATTTATGGTTCGTAGGCGGCGGCGGGTTTATTTGCAGAAGCCATTTTTTACCCCACCAAACATGGCTGCAGGCCTTTTATTCCTGACTTGCAGCCTGTTTTGAAAGGTGCCGACCCGTACCTTGTTGTGATGCCTTTATTGAGGGGGAGCTTGAATTGGACACACAAAGGTGGACGTGGACATTGCTTGTAAAAGGACATCGTTGGAGAGGTTGACTCAGTTGTTGGAAGACATAAATCTTTTTAATGGCTAGGTGTGTGATTTTAAGTTCAAAGTTCAAATACATGGGTGGCGTTGTTGCTCTGGACTCGATCTGCAGACTGTAGTACAACTACAAGGAATGACAGCTTTTAGTCAATCCCCATCCCCCAACACACACAAGGCGTGCAGGGCCCACAAAAGTATAAGCAATTAGATTTTCGTTATTATTATTTTTTTTGATAGATGGCTAATTAGTATTTGTTAAGCACTGACTGTAATGTACACTATGATTGAAACAAATAAAAGGCCAATTGAAATAGAAGTGGGGAAGACGCATGTAACTAACTTTAGCAATAAGGAATTGCATTCGGTCTCCTGATAGAAATAATTGATTGTGATATGTAAATGGCAAATAAATTTTTTTTCTCTTAAACATGATTGCTGATTTTACCACAGATACATATTTCCAAGGTTTTGAAGGATTTAACATTTTATTTTTAAATTCTGTATATTTATGAGATTCTCTACTACCCTGTTAGTAATAACCTAATTAACCCTTTAAGGCCGAGGCGAGAACACAGCAAAAACTCAAAATACGCAAGTACACTGGTATGCAAACTTCGTGTGCAATTTGAAGCAATACCCTCCACTTACTAATGACGTCTCCAACATGGCTGAGTGACCTTCAAAATTAAATAAAATATTCGCTAATTTAAAAAGAATAAGGTAAGGTAATTGTTTCCAGCTGCCCATTTCTAGCATCTTAAGAGCTTCAACACAGCCAATAGCGCCTCGTAATTTAGAACCCTGGTCAAGTGGCGAGATAAAAAGTAAAAGTTCGTAGTTAGTTGAAAACAGCTTGCTTGTACTGTGAGGGAGGAGACAAGAAGTACTCGAGGTTTAATAAGAGATATCAGTGACTTTTGGGTAGTGGCTACAGTCCAAGAATCTTTCTTTGTGGAACTAATGGAAGACATGGAAATATGAAATGACGGAGTTGGTGAAATGCAAAATTTGTAGCCGGTCCCCAAACCAAGTCAGTGACCAAAGAAAACATTTAAATTTTTCTTCTTTAAAAAAACAATACAGACAAAAACAAAAGGCAACAGACAGCGAAGTTGTTCTTCCACACATCCCTGAACCTCCAAAACACTTTCCCACCGCCAGATGTCGCTCGAACGTGTCCAGAAGAAACAATCCTGTTCTTCCAGCCGAGGAGGGAGAAAAGAAGCCAAGAAGACAAGACAACAAAGTGGTTTCTGAAAAAAAGAACAGAACAACTTCCCCATTCCATGCCCCCACCCCCACAACACGGGGAAGGAGGGGGTTGAAGGGGGAGGAGATGCCTCACGCACTCACCACCAGACCAACCAATGGCGGACGGGGGTGGAGTCCGAAGAAAAAAGCTACTGCAACTTCGCAACTCCTTCGCATTTCGGACAAACTCGTCTGCTGCTTAGGTGCTACCTGTTTCGACTTCTTTATTTTTCTCCTTTGTTACGGCGGGGACGCTACACGTGAAGGGTGAGTTTTTTTTTTTTCTGTTCTCTCCCCTAGTTGGGGGGTCCTTTTGTAGTAGGGGGGTGTTTTTTCAGGGGGTTTAACCCTTTTTTTGTTTTAGGATTTAATGACCTATAGATCTAAAGGCTTTTAGAATTTTCTTTTATTAGCATCTTTTTAGGTTTTATTCGAGACCATTTGTGCATTAGTACATTTCCTTCCGTTAGTTGTTGTTTTATATTTCTTATTGTTTCTTTGTGTCGAAGTAAATATTTGCCATTGTTGTAAGATTTCACAAACTTTAAATAAAATTTCTAATATAGACCATTTGATTTGACGCGTCATATTAAATTGATAAATTATTATTTCCAAGTCTGCAAATTAAGTTTTCGCTTATCATAAAACATGATACAAAGAAAGCTTTCTCTTTTTCTTTGGTAATTCTAATTAAAGATGAGTAATCAAACAAACAAAATTCCTCAATATATCTTTTCTTTTATCTTTTGGAACTCCTGAAATTTACAAACAAATATTGCTTTATCTAATGACTCAATAAAACTTGACAGGAACTATAAACTATCATAAATGACTCTTAGACATTTCAGTTGAAAAGGCATCCACTTTCAACTTTTTCAACTTGAGTTTTATTATTATTTATTTTTTAATCAGAAAATTAGAAAGAATAAGGATTTGAAATAACTCATGCCATTAAAGTGTTACTCGTATTTTTAAAATGCATTCAATTTTGTATGAGATATAAAATGTTTCCATCTGTCTATATAAATCCTTATTCGATTAAAAATAAAATACTTCATGAAATCAAACCCTTAATAACCAAATATGTCTCAGAGTTTTTTTTAAAAAAGTTATTATTATTTTAATTGTCGCATAATTTACTTTATAAATAAGAATAGTTTAAAACATACAAGTAAATTACTAAATTTCTTTTTTTCTCTAGATCTGAGACTAAGGACAATGAATATAATTAGTTCGATGTTTTTAACAAACATTGACATCATTATGCATAATTTCATCGTTTTTCTTATCAATTTAGTAAACAATAGGAGCACTGAGTATTTCTATTGTTTGTCAACTGATTATGAGATAAACTCAGATACGTTCGAAATGTCTGTGGTTTTTGTAGACGCAAAAATTTATCGCGTGGTTTTCTTTTTAGTTCAGGACAAACCGCAAAGCGCAAGGTCGGCTGACTACCCAAGGACGGTTTTAAAAGGTTCTTTAAAAAAATAATCGTAAACCTAAGTAGAAGATGTATAAAATGTTTCAAAATTAAATCGTTACAGGATTACCTTTAGTTTATGACTTATGACTTTCTTGATGGAGGGCAAGTTTGCCAATCATTGCGACTTTCAGTCTATTGTACTAAACCCCAGAAATGACGCTAACACAAGAGACACACAAAGAAAGAGACGACCCAAACACATAGACAAATAACATTTATTGACGGACACAAACATCCATGTCTTACCAGGATTCGAACCCGAAAGCCTGCAGCTCCAAAGGCTAGCATCCTAACCGTTGCGCCACCGGGGCGGCTACCTTTAGTTTACACAAAATCATCCAAGTTTGTGAGAGAAACATTAGAAACTTCGAAAGCGTATCATATCATTTGTAATAAATTTGCTTTATTAAGCTACTTGCTTAGGTGCTGAAATTTAAATATATACATGCAGACTCATATTATATTTTTATTTTACATTTTTGTGACGTAAGCATGTCATTCCCTTTTGCCTTTTCCATTTCGGAATTCCCGAATCTGCAAGTACAATGACTGAAGCATAAGATTTTCTTTATGAAATTGCAGGTGTCAGCTTGTCACTTGACTGTGGTTCTATAATACGACTCCCATCGCCAATAGCCCTCGCGTAGCCTTAGTGCGACGTTAATTCTAACTAAACTAAACTTGATGAAATTGTCTTATTCATCAGGCGACATTTGAGAACAGCTTTAAAAAGTTCAAAATACATCGTTTTTATTTCATTATGTACTATTTTGAAACTTTGTAGAATGGAGACGACTCTGTTTTCTGTGCTTGCAACTTTTTTTTAAATACAAAATGTGCACATTCCTCTTAATGTTTAATGACTAGCTGTCCCTTAATGTCAAAATAACTAGCTTTGTAATCACTAATAGTCGGGCCTATTGTGTAAATACAATTTTATTTAACAAAGAACTTAATAACACAAAACAGTTTAAAAGTTTCTTTTTAAAGAAAGAAAATATAATGTCTGTCATTTAACGCATAAAATTAATACGTACAAACTTTAAAAAAAAAAAAAAAACGCTATTTTTCCATTATTCCCTTTAAAATATCTTTCCCGTTATTCCCTTTTGGAAAATTAAAAAAGCATAGATTTAAATGATTTTTTTTCATCCATTGAGATTTCACGCATTTAAAACCTGTTGCATTCTATCTTTATTTCCTTTGTACATCATCAAACCTATGTTTTTGGTATAATATGGTGCAAGGCTTTTGGAATTTTACTCATTCAAAAACAGTAGTTTTCTAGTATCATTATGGCCATAAATCAAACTACAATAACTTGTGTGAATGCTCGCTGCCTAAAGTGCTTATTTCAATAGCTGGACTAAGGCTAACTTTCAAGGGGATGTAATTACATGTTAGTGAAGTTTGGAAAAAAAGGGGTGGTTTTTCTAGAAATGTGACAAAAGGCGAGTCGAACGATTTATCATCATTTCGGACAACCGATTTCTCCATATTTCCTTCCAGCAACACCCTCTATTCATCTGAGTCCCCGTTGTGACCGTTGAAATGGGCAGTTTATCTGGGTAGGTTTTACAAGACACAATGAGCCAGGCCTTCAGGGCAAGTGTCCTCTGTCCTGGTTAATAGATGGTCGTCGCCTGCTTCAATGGTGTCTCACTGTAAGTCAATAGCTTGTCTGTGTGTCTGAATGGGATGTCTCACTAAGCAGTCAATAGCTGTGTTTGGGCGCAGCAGGGGAGGGCTCATTTTCGGTGTCGGGGCAGGCAGGGTTCCTAGAATGTTTCATTGTCGAATTTGTTGACTGCATTAGTGCGTGTCAGTGGCGGCTCTCATTGATGTTCTGTTCTTTATTGCATTCTTTCTTTGACTGGAATTTTAAAGGTTTGTTGAAAAAAATGGTTGCTGATAAGGGCGATAAGTGGTGGGCATTTGAAATTCCTAAACACTACTTTCTCTAGAGAATGAAAGAATAAGTTTAAGATTTAGAATCTTGGAGCAATCTAGTAGTTCCTCAGTCCTCGAGATCGCTAGTTACTATAGTTTCTTGCTGATTGATAAAGTTTGTTTGAATTTCGGCCATAATATTTTGATTATTTCCTTCTTTTTTTATATCCGCCGTTTAAGCTAAGACTTGTATTACTCTGTCACTGAAGATTGAGGTAGACTGCAGAACAATAGCAGGAATTTGTCTTGAATATCAGTCTGGATCGGGCACTAGTAGATAAAAAAAACAAGATACCTGCCTACTTAATAATACCTTTGATAATTTTTACGTATTAAGACAACTGTCTTATATTAGCTTCCCAACTAACAACTAAAAAAATTTAGTTATTTTAAGCCATTTCTCCCATATGTCGTGAAACTTGAATATTAAAATCCTAATTCCTTATGAAATTATTAAAATAATTTAACTCCCGAAACTGCGTATTTGCATGTAACCTCGGCCAAAGCCTCGTTTTAAAGATACAAATTGCTGCTTTACGATGGGCCCATAAGAATTATGAATTTTTATGCCGGGAGTAATCGTGAGCGAGCTTCTGCCAGTCGCTTTTTATGAAATGTATAAACCGTGACCACATGAGAGACAGTGTGGTTCCCGAAGTGGCCATTACGGGTCCTCGGCAGCAGGCAACTTGTGTTGGGTGACCCAAGCTCCTGAGCCTGGGAATTTTTATTAGGGTGTATTTTTTTTTTTTTTTGTATAACTTGCCCCTATCACCTCTCATAAATTTTTGAATATCTTTTCATTGTGCGTCTGGAGTTTCATTTCTTTAAAATTAGCGTTGCCATATATTTTTTGTCTGCATTGCATGGTTAGGCTTGAGTGAACCTAATGAAGATTGTTCCCTTAATGAAGATTCTTCCGTTTTTTGTGGAATCCTGGAATCCTTAATTAATTCATTAAGTAAAGAAAGTAAATGGTTTTACTTTTGGTTTTTGTTATGGGTCTTTGATTATTCCTGATTGTTTAATTGATTTGTTTCAAATTAAAGTGAATGTTTTGATTGGGTTCCACTTAAAACAAAATTTATTTTTAATTATAATCGCTCCCCTTCAAATGTTTACAATTGTTTTGTCAACGTTATATTGACCTTTTTACAAAACAGATTTGTAAGGTATCTAAAAATTGAGTGATGAATATATAATATAAGATAAAGATAAATTGAGATAAGAATCATTATTTATTATGTAATTCATAGTAAGATTTTAACCCTCTTTTATATAACTTCTAATAGCTCGTTTAATAATTTTAAATCAAATACATTCCAATTTAACCTTTTTGTACCGTTTCTAAACCTAAGTGAATTCAATTTTATATGCAGTTTAATTTTTTTCACAGAAACAACGGACTGTCATCAAGGCACTATAAAGAACTTTTTTGTAAGTTCCTTCTTGATGTGTTGAACCGCACGTGAGAGTCGTATTTTATGTCAACTAAGTCACCGGGATTGTATTTATTGTGCAAATACCGATAAATTGTCTTCCTTTTACTGGGAGCGACGTTTCTTCGTTTACTTATACATTCGAATCGCTAAATCCAAAAGTGAGTCAAGTCCTTTGGACAGTTTCCCACTACGTTTATTCCTTATAACATTTTAGTGTAAAAGAAAGCGTGTACGGAAATCTGGCTATGAACTAGTCCTTTTTCCCATCTCACTTTTTATTTACCCTTTTATGGTGTTGCCAATTGGTTTTTAGCCAAACTAGATGATTGTTTAATAAATAGTTAGGTAGTTTGTGTTTCAAATGAGATTGTGGATCTACTTTCAGTATAAGTTGCTGTCTTGAGGTGCACTTCGAAACCTTTTCTGGGGGACAAAAATACGAGAAAAGAAATTACCTAATTATACCAAAATAGTCAAATGTTTACAACTAATTTATCTTGTATAATTGATGTTTAATTAAGGATTGAATTGGAATGTAATGAAGTAAGGTATTTTTTTCTTCTTTATGCATAGTTGTAGTTGATGTCTATGCACTCTGGCTATTTAAAAAACTTCTATAAACTTCTTCTCTTTCTAAACTTCTATTCCACCAGAGGGGGAATCCCCCCTGCTTTCCCCCACCATGTCAAACGACAATATCTCCAGACTGTTTCATAACCTTGTCTTATAAAATACCGAAGCGAGGGACATAAACATCACAAATAGTCCCCATCCACGACAATTTTTATGGAACCATCCTGTCATCTGCGACAAGATGTCCCAGTTCGCCAACCCTAACTCAAGTAGAGGCCCGGCATACAACATACTATCTCAGCCCGCTGCTATTTGATATACGACGATCTCGTCTCGTGGCTTCGTATCAACTGAACTTTGTCCCATGATAACTCCTGAATCAAAAACTTCGCCTGACCTTCCTTCATCTTCAGCAATCACTTCACGTATGTATGCCGACATTGGAAATAGGGTTGGGGGAACCGATTCTCGTTTTTCACTTGATGAGGACCATTGCTTGTTGGAGATATCCCCCAGATTCGGTTTCGGGTCGACGTATGAGGCGGAATTTATCGGCTGTTCGTTTGAGATAAGGCTCAGATATGTCTACACGACATGAGGATAAGTCCTCTTTTTTTTTACCTATATAGTAGAATATCCTTTATATTTTAAAACGCAGTCTGAAATAAATTGTGAGATATGCTTCAACAGCAAACGACCTAAGGTGTTTTTATACTTAATAGCACGATATAATATTCTGGATTAAAATTTCCGTGCTCATTTATAAAATGTAATGTCCTATAATATAGTTTTGGATTTGTTCGTTTGAGATAAGGTTCAGATATGTCTACACGACATGAGGATATGTCAATTTTTTTCTCTATTTAGTCAAATATCCTTTATATTTTAAAACGTAGTCGGAAATAAATTGCAAGATATACTTCAAAAGCAAAGGTGATTTCATACTTAATAGCACGATATAATATTCATTTGCTGTATTAAGCTCAGATATGTCTACATGTCATGAGGATCTTTTTTCTTCTTTATAGTTGGAAAGTAATATTTTTAAATATAGTCGAAAATAAGTTGTAAGATAAATTTTTTCAGCAAAGGTGTTTTTATACTCAATAGCACCATATAATATTTGATTCCTAAAATAACTGTGCTCATTTATAAAAAAAATGTTGTAATTTTGGACTTAATCAACTGTTCGTTTGAGATAAGGCTCAAATATGTCTACAAGACATGAAGATAAGTCCTTTTTTTCCAAATAAGTAATGCCCTATATCTGCTCATTTGTAAACTGTATTGTATGTTAGAATTTTGGACTTTTATCTACTACTCGTTTGAGACAGGGATCAGACGATACGACTTGAGAATAAGTTATTTTTTCCATTAAGTAGAAAATAATAATAATTTTTATATTTTAAAATGTGGTCGAAAATTATTAGATAATTTTGTTTTAGCAAAACTTTCTAAATAGTGCTACGGAATATTCATTTCGTGGATTGAAAATATCTATGCTCATTTATAAAATGTAATAGCTCTTATTAAATTTAAAATAGAGAAAATACATGTTTAGCGACACTTGCTTCAGAAAAGCATAGTCATGCAAATAAATCTATGTGCGAACTTTTAATATTTCTGTGTAATGATATTTACTTTATTTAGAAATTGTAACAAAAAACTTGTAACTTAAGATATAATTAAATGCTAGACTCTCGATAAATCCATAGAGACAATTTAATAGTCATTTTTTAAGGCTTTGAAAAATAGTGTTTTTTAGAAAATCTAGTTTTATTAAGAAAATAGAAAGATGTTTAATAAATTAGATGTTATATAGTAATAGATGTTGTAGAAAATATGTTTTGAAAATATAGGTTTTTTTTTAAGTTATTTAATGATAAAAAGTTGATGTAATGGGTAACACGACACCTTATTCCTATTCTTCATCGTAAGATAAATATATATACATAAAGTGAAAATTTCTTATCAAAGAACAGGTGCACCCCAAGATTTTTTCAAGAAAAAAACCCACACTTTTAATGCACGAAACCACATCTGATAGGATCAGCCCCTCAAAGCCAGTAGTATTCCATACCATGGCAAACAATTAAAGCGGCATGCGTTCACGGTCCATTGGTCATTCGTTCTTCAACCCAGTAGGCCGCCTGTCACAGCAAATGGGGGAGGAAAGGGGGCTTTTTAACCTATTTGGGGCTTTTTAACCTATTTGGGCCCACTAAACAGAAGATTAGAAGTCCAGGCCCCGTCTCCCAATGACGTCACGGACCTTCAAGGCCAGGTGCAGGTATATGTTTTTTGACAAAACTTCACGTCCGAAATTTGTGGCCGCAGTATATTAATGGGAGAGAGAGCCTTATCTTATTTGCCACGGTGTCTTGGGAAGAGAGGTCTGTATTTAAGGACATGGAATTTCCAACATTTGCGAAAGAATTCCCTCTCTAATCTTATATGGCGCCTTTTTTTTCGGTTTTGTAATTTTGATTACGCATTCTTTATGGGTTGTCGCGAAAACCACTTCTGTTTAAAAAAAAAATCGATAATACTTTTTTTTAATATGAATTCGAAAATTCTTCAAGATAAAGTGGTTACTTTTTATGGGAAGTTTAACTTTTATTGTATTTTTTTAAGAATAAAAACTTATTTTGCTTTAGTTTCTTTTAAGAATAAATATTTCTAAAGTTATTTCTTCAAGGTGTATCGTGACGGGAATTATAATAGACACATAAACACCAAAGCTGTGTGTAACAGAAAATCAAACATCTGTCACCAAACCAATTCTGTCTGATGATTGTTTTACTTGAATGTGAATTGAAATACGAATCAATGCAAATATAATACATTTGTCAGGTCAAATCTCATTTTAAATGGCTTAAAAACCTGAAGAGTTTAATTCTCACTTTCATTCCTAATGACAGACAAATGTGTTAAAATAAAAAATAAAACACTCGCTAATAGAACAATTAAAACAAGAAAACCTTTCAAGGATTCGAGCCTTATTTCCTAATAAAATCCGCCCTCAACCTACCTTCTTCTATACTAGTTTGAAACAAAAGAAAAAATCTTTTTTTTTTCTTTCTCACTGTCAAAAGCGTTTATGGTTTCACGCTGTGGTTACGATTGCAGCTCGTATTCCGAGCTGTCGGTATTCGCAGTGTGTTGCCGTCAATCTATATGGATGGAAACGTGTGCGACAGCGCACGGTTTTATTAATGTCGAAGAATGGAGATTTAGAGTAATTTATTCTTGGCGACTCGACTGGTCAATGCCATTTGCACTGATTTGTGGAATGGTGTAGCTGGAATATTAATATAGTTAGTAGTGTTGAAGGTATGTCACGTGTTTTTATTTGAATTAAATCTGATTTTGAATGAAAAGGAAACTTAATATATAATTAAATCTTCCTACTGTTTTGTATTGAAATTAAGTTTTTTTGAAATTGTAAAAGGATTTTGAACTTCATTTAAAGTTATGTTTTCCCATTACGATTCAGCCTGACATTTTAAAAGTGACAAGATAATAAATCCATTATATACATTTTTTTAATCAGAATGGTTGAATCACTACGATTCGAAATAAGTTCATTCAAGTACGAAAATTTGTTTATGTTGATCACACATACATAACAATTTGGGCTCATTGTAATCTCCCCTCAATAAAGATGACCACCTTTAACTCTCGAACTCTAACATAATATTAGACAAGCAATCCTATATGTGTGAAAAAAACGTGAAGGCGTACATTCCGTGCCAACCTAACTTGGGTAAAAACAGAGAATAAAAAGGCAGAGCGAAAAGTGCGATTGGTCCGTTAGTTGGAAACTCTTGTAAGGTAATATTTACTTACAAAAAGGTATGAATACAATTTAACCAAAGTACACTTTCATTCTGATAAAATTGCAATTTTCTTAAATAATATTCCAATCTCTTATACCTTAGACAAAATTAATGTTTTGAGCATGTTTTCTGGATGGATTCGTAAATAATTTGTGGAACTCTTTACATGCGCGGAAGGATCTTCTCCATAGCATATTTCTATTTTCCCAACTTAGGTTGGCAAGTAGAATAGCAGTAGAGAAATACGTAAAAAAACTTCCAATCAATAAACCCCAAACTTAAGCCTTCTTCTTTAATTCCTCTTCTACGACAAGTTACTTATAAAAGTACTCCTAATCATCCAAGAAGGAAATAAAATTTCATCTAAGAACAAACCGGGACAGATGTTCTAATTGCTCTCATCAGAGCGGAAGCCGTAACTTTTTGTTGCCTGCGCTCTCAAAACAAAGGAATATTAAATATATGCTCAAAATAGTTCTTCGCCCCAGTATAATGATAGGGGGTGGTCGATTAGTGACTATCAACTTCATGTGAAGGGTCACAAACTGCTTCCTGTTGGGATAGTGTAATTGGCGATCTTTAGCGGGAAAACGTGATGGTAAAATTTTTATTATTATTGGTTGCGGTGTTGTTTTTGTTGAACTATCATGAAGCGGAGATTAAAAATACATAAGCAGTCTTAACACTTTTTTTGCTTGTTGTTTAGGATGGGTTGGGGTAATGTCTAAACCAAAATAGGTAGTTGTACACGCAGTCCAGCACTTTTTTCGCTTATTGATTGCATAACATAAAGTAGGTTGGAGTTGTGTCTAAACAAATATATAGGCATACTATAAGCAGTTTAACAATTTCTTACTCATTGCTTAGGATGTTTTAAGGCAATATCTAAGCAAAAATATATATTTGTATCCGCAGTCCAATACTCTTAGCTTATTGTATAATTAATAGCATAGGGCGGGTAGCCGTAGTGTCTAAACAAAAATACATAAGCAAGACCAACACTTTTTTTGCTTGTTGCTTAAAGTGGGTTGGGGTAATGGTCAAATAACTTCTCCTATACCTGGTCAATCAATGGTTAAAGTACTTTTTAAAAATATCAGAGAACATCACTGATAGTAGAATTGAGTGCCATTAGTTTTGTTGATTTTTAATTTCGTGCAACTTTGTTATCATTCGGTACAAAAGACCTGGTCAATCAACAAGGACAAACAATATCTGAATTCTAAAAAAAGTTTTTACGATTGACTTGAGTTATCAAATACACTCAAGTCAATCGTAAAAGCGTCGTTACAATCAATTCTACCTAACCAAACTAGTATAAACCGCGCGCGGCTAGATTTCAGACTTGTTGAAAAGACGATCACTCACTCTGAGGAAAGCGAGGAACGAGGCAGAACGTCTGGATGCTGAGCCACGGATATCGCTGTCTTCCTCTTTTTTTAATTGTGGGAAAGAAAGCAGGTTTATTTTTGCACCGGCATTAAGCGAGGGTGGCACATTTCGGGGCGACACAATAAATCCAGCGAGACACAATAGAAGAATCCCCCCCCCCTCCCCTCCCATTCCCGCCTTTTTTTAGAATGCGCACCTCGACAATCGCTTGCAACTAAAAACAATAAGAAGGGCGAAAGATAAAAGTAAAAGAAACAAACTTTTTCTTCTCCTCTGGAAGGCTTTTTTTCTATTCTACTTTCATCTTAAGGCAAATGAAAGAAGAAAAAAAAGTCCTATCAAGAGAGACCAGCAGTGTGCGAATGTTTCGACACTTGTGCCAACAGATTTGGCAGGTTTCCCTTGATAGATAATTGCCCGATAAATTGAAGTCGTAACAAACAGATCGTGAGATTTGAGGAATTAGTGCCAAGTACTGTACACTCGCCCGCGCTTGAATGGTTAATACTTTTGTTTGTCTTAATCCGAAGCTTGTCTGGTGGTTATGTTGGAATCTCTTTAAATAATATGGTTAAAACCTAACACAATCGTAATTGCCTAATTCATGAGAATGACAAATAAAACTCGCAATTCACTGAATAATCTTAAACCTTAATTATAATCTAGTAATGATGGCAATAAAAGTTCTTGTAGCGGCAATGTTCTGAAAAAATCAATAAAAAAACTTGAAAATGGATGTTTTCTTGCAATGAATGACCATTTCAGAAAATCATGAGTATTCAGTAGTTTCTCAGCAGTTTCTTTCGAATCTTAGCAGCAATGTTACAACTGCTTTCATAATTTTATCTTCTTTTTTGAACCGCTTTGACACATTGCACCGTTTACTCAAAAACTTCTAATATTGAAAAGTGATTTCTTTACTATTCTAAATTGTAACACATATCGATTCTCAGTGGTAAACTACCACTTAAAACCCCCTCAGTGATAAACTACATGAAAAAAATCTTGTAATGGCAATGATTGTTTTCTTGCAATAAAAGACCATTATAGAAAATCATGAGCATCAGTGGTTTTCCGGCACTTTCGACTTTTACTACTCTCTGTCTTTATTTCTTTTGTAACCTCTTTGAAACATTTACCCAATAATTTTTCACCATTTAAAAATGATTTCTTTGGCTAAAACTGGCATTGACTATAACTGGTCATAGACTTGGCCTAGGACTTGGTACACTTTCCCCCTGATTTTTACAGAAATCAAAGTAAATAAATTCGTGGTAGTGTAGCGTGTCGCCGATCTCGATCTACAAACAGCCCGAGTCTCCTTCCACGATCCACAAGATGTGAAATGGTGGGCGACGGGCCGTGAAACGCCGGGTCGGTCGGAGGGGAAAGTACAATTTAACTCTGTTGCATGCAATGTGGAATCCCTGCTGCATTGTTTCACTTGTTGCTTGTAATAACGGGAGATGGTTCGGGTGGGTGGTTGTGGTCATTTTTATGACTCGGGTATGAGACATAATATTTCTTGATTTAGAGTTAAAGGCGCCATAGCATTTCTGTAACTTTTAGAAACTGTAAACAGTGCCATTATTCTGTAACTTCTGCAGCCCTAGAAAATATAGAAATAGTGATTTCACTCGTATGAGTGTGAGTTTCTATATATATTTCTCAAACAAAAAACCCGATAAAATTTGCGATATTTCTAAAATTGATCGTTTGTATAAATAATGTAATTGTATTACAATGTTATTATACTAAATATCCGACTTCTTGTACTAAATATCCGACTTCTTATACTAAATATCCCGTATTATTTTATTTATTTTAAACGCTACCATTGCACCCTACACTAATCTCAAGGAATTTTATGCATATTTCTTGGAAACTTATGAAATGTGTTTTCCAAACATAGGAATTCTGTAAAACCTATAGTTTTTTCTTTTACAATTGAACAAAAGCAGCTATGGTGGTCTCGAGCTGAAGGGAAGAGTGCACATCATGTGTTCAATGCTAAATAAATTTGTGGTTCAGCCATGAAAATGTTATCTGTCTCCCTGTTGCAAAATGACCTGCTGTTTGTGAGTTCTCTGCAAGACTGTTAACGTATTTTCCCGTTTTGTTCCAGACTCTGTTGTTCTGAATCTAAAGTGTGAAAAGAAGTCCCTGATGCGCACAACACACTCACTGGAACAGCCAAAGATGTTGAGGGTATGGCTGAGAGTCTGAGTCTGGACTCGGACCTGAAGCATACTATGACAACAAGTACTGAAGACGACGACGGTAAATACAAATCTCTAAACTTTATTGAAAACTACCTAATATAAGAGACCATCATTAAAAGTTTAAATTAAATATATAAATGTGTTTTAAGTAATGAAAATAGCTAGATATTCAACAAGTCCCGTTCTTTTCCTTGCGTTTTTTTATGTTGGTTCTCTATTTGTAACACTTTTTGCTTTTGTACATTCAGAAAAAACTTGTGTCTCCTTTTATGCCAAAAAAAGTGTTTTTTACTGTACACTTTTTAAAAAAAACTAAATACTTGTGTGCTGTTGGAACAATTTTTTTAATGTACTTTTTTTGTTCATCCAATTCTATTTGTTTCTAAAATAAAGTTTGTCCCGATTTGGTCAATTAAATAAATAAATTTGAAATAGGTAGCAAGTCTACGCCGTCTCCCTCTATTGCCTCTACAAACGAAGGTCCAGTGAAAGGCTATTTTACCGAGAACACCAGGAAACGTAAACGTCTGAGTGCAGTTTTGGATAAACTTGCCACACAGGTAAGAACGACTATCATATGGCTTGAACAATATACAGTAACCCCTCGCTATATCGCGCCTCGTTACATCGAGCATTCGGATATACCGCGCCTTGTATCATGTCTCCCAATTTCACCCTCCCAAAAGTATAATATTATCAAGTAGCTCGTTATATCGCGCATTCGGTTATATCGCGGTTTTTTTTTTTTTTTTTGCTTGTCTCCCGGGAAGTGCGATATAACGAGGGGTTGCTGTACTAAATTGAGCCAATCATTTAAAAAAATACTGGTCAGTTTTTATCGACATCATTTTATCAAACATTTTTCAGTCTCACCATATATTCCATTCTATACCACCTTTTATACTTTAATTGAATCCTGAATTCGAAACAATAAATAGATCTTAGGTATAATATCCGATCTCATTGATGTACTATTTGAAGTTGAAAAATCTTTCTATTCTTTTCTACCACAAATGGTCTTGCCTTTCGTTGTAAGTCCCAAACACATTGATGGCACTGATGTACATAATTTATACCTAAAATTTCACAAATATCCTTGTCTTTCCTTATAAGTCAGAAACACGTTGATTCGTTAAATCTGTGGAGTCCAAAGACCCGGCGGCGTCAGCGTACGATATCGCTCGAAATTCCGTTGGGTGCTGCTTAGGTGTCGACCTCGTCACTTGACCAGGGTCTAAATTACGAGGCTTTATTAGCTGTGTTAAAGCTCCTAAAGGAGGCTAGAAATAAGCATCCGGAAACGATTACATTGCCAACACATTGATGTACATAACGTGTACAACATAATTTATAAACTACAACTTAAGAGGACTACCTTGGGAATTTCAATCTTGAAAATCGTAATGTTATTTCTATGGAAAACATTCGCAAGTCAATTACCGCCACAATTTTAATAAAAGGTTACTAGTGTTTTACATCATTGTAAAGAACGAAAGGAATAGATTTTGTAAAATTAATTTTTGTGAAAATCACTTATTTAGTATTTTTTATAATTTTTTGAAGTTAATAAAAAATGGAGTACGCATTAAGTTCTGACTTAAAAAAATTATTAAAAATACTAAATATGTGATTTTCACAAAACAAATTAATTTTACAAAATCTTCTCCTGTCGTTCTTTACAATGATACAAGAAACTAGTAACCTTTTATTAAAATTGTGGCGGTAATTGACTTGCGAATGTTTTCCATAGGAATAACATTACGATTTTCAAGATTGAAATTCCCAAGGGAGTCCTCTAAAGTCAGAGAAACACATTGAATTGTCAGGACCTTTCAACTCACCCACCAAAAGATGTCGTGTTTTTAAACCAGTTATTGTGTTGCGTGGTGTGTAGGTGGAACGTCGCAGCGTGGACTCGAGCTGTTCCGAGGACGGTCACACGAGCAGCAGCCAGAGCGAAGGCAGCGTCTTCTCGCCCCAGCTGGACAAGACATTCGGACTGGAAGTGGCAACTGTTGCGCCCCCGCAAAAGATGAGGGCGCCACCCCAAAAGGTAGGCTGGAATTTCGTTGTTGGTTTCGTTATCTTTTAGAAAGGAAATATACGGAATCAGATCGGCATGTTTTGTTTTGTTGTTGGTAGTTGACTCCGATGCAATACTTTATTTATAATTAGTACTGCTGAATTCGCAATTTAATCTCAGTCTCATTGCTAGCATTGATTGTCGTTTAACAAATAATAATGCTGCCATAGAGTCAATAATGCCAATAAAGTCCACCAGTATTCTATGCATGGTTATCTTAATACAATATTAAAAGTTCGGAATCAGATGGTTTACTTTTATTAATATTTATAAAATTAATGCCCGTTCCTCGCATTGGCTATTTCGCTATAGTTGTATCGTCAGTTAATGCTGCTTTTGGAACAATTTTTGTGCGCGGGGGAAGTCCCACGAACTCGAAGCTGCGATTCCACATCGTCCATTAAATTTATTGTCAGATTTCATATCGTAACATTAAAAAAATTCGAAAAATCATCTTTTTAAAATTTGGATAATTCATGAAACTCTTGTGATTATTAATAGAATTAAAAATTAAATTTTTATTGCAACTATTACTGATAATAAATTGTTTATGAATATTTGTTGTAAGAAAATAATGATTGATAAATAAAAAACATCCTGCGATTCAGACAGATATGATTAAAATGACAGTTTATTGCCCGTTATTACTAAAAGTGTGCGACTAAGCATCTTTAATGAATACGATTTTCACACGTTAATTTTTTTTTCTTTCTACCTTTCAGCATCCTTCCCTCGATTCCGAAATGAGCCACTGCGTGCAGGTGAAGCTCGATCTCCTGGATTCCCCCGAGGAGGGGGGGAGAGGGGGGCTGAAGAGGGGTTGTCCCCCCGAGGGTGGGGGACCAACGACCTTCGAGGAGCAGCGCTCGAAGAAAGTTCCGTTTGGCAGCACAACAAAGGGCGGCTCTCCCACAGGTCCCTTTCCTCAGGCATCGGCACCTCCCCACTTCGTCAGTTCTCCCCCAGGCAACAGGCTGCACGCATCTCGCCCGGCCCCGCTCCAGATACTGCCGCCGCCGACGACGACTCCGTACCAGTACCCCGGTCACCTCCCCGTTGTCATGGGCAACGGTGCCTCGGTCGGGAACACGCTCCACCTGCCCTCGCCCCACTCCGCCCTGTGCGACTGCCACCACTGCCGGACATCATCCATGGGCCACTCGCCCCCCTTCGGGTGGGAGCAGCGCGCCCTCCTGCACAAGATGATGTCCTCCGCCGCCGGGGCGCCCGTCTCGCCCCCTTTCTCCGCCCTGCTCCACGCCAAGTTCCTCCCGGAGCTGCTGTACAGGCGCCGGAGCCACTCCGACTCGGACCTGAGACAGTGGCTGGCCGAGACCAGCGGGGAGATGATGCACCACCACCACCACCCTTCCCCGTCCCCGCCGGAGATGTCCGGCAGGAGACCCACCCCTCTGCACATCCCGCCGCAGAAGGGCGGCTCCCTGGAGTCCGACCTCGGGTCCCAGGACTCGCCCCTGGACCTCTCCGTCAAGTCCACCACCCCCGCCAGTTCGGACTCGTCCTCCACCACCTGTTTTCCTCTATCTCCGCTCACCAGGGACTTCTCCGCCGATTCGCGCGGGGGCAGCCCCAGGGGCTCGAGCGGGGGCAGCCCTTTTGAAGCGGCGGCCCCAACCACCACCCTCCTCCACAAGCCGGAGCCCATGCCCAGGAACGTGAGCCCGGTGGTGGAGGTGGTGGCGCCCGGTACCGACGCCGGCCCGGGATACGTGTGCCCCATCTGCGGACAAATGTTCTCCCTGCACGACCGGCTGGCCAAGCACATGGCTTCCCGGCACCGCAGCCGCCAGCAGGCCGACACCACCAGCACCTCGTCGTCGTCGAGCAAGAGCTACGCGTGCGACGTGTGCAAGCGGTCGTTCGCGCGCTCGGACATGCTAACGCGGCACATGCGGCTGCACACGGGCATCAAGCCCTACACGTGCCGCGTGTGCGGGCAGGTGTTCAGCCGCTCCGACCACCTCTCCACCCACCAGCGCACGCACACGGGCGAGAAGCCCTACAAGTGCCCGCAGTGCCCGTACGCGGCCTGCCGCAGGGACATGATCACGCGGCACATGCGGACTCACGCCCGATACGAGCTGCCGGACAGCAGTTCCGGGTTCGAGGAGGGCAGCCCTCCGCCCACCCCCATGGAGGAGGGGTCGCCCCTGCACAAGTTCAGTGCCTTGCGTCGGAGTCCCACCGGACAGCTGACGGGGAAAGACAAGAGTCTTCGAATTGGTGAGTTCTAGTTCCATCACTTCTTTTTTTGATGTGCACGCAAAGATATCTAGCGTAGTTCCTCTTTCAACCACGGTGGAAAAGCTCTCAGTGTCAAAAGCCACTGTTGGACCATAAGACGCGAAAAATCATTGCGTGTGCAACTACCCTTACTGTGTTAAATGCATCAATTAAGAACCAGAAAGGAATTGTTTGCCTCCGATTTATTCTAAATTTCTTAAATTTTTACCTGCGGCATTTAAAGGAAAACTTACTTCATATTTCGAAATTAATAATTGGAGAAAAAACTGGTTAATAATTGGTGCATTCATCTAACTTTTAAAAATTGAATGCAATACACAATGAAAAGCATAAGTCTGATGCTAATTTTTCAGTTTGGTAATATTCAAACGAATTTGCTTCCAAAATAGAATTTTTAAAAAAATCACGCAGAATTTGTCAGATAGTGTAAAATTTTAACTTTTATTCGCAAATGAAAATTACCCCAATTACTTCTGGCGAAATCCTATTTCGTTTACTTTTTTTAAATGGCTCCTATAGCCACCTACAAACCAAAACAACAAACCACTTTCGGAAACCCCCCTTTCCCTTATTCCAAAAACTTTCACATTTCTGTCTGGTGCCAGCCAGGCTATTTACGAATCTTTTCAAATCCGCCGACATACAGTAGGGCATGAAAAAGTACTCAATCCTTCCAAAAACGTAACCAGAACCACCCCATGCCCTCTCTAACCTGTGACCTCCCCCACTCTCGGACAATTTCACGAGCGAAAAGGTATGGAAAAAAATATCAAAAACTGGAATCTCCCCAATATTTTTTTTTCTTTCTTCCACCTACGCGTCTCCCCTTTCATACAGGGGGTCAGGTAGGTCTTCCAACTTACCATTTGTTTGGCTCGCATTCCAGAAAGAAATTGCTCATACTATAGTCTACCTTTGTTACCTTTTCGGGGGTGGGTGTACGTCGTGGAGAGTTTTCCAGTCCTTTGTGGGCCTCCCCCGCCTTCGATGGATTTAAACCTGAGACTGCTTTGTAGGGTTATATGATATTTTTTTTATCTGAGATTATATGTGGTTTTTTTTTTTTATTCCTGATGTGAAAGTGTTTTTGCAATCCTTGTATGGATATGGTAATTGGGATTTGTTCGGCTATGGCTATGGTTTCTTTTATGATTTATCCACCTTGTGCTTAAGCTTGACCTCGATATACAAAAGTTGGGATTTCATACTACTCCTATGAATATTTCTAATCATTTTTGTATTGAGATATTGGTCTCGTAGCTAATTTTCGGTCTTGTAGTAACAAAAAATATCGTTACATTCTCAAGTACATCAAATATTCATTTGAAGAAATTCTTTTTTTTTTTGCCTAAAAAACTTGAAAAATACATAAAGCTTAAAAGTGCTCACTCGAGAACATTTAGCTCTAATTACATATTTCATTTAACATAGAAATATATACACTTCCATTTCTCTCTCTCTCTCTCTCTTTGACTTTAGGAATTCAGTATCATATAACCATTTGTTCTACCAGGAAATGTTCAAATCCCTTTTCATATCGCGATTAAACTGAGTATCAAATGTTGCCAATCTCGAGGCATTTTAATGAGGACATCATCTGCCCTTGTAGGGGAGCGGGCGGCAAAAGAATTTACAGGTTTGCCGATTGCAACAAAGACAATTTTTCCCCATCCATTGTTCTCCAGCCAACCTTCGCTATCTAAATCAAGACGCTGCCTACTTCGCCGGCGGACCCACATTTTGTGTGAGGTGCAAATTAAAGCCGAATAAATAATGTTGCAAGAAACAAAGTGGGAAAAAACAGTCGAGGGGGAGAAAAAAAAACTGGCACCGAGTTCTCTGCTTTGGTTGTTACAATTGTAACTAATTGTTTTAATTATTATGTGTGATGCACGAGGAGTAATTTTTTATAACGTTGGCTTTTGAAGGGTTTTTTTTAATGAAATTTTTTGTAATTAACAATTTTTTTCACAAATAATTTCACTTTTGATTCCAGCCTTTGTTCCTCAAATTTACGGTTAGGTAAAGAAGCAAAAAAGAGGAAGGCCGTCTAAAAAACATGGACTTGGCAAGAGCGGTGTCCAAACGCGCTTGTCAAGTACATGTAACAATCGCTATCGTCGACCATGGGCGGGCTCGATCCCTGAAATTATTACTTTTTCTTCAAAACAGAAAAATTAAAAGAAAATTGTGTCAGTAAACGTTTTCCTTTAGCAATAGTAAACGAAAATATTAGTCAGAAAAACTTCTAAATTACTGTTTCCTATCTCATTGAAGGAATCAATTTTATAGTGTCCAGAAATTTTCGCTTAGAAAAAATAAGCAAAAAAGGTTGAAAATTAATGGAAATATTCAGACAGCAAAAACTTCCAGTAATATTTTCTTTGATTGAAGGAATAGTTTTTATAGGGTACAAATCGGTCTTTAGTAGGCAGCGTTGGCAGGTTTACGGTCAACCACAGATTAAGTTTGCAGTTGCGCGCGCATCCGCGGAGGAAACGTCGCGTCGTGAGTAAATAAACCTCCCTATCTAATCAGAGCAAGGGACGAAATTTCGCCAGCTCTGATTGGCTGCCCTTTTGCGATTCTCTGATATTCGTGCGCCTTGTTACGTCAAAATTGAAAGAAAAAATAATTAATATTACTCTCTAACTGAATAAAACTAATACCAATAACGAATAAAGTGGTTTATTGAGTGTGAAATACCTTTTTTTATTCGATTCTCGCTCTCGGAAATGGGAACTATTTACCCCTTTTTTTCCGTAGAACATTTCCATGCTGCAAACTTAATGTGAGTTTTACTGTAGATAAATATCGGTAACAGCTTTGTCAGACCACCCGCAATGGTGTGGGAATCCATTTTGCTGCTTCAGTGTCCTGCCAGCGGGAACAAAGAGTTTGTTTGCTTGTACTATGCGGAGTTGTTTGCAGACGGGGGAGTAATTCGCTGATGTGGCACGCGAAGTAGCACTTGCCAAAAAGCATTTTATTCTGCATTCTGTTTTCTTTCTTTTGGCTTCTTTTTTACGTGTGTTTTTGTACGGTAGTGGAGAGAATGGAGTTGGCTACGCACAAGTAGGTCTCGGGATTGTTTTTAGAGGCAATCCAAACACACCTAAAATGTTTAATTTGTGTTTGTATCGCAGTGAATTAAAGAGATGTCTGTGGTAGACTGGTTTTCTTTAATTGAATAAAAACTTCTTTAATTGAATGAAAACAGTACTAAAGTCATTAACTTTTCGTCCGAATATAATTTCGTTATCCCCCATATCAAGTAGATTAGGTTAGGTTTTGAATAACGATCGCATTAGAGCTACACGAGGGCTATTGGCGACGGGAGTCGTATTTTAGAACTACAGTCACGAGCCAACACCTGAATAGGCACCCAACGCAACCGTTAAGGGCGACATCGTACGCAGTGTTCGGACTTTGAAGGCTATTTAACGTGCACTCCCTTACACGGGGTATTATTCGTCGGACATTTTTGACTGCACGGGCCGTTTATTACATATCAAGTAGAACATTAATACGGGATTGACAGCATATTTATAAATTTGGTAACTGAAATAACATTTAGAGCTAACTCTGAACCGTTTATTTTCCAGAAAACCCTTATACAACCGCAAATCAAATATTAATTAAATAAACTTAAGTATGAAGAACTACTCTAACTAGCCTAACTAATTAACTGAAAGCAGTTGTCTCTTTAATTAATGTCACATATATATTTTTTTTATCTATTACTCTTACATCGGAAAACACCGGATGACATTGTTATCCTTTGATCTCAGAAGTTAGTTTCTGATTGAAATGTTTCTGCAAAGACAAACACATTGTATTATTCAACCATTTTATCTGGCTGGAAACCAACAAAGATTGGGACTGTTACTTTTTGCCTTCTCGTTCTTCTAGTTTCTTTGTCTTTGTTGTTTTGAAAATTTAAAATTAATTTGTTGTTATTTATCTACTGTATCTATTAAAGGATCAATATCATCTATTTAACTAAGGTTTACTATCAAAGTACTTGTTTTCCAATATTTGTTAAATTTTAAACAAAAAATTTCAATTCTATTTTGTAATAGTTTAGTCCCTTCATCAGTCATAAGGATTCATACATCTGAAAGAAATCAGATTGTTATTTTTGATTTTATTCTTATTTTCTGATAACCTATTGACACAAATTGATTCCTGCATTATTGTTGGGTTTTTTCTTCTTAAAAAATAAACGATTATTTTTGTATTTAAGAAGCAAAATAAAGCTGCATTAGAATTCCTTTTCTGGTGCCATTAGATATTTAGTCTACGTTACAGTATAAACTAAACATTTCTTCTGCACTTTGTAGTTGACCCCTCACCATATCTTGTTCGTGCTTTGGAAGAAAGGGACAAAAATAAAATTAAAAAAAGAAAGATTATCCCCCCCTTTTCTATAAGCTTCACGCAATGTTTCTTTTGGTGCGGGCGGATCGCCAAACAGATGGCGCCATCTCTGAGACTGACTACCGTTGACCCAACCGCTGACCCCAGGTACGCGGTTGCCGGAAGAATTTATTGAGTTCGCCAACTCGAGAAAGCTCGCCAAGTGGAAGTTTTTGAGATTGTTGAAGATATCGTTTTGGGAAACTATTGCTTTGCTATTAGGTCCTCGATCAAGAGTACCTAATAGAGAAGCTGGCATTTTTTTTTAAAATCAGGGGTCACCCTTACCCTTGTATTGTCTCCAAATAAAACAATCATCTCCATAAAATATACTAATCATTATAAATAACGATAATGACTTTACTATCGCCAATCAGGTAAAATTTCGCCAACTGTGGCTGCCAGATTCGCATACCTGTTGTCCCCCGTGGAAATAGCTGGTGGGGAGAGGAATAACGAATTATGAACAAAGTGGCGGGTATTTAATTAGAACGTGCTTGTCCGTCTACTGGAGGGAAAGCAACGTAAGCGAGGGGCTATTGTAAATATATAAATTGATTTTAAAGTTTTTGTAGAGGACATGTCTATATTTCTCTTGTGGAAGAAATGTCTGGACAGTCTTTTATTTAAATAAATATTTAAACTTTAAACTCTATATTTGGAGTGTGAGTTTAGGTGGTTCTATATTCATGAATATGTGTCTTTATACATAGTTTTATAACACATCAGAGTTTATCGTTTAAAAGATGAACAATATATTCATTTCTCTCTATTAAATAAACTTTTTTTTGCTTTGAAACCCATTAAAATAAATTAAAGATATAAATAATTTGAAATTATTTATACTAAATCGATTTGTCACCTATTACTTCTTAGTATATTTTCCATCTCTTGTGAACGTCAACATTTAATGCATTTAGCCAGCTTTCATATAATATCGTTTTTTTTTTTTACTTTTTTTTATTTCCATCTTTGCAATAAAGATTTAGGCAGATAGGCACCTAGCTGGCTCGGGAAAAGCTGCAGAATCGGCAAACCTCTTAGAGTGTTGAAAAGCTAGAGAGTCTATCATCTAAACTTAGTTCTCAGCGTAAAAGAGAGAGATAAGGACACTTTCTTTTCGTCAACTTTTAACCAAGCGACGGTATCTACATTACGACGTAAGAGAGAGCGAAAAAAAAAAGAAGCAACGGTAATTTCAAACTAAATCGGACACGAAAAAGCACCGAGTAGACATACGCGATACAGAAATAGATCCCGAATTCTTGTTAACAATAGACTACGACCTGCGATCTAAAATAAGTTTTGCCACGTGCTGTCGAAAAAAACAGTCGCCCTCCCCCGCTCCAATTAAAAGAAATCTCCCTCTGTTGTACTTTGTTCTTTTGTTGTTACACTATTCTTTCTTTCTGCAGCGAGGTTGAATGCTTGAAGTCTACGCTCAGGGTCGCTCTAAACATGCTTGAGGTCTACCTTTTTAGGACCACCCTTAGCTAAAGCCGGCCACTGTACGACATCCTATAAACCTTGGGTTCCCTTAATTCAGAATTGATAATACTTTTATGTAACCTTTTTTTTTTATTCTGTTGTTTCATTCTTCTATTCTTTACTCAGCGAGTTGGGATGCTTGAGGTTTACGTTTGTGGTCACCCTTAGCCAGTGCGATGCCATGTGCTATCCTAACCACGAAGTCATCTAATTCATAATAGTTTTTACGAAAGTTTTTTTTACCCTTTTTTGGAAAAATCATCGTTGAAGTTTTTCATACATTATCATATTTAAAGCATATTAACTATAATAGTTAGTTGTATCTTTTTATTCATGAATGTTTTTTTTTAAATTTAATTTTAAATATATTTTTTCTCTTGCAGAATGAACACTTGCGCAATCAAAGATGGATGCTATATATTCAGAGAGCTGAATGAATCGGCTCAACTTTATATTTTTGAACAAATAAATGGGAAGACTGCTGGAGAGAATTTACTATTTTTCATAAAGACTGTCAAGTTGCTCAAAAATTGAATTATTGGTACATATATCGCTATCGATTTCTGCAAAATGCTATTTTCCTTTCCTGGAGTGATGAATTCATGTTCAATATAGGATGCTAATATGAGTGGAGTGCAAAGAACAATTTATTAAGTGCATCTAATTCACTTGTTTTATAAATAATATTTTCAATATGCTTTCCTAACTTTACGTTAACCATTAGTTCTTTTAAATTATATCTGAAGCTAAGAGAGTGACTTAATTACTAATCTTACTTATTATAATTAATTATTTTCTTTCCAAATTAATTTCCCCCAGCCATTAAAAATCGCCATACACTTAATTTTAACAAATTAAAACTAACACACATAGACATAACTATAAACTTATTTGTTTCATTATAATCAATTAAAATAACGAGCTTTCAATTTGTATTGCACACACTTATTAGCATCTTATAAGCACAATGTAAAAGTATAGATACTGTTTATTTTTGAAAAGTCTTTTACATTGAAGAGTAATTTAACTAGATTGACTGCTAAAGATAATGTGATTGCTTAGCCAAACTAAATGGTAAATGTGTTAAATGTTGGATTGTACCATAAGTAACATTGTTAATAGCTTATCTCAATCCATAAATGTTTAAAAAAAATATTTAACAGATATTGCTATCAGGACATTAAGCAATGAAACCAGATTCTTAACTAATTGGTGCAATATTCAGATTTTATTATGAGAAAAAAGGATTACAGTTAATGAAGTTTTTGAATTGACATTGAAATTATAATACTGTTGAATTCTTCTTAAATGGTTTTAGATTAAACAAATGAGCAATTCATTTTTTAAGCTTAATGAAATTCAATGTTTCACTCATATTTTATTTAGTAGCTTTTCTTATTAATATTTTCAATGACATTCGTAAATAGTTTTCTTTAGCAATCTACAATGAAAAAATTTATATATTTGCTTTAATTGTTGTTTCTTGATTTAACTTAAATAGTTACAATAAAAAGTTTACCCATAATTGTTGACTCTAGAATGAGAGAATTTACGAAACTAACGTTGTTATTGATGTTATCAAAGCCATTTAAACTATTTTAATTCATTTGCCATTGATAGAAGTACATTAAAATGCTCTCCAGTTCTGCCAAGTACACTAATTTAAAAATTCACAATCTAACAATTAATCTGTAACAAATGTTATCTTCTAATTTCCTTTAAAATTATTGGATTATTTATCTTGTAAATTTATATCAGGGCAATCTCATACTTGTAATTCAAGCAGTATTTTAAGCACAAGATTACATATTTGTGCCAAATTCGGAGTTTCTATTTGCCAATACTTGCATTATATACTTTATGGCGATACTATATTTTTTAAGCATAGCGTTATACTTTGACAACTGTTGAGAAAGGCTATTGTTATGTGTGTGCCACGTGATAAAATCGTATAAATATATAAACAGATATAGTATTGTGAAATGTATATTTTAGCTTAGCTTTGCACAACCAGTGTTGCAAATGGCCCTGACAATTGCTCAATGCATCGTTAGTAACGATCTTATGGATCTCTGTAACTCCGTACCTCGGAACCAAAATGGTATATCCCCACACAAAAAACACGATTTTAAATCTACAATTAGAAAAAAACATCTTAATTTAACATCTAAAATTAAACATTAGAAGAAAAAGAGAGGGGAAAATCCGTAATACAACGCTAAAGTCTTCTGCCTATGCATGCTAAATCATTATTTTAACAAAGTGCAAAATATTCTGAAGTTTTATAAGAGAAAGAACATTTTAAGAATGCTAAACTTGAAAATTTGTAGAAGTAACAAATATTGTAATTCCATTAAGCAATGTTAAGGTTTTGTGTAGATTTAGACTATTTATAGAACACCTTTGGAACTTTAGACGAAATAAATACCAATCTTTCATAGACAAACATTAAGATATATACAGTTTTATGTTCTTTTATAAAGTTATATATAAAGGAGATGTACCTTTCTGGTTTAGACGTACACGTAATGTCCTTATTCGATGATGCACTTTTCATGCAATTTTGTTTGCTTGTTCATGTTTGTGAGACGTTTTTAAGTGCCTAAATGCATTTGTTCTCGTTGTACATAGTCTTTCTGGTCGGGTTGTACTTTGTTGTCGAATTGGCTGTAAGTGTTTGCATTAATTGCCGATAAATTATGTAATAGCTGTGATACGCACATATTCATGACACATGGGTAATATTTATTTTAGGGTTTCATTAATGTGGGTGAAAGCTTTTCTGTAATCAATAAATATAAAATGTTATGTGCTATTTGGTGGATGTAATAATCCATGCGATGTAATTAACTATTACAACTCGATAGTAATAATTTTCGCTTTTAATTTTACATCTAATTTAATTAACTCAAGAGATAATTTTACATTTTAATATTATTTCAAATAAATTAATGTTGGCTGTTAAACATTTTAATTTTTTAACACGAATTTCATGAGGATATTCAATTTTAGTAACTATCATATTTGACTTTCACCCATATTATGGTGTACGTAGAGGCCATTTCAGTGCCATTGTAATATAATTGTTGTAAATATAACTGTAAATATGTATTTCTTATTGCTCAATCATCCAAGAGTGTGATACTGTTTAAAGCTGTAAATACTTGTGGTTGAATTTAACATTGTGTATACCATACTAATGATCTGCACACGTTTGCATACTTTTATTTTTGGTGGATAAATTTAAGTAAGAATTATGAAGCTGTGTCCACACTTTGGAACCTGATTCCTTGCTGTATGCGTTATAAAGAGCCATACGCTATACTAGGAGCACATGCGCTTAGAAAAAGTGTCGGTATCCAAAGTGTGTGCATAGACTTTACCTGCACAGAATTTAGTGATACACGATATGCTGTGATGTCACAACATTGTTGAAAAGAAATATAAGCTGTTTTTTAATACTCTAAAAACACGATGAGCTTTTTTTGCTTGTTTTAAAATGACCAATATCGATAAAAATTTAATAAATACTTTGCTTAATTGATATTTTTCTAAAGTTTCTGAAATACAAGCTTAGAAATTCATATTTTGAAAATTTTAAGTAAGATTTAGCTTTCCATAAAATTACACAAAGTATTAAACATTTTTATAAAGAAAACAATTACGATAAAGTTAAAAACAATTATTGGAGAATATTCTTGTTAAAAAAAAAAGTAATGAATATGTTCTTCGTTGATAACTTTTAAATTCTAATGAGGCCATTAGATATTTATTCATTGAAAAAAAGTATTTTAGCATTATGTTCAAGTTTCTGTTTACAAATTTCGATGCCAAATATTACAGCTCCGAATTTTGAAGCGTTTTAAAAAAATAAAATCTCGTATGGTGCCATATTTCACCACTAACGCCATTTTTTGACCCTTATTATATTTTTTTGTTCGAAACAAATATTGCGGTTTGTTCGCCAAATATATTCTTTTATAACATACCCCAGCTGCCATTCATTTACGTTCATTTACGTTATGACGTTCACGTTCATTTACATTATGACGTTCACGTTCATTTACATTATGACGTTCACGTTCATTTGCATTATGACGTTAACGTTCATTTACATTATGACGTCATCGTTCATTTTCCTTATGATTCATGAATATGACTCTAAAATGAGTACTTATGTAAAAGTTTGGAATTCATCTACCCCAAACTAGTTAATATTATTGCTATGATTCCTTACATGTTTTCCCCAGGAATTCCATGTACTTACTTTAAAAATGTATGCCGTTTTTTTCTTATTCATTTGTATTGGTAATAATTTGTGATGGTTTTAATTAATGTCCAATATAAAATGAAATCTGGTTGGAATGATATGGAATTCAGAAGGAACACTGGAATGCATTGGAATTTTTTTTTGTGGAGAGCAATGGAGCTATGGAATCTGACATAAAATCCACCTATTTATTGAACACTGTTCTTGTCAGGAATTCTATTGCTCCTCCACCATTTTCTACTGAAATTCATATCATTCAACTTTTATTGTTTAAATCAAGTTTTGATTAAAACCACCCAGTATATGATTTATCTCAAGAAATGAGCTCATACTTGTAACACAATATCCATGCTGTGCTAGTGATATATAATTTTACCCTCTTATGTACTGTTTGCAATACTACATTTTTTTAAAATCATTATTTTGGGAACTTCATTTGTACTATCTTTTTTGTTGGAATCCCACATATATTTATATTAAAACAAATGTGAATAAATATATCCTTTTATATTTACATCTTGCTTGTGTGAATTTTTTACTTATTGTGCTACTATAAAATTACAATTATAATTACAACATTTTTTAGACTCGTAAATATACTCTATAATTGATATCCACAAAATTAAGTTTTGTTGATTAGGTCTTAAGGCATGCATTTCAACGTAATGTTGTTGTTTGTTTTTTTTTTAGTTTTTTAATGACTACGTCCAATATTGATATGAAATTTAATAATATAATAAATATATATTTAATTATCATAAAGTTTTAAAAAAGAAACCTATTAGTCTAATCAAGTAAAAACTGTTATAAAAGTACGTTAAGTTAATATGAAAGTTCAAATTCTTTAAGGGATATAAATGAAAACTCCTTTAATATGTCTACCAACAAACAATCAGTTAGTTGAAATATGATTCACTATAATGTAAACTACTAGTTTATTTCGAAATCAAAATATTTTGTTTTAATCATCAATAGGTTGATTTTTTATAATAAAAAAAAAAGTCGAAAATTTAAAACGATAAAAGCTTTGATTAAATAGCAGTCACACAATTTAAAGTTAATTAAGCATTCAGATTAATATATGTTATTAAACACAACATGAATGCAAGAATAAACCCTCACTGATAATAAACTCAAAGATAAAAAAAAAAGGAATTCATATCTTCAACTACAATTATTTTAATAGATCGAGAACTGATAATAATTAAGTGACTGAACGAAATTTTCCATTTATTTTTGAGGTTGCTCTGCTATGTCATCAGCCATGTTAAGTAGGCATTTCTTCTTGTTTATAGCCAAGTTCGTTTCTGAGTTAATGAAAGAGAAAAAAAAACTCGATCATGTCATTAAGGATTATTATTGACATTGTGAGGTAAATTGTTTATTTGAAAAAGTAAGTTATTGCACGAAAGGTTACACAAACACTAGCTTTAATGGAGTGACTTCTTATAAAAACTTTTATTATTATTCCTGTGTTAATTCCTTGGAGAGTTAGATCTTCATGTCACAGGAAAAACACCAATACGGAGCTGGGAGGCGCCCTGTGGTCAGAGTCTCGATCTCCGGATCGGAAGGTCCCGCGATCAAGTCCTGGTAGCTGAAAACCCGAAGAGTATATGCGGAGTACGTGCTCGTTAAATCTGTTGGGTCTGAAAGTCCTGTGGGCGGTCATTGTGCAGTTTCCCATGGGTACAGGTTCATGGAAACTGTTTCCCTCCCCTTCAGGGACGTCTAAATTGTGGAGGTGGCGCGCGATAGATGGCAGCATCTGTCACGTATATGTGTGTCTGCTGGTGAGTGTGTGTGTGTTGTGTCTGTCTTACTTGACGAAGATTTATAAGCGTGTCTCTGACCAAGCATACAAGCATGAAAATATATGTATACCAACCAACCATCACCAATACTTAGAAATTTAAGGCACGGAACCAAAAGCCCAGTCGAAATAGATACGACAGAAGCTTTAGATAAACATGATGAAATAGCAAGAAGAAAAAAATAGAAGATAGAGAAGGCGAATCTTTATCAATACTAATCTGTAATCGTTAAATCTAAAAAGCTAAAGAAATCATTCAAATGATGTCCAGATATTATTGTTTGCATGCAATTAAATTTGAAGTAGGGCTTTAATATAACTTGTGAGTGATGGCAGGGCATCTGTCACTTTCTACTAGTGAACTTTATTAAGTCCTAAATAAATAATAATTATTATCATATAATAATTAAAAAACAAATGCGTTTAAAGAAAATTTGGGTCAAATAGATTAAAATAGTTAAAAGCTTTTAAGGAGTTTTTTTTTTTAAATTTTAATATATTTTTTTTTACATTTTATGTTCAGATTATAAAATTTTTTGTTGAATAATAAATTAGTAAAATGCTTATAGAGCCCTCCTTATTTATCACCACAATTTAAATTATAAAAATTTAACCGTAAAATTAAATACATGAGAAATTTATAAAAAGCGTCGTTCAAAGAATTTATTGCCTCGATTTGCAGGAAAAAGTATGTTTTACTTCAATTTGCAGGACAAGTATGTTTTACTTCAATTTGCAGGACAAGTATGTTTTACTTCAATTTGCAGGACAAGTATGTCTTACATCAATTTGCAGGACAAGTATGTTTTACTGTAATTTGCAGGTCTAGTATGTTTTACTTCAATTTGCAGGACAAGTATGTTTTACTTCAATTTGCAGGACAAGTATGTTTACATCAATTTGCAGGACAAGTATGTTTTACTTCAATTTGCAGGACTAGTAGCAACAGCATTATATGCAGCCCTAAGTACGCACCAACGTGTAGCAGAAAAATAAATTCAAAGGGCTACGAGGGGTTTGTTCGCGCAGAACCTCGCATCAACAGGAAACTTTTGGGTATAATTGCTCCTGCCCATATGATAGTCAATGCCTGAATGCTTTAACTTAAAATTTTTTTAAATATTCAACAATTCTAATCACTTTGCTTGAACTTGTCTATTTTATTGCTTTATTTCTTATTGCATTATTTAAAATTTGAGGAAATCTTGGCGACCCATGTCATATGATTTTGTGGCATGTACTCGTAAAATATCTCTGGCGGTCCCATTTAGATTGGGTTCTTTCGGCAATTTTCAATCTCAGCATGCTTAAACATCCACAGAGAGATCAGATTCGTTGTAATCTGTGCGTCAAAATTGGTAGCGATAATAGCCTAGATGGTGCCACAAAAAAAAATGGCCCTCAGTTCTGGGGAATATGCCGAGTCTGCAAAGGCTTGACCGCCAATGTTGCAACCCCATTAGATAAAAGAAAAATTTATTTCCTGTCTTTAAAAAAATAGTACGCGGGCCAAGAAATGAAACAATTTGCTAAAGTTTTAGAGGGCGGCACAATTTAGCATCAAAATCACTAAAATTTGGGGACCTTAGTAACGGGCCTTATAAGATCACCCTGCATCAAGGTATCCGTTATTAAAGTCGCGATCGAGTCCTGGTCACTGAAGATCCACCAAGTACGTGCTCGTTAAATCTGTTGGGTCCGAAAGTCCTGTGGGTGGTCATTTCGCAGTTTCCCACGGGTACAGGTCCCTGGAGACTATTTCCCTCCCCTTCAGGGACATGTCTAAATTGCGGAGGTGGCACACGATAGATGGCAGCATCTGTCACGTATGTGTGTGTATGCGTGAGTGTGTTCTGTCTGTCTTACTTGACGAAGGTCTATAAACGGGTCTCTGACCAAGCACACAAGCCTGAAAAGTGAAAATCTATGTATACCAACCAACCAAACTTTAATCTTGGCGCCCCTGAATTAAGGACTGTCCTTACAATCTCAAGACGCCTGACCAGCCTAGTTAACAAAGACACAGCCCTTCTCTAGAGACAGGTGATTTCGACTAGCGATACCATCTGCCTTCTTCCAGACCGCATCGCGTGAGAAAACGATATTTCATTAATGCAAGTCACGCATGTAACTGGTAGTGTTACTGCTATAGCTAAAGGGTGATAACATTTTTTTATTTATCTATTTCAGCGATGAGCGGATGGAAATGAAATGGGGAAGTGAAGTTGGAAAACGAAATCCTCAAAATCAGATAGGCTTTGTCGAGCAGTAGAAGAGAGTCGTAAACTAAGAGCTATAGCACGTGAATCGGCTATTAATTCGTGTTTATGTTGGCAATCAATTAAATCAAATTTGAGGCATTTTATTCTAGAAATTAAGATCTTTTTTAAGGTTTAATATGATTTTCAGTATGAAGTACGTTTTGTTTGGAGACATTATTATTTGGAGCAAACTGATTTTACAAATGAAATGTCTTGATTAGTAAAAATAATTAGTTAACTAAAATTCCATTTGCTTGATTTTATTTTAACATTATTTGAAAACCTTTATTTAAATTTGAAATTTTTATTTTTACCCAAGTTTTAGTCACTAAAATATTACCATTAAATATAATTAAAAAGTATCTTTATTAAATATGCAAATTTAATTTAATGCTCAATAAAACATATTAAATTTAACTTTATAGGTTCAGTGGTTTACATATATAAATTGCAAAAGTTTTATTTTATTTAAGCACCGACATGCAATTCAAAATAATTAGTTATTAGAAATTTCTAATTACCCTGTAAGTTGGTTTCACAGAAAGGCTTCCGCGGTCTGCGGTGGAAAAATTTGGTGCTGCCCTCTACCGAAATATTTGTAAATTTGTAGCTGGTGCTGCTGCCTAGTGTGTAGCAATTCGTAGTGCTGCCATCTATATTATAACTTCAGAAGTAACTTTATAGTTGACATTTGCGATAAAATCTTAAGCGCTTGGAATACTTGGGGTTCACTGTTAACCCTTTCAGTCCCAGTGATGCCATTTGGCATCATCACTTTCTAAATTTTTTTCCCAAATGTTTACGTCCCGTATGACATCCAAACACACATCATTCGATTCTTCACACTTTGCTCTATTCTACAATATTTTTCATTAAGGCTGCTCATCACCCCCAGACCCGGTCCTCCTTCGACCGGGCTTGCTAATGGTAAGTCTATGGGGGAAAAATGGTTTTTGTTCCAAATAAAAGCAAAGAAATTATAGGAATATTTTGATGCGGTTTTTTTTAAATTCATAAAAATCCAATAAAGTAGTGCTGTATAAGGTTATTTTTTTAAAAAAGTTATTTCCTTTTTTTTAATCTAAATTTTTTTCTATTAAAAAAAGGCGAGTAACGTTTTTAAAAAAATAACCTTATAAAGCACTACTTTATTGGATTTTTATGAATTAAAAAAAAAAACGCATCAAAATATTCCTATAATTTCTTTGCTTTTTTTTGGAACAAAAACCATTTTTCCCCCATAGACTTACCATTAGCAAGCCCGGTCGAAGGAGGACCGGGTCTGGGGGTGATGAGCAGCCTTAAGAGGACTCCCTTGGAATTCCACATCTTGAAAATCGTAATGTTATTCCCATGGAAAACATTCGCAAGTCAATTACCGGCACAATTTTAATAAAAGGTTACTAGTTTCTTGTATCATTGTAAAGAACGAAAGGAGTAGATTTTGTAAAATTAATTTGTTTTGTGAAAATCACATATTTAGTATTTTTAATAATTTTTGTGAAGTAAGTAAAAAATGGAGTACACATTAAGTTCTGACTTCAAAAAATTACTAAAAATACTAAATATGTGATTTTCACAAAACAAATTAATTTTATAAAATCTACTCCTTTCGTTCTTCACAATGATACAAAAAACTAGTCACCTTTTATTAAAATTGTGGCGGTAATTGACTTGCGAATGTTTTCCATAGGAATAACATTACGATTTTCAAGATGTGGAATTCCCAAGGGAGTCCTCTTAATCTCAATAGAAGTCAGAACTACTATTTTTTTTAATTTAGAAAATAGCTAACAAGCGTTTCACCTGATTTTTACAAGTTCACTTCAGTTCCACATATTTAAAACCCAATTTAAACTATTTTATTTAAAATAATTACTAAAATTTTTTTTAATAATGTGATCAGATACGACTTATGACTTCTTTGGTGGGGGGCAAGTTCGCCGAACACTGCGACCGTAGGTCTAATCAGATACCTTAAAATATGTAACTCGAAGTGTATTTAGGTAATATACATTTTTTTTTTTTGTTTTAAACAGTTTAACAATTTTGGCATTATTTAAAAAAAAAACATATAAAAAAATTAAAATGATTTTTTTTTCTTATGGAACTCTTATTTTTGACCTAAAATGAGCTTATTTTGTGAATATCAGATGTTTCTGTAGTGTAGTAAATTTTTGGGACTGAAAGGGTTAATCAAGGTCTTGAAAGCATCAATTTATTTATTAAAACTTAAACTTCAATGCTTTAAAAGATTTCAAATTATTGTTCATTAAACTGTTGACTTTTGTCAAAAAATGATTCAACAGTATAAAAAAGCAAGAAAATATATAGGGAACTGATAAAACTACGAATTCCTTCCTCAAGTTGTTGGTTAGCATTAAATGGTTAACAGGTTTGTTTTAAAAAAAAATTGTTTCAAAATGTTGTCTCATTTGCGTTTCTTAAATATATTTTTTATAGATTTATATAACCGTATAATGTGTGCGTCAAAAATTTTTTTACTCAATTACAGCAGAGCTCTACTCAACCGTAGTTATAACTCACTTATAATGCTATTGCTATAACTAGCATTTTTAAAAAGGTCAAATTAATTTCTTGAAATATATATCTTGAATTAAATGTATGGAAATTTTTATTAATTAAATTTCTTATTTTAAAACAGTAATGCTAAAAGTGTTGCGAAGTAAGTTTTACCTATGCACGTCCTGAAATTGCAAAATACTATACCGCGTTGTCTATACCAAAACACACCTTAAGTTTGCAGCATTGAAATGTTCTAGACGGAGGAAACGGCGTAAACAACGCTGCTGGCGCCAAAATTTTGCCTGTTCTGATTGATCGCTCCTTTGCGTTACGTTCACCCTGATGTTCGTGCGCCCTGTTACGTCAAAATCGAAGGAAAAAATATTTCATTTTAACTGACGGAAAAACAAATAAAAATATGCCTTGAAGTAACGAATAAATTGGTTTATTGAACGTGCGTGAAATACCTCTTTTTATTCAATTCTCGCACTCGAAAATGAGAACTATTCACCCTTTTTCTCGTAGAATATTTCTATACTGCAAACTTAATACGAGTTTTGCAGCATTGTTAAGAGATTAAGAAGTAGATATAGCAATGGATTGTTACAACTCATTTCAAATTTAGGCTGTATATTGTGAAGACTTTTTTTTCCATATTTTTTGTGATTAAAGGCCGGTTTCAAATAGTAAATTTTAAGTTGTAATTAATTATTTTTGCTAATTTTTATGACAGATTAGGCAAAAAAGAACCACTGAAAACAACCGAAATAGTAAGTTTTTGAGACCCAGGCAAATTCCTCATTTGACTCATTAAGTACATGAATTTTGTTGTTAAAACAAACAGAATTTTGAGAAGCAAATTTAAGTTTAGTAAGTGCAAAATCGAGTTAAATAGCAGTTGATTATGTCACTGACCAGCTTAACACTAGAAATAATACATAGTTTCCAATTTTTAAAAATTAATTTAAATGGGTTTGTTTGTCAAACAAGAGCCAAATAATAAATCGAAAATATGCATTAAATATAATAAGTGTGTATTTGGATAAAATATAGAATTTAGAACAACTAAATGGTATTACACTTGAAGGAATGAAACTAAACAGAGAAAGTTAAACACCTGTAAGGGTTTTTTCTTCTTCAAAAAACAAAAGTTTGATAAATCAATATTTATTTCAATCATGCTTTCAACAATAAATATTTATTAATCAAAAGAAATACTTCTCAAAGCAAGTATGATACAATCATTACAAGAAAAGGAACTAAGTACATACAAAAAAAAAAAAAAAATAAGCAAATATCCCACACCTATAAAGAAAATCCACATACAAAAGACAATGAAATAATAATAAATATATAATCCTGAAAAGCAGTTTTAATTTTTACACTGAAAACATTCAAGAGATTCTAACATATAAAACAAAAACCTCAACTAATATAAAAAAAATCACAACAAATTCTTATTGTTATAGTACAAAAAAAAAGTAATAGTTACATTTTTCAAAAAACAGCTTGGATTTTTTTTTAAAAATATGTACACTTATTCCAATAACAATCTACAACATTTTCGAAACACATGATTTTATAACTTTAAATAATTTATTCAGATATTTTTATTACCATTATTTAAAAGGAAAAGAAACATATAACTTATCTTAAATGGACGGACTATAAAATAGCTGCCAAGAAATTGTGTTCTGAAATTCTAATACATTTTCTTATAATCAATAACAAATATAAGTAATTAAGGGGAGCGGCCACCCCCATTCCCTTTCCTACCTCGATCGGGCTGGCTAATGCTAAGTCTATGGGGAAAAAATGGTTTTTGTTCCAAAAAAAAGCAAAGAAATTATAGGAATATTTTGATGCGGATTTTTTTAAATTCATAAAACTCCAATAACGGCGTGCTTTTAGATGTTATTTTTTTAAAAACGCCATTTACTTTTTTTTAATCTAAATTTTTTCAATTAAAAAAAAGTAAATAGCGTTTTTAAAAAAATAACATCTAAAAGCACACCTTTATTGGAGTTTTATGAATTTAAAAAAATCCGCATCAAAATATTCCTATAATTTCTTTGCTTTTTTTTGGAACAAAAACCATTTTTTCCCCATAGACTTAGCATTAGCCAGCCCGATCGAGGTAGGAAAGGGAATGGGGGTGGCCGCTCCCCTTAAGGTCAAAACCTTGAAGTAATAAAATATGTTATTCATCTAAAGAAAATTAGCAGGGATCTAGAATTAAATAGTTCAAAGATGTGTACAGAATAAAAATATTTAAATTTGAAAACCGATCAAATTATTTAAATTTAATTGTGAATATGACAAAAAAATATTTAAATGTAATATATAATGAAAATTAATATGTAAATTTCCCTGTTTTCAAATTTATAAACATAAGCTACCTATATCAAACAAAATAATCTTTCCGGGTCATGTTTATAATACAGGTTGTAATATTCTAATCCAACAAAATTCATAACATTACACTAAAATCAAGCTAAGAGAACCTAAAAATTAATCCATAAAATTACATTTAAAAAGTTTTGTGGGTTTCAACAATAATTTTTTTACTTTATATTTCTTAGCTATAATTTTACAGGCACTTTAAGGTAGAATGATTAGATAAAGGCACTCAGAGCATTTAGGTTTATAAAATTTATAAAACATTATATAAAGAGATTAATTTAAACTAAGCTAAGATACAAAAAATCTGAAATGGATAGTAATTGATTTTAAGATATAATATGAAAAAATAATCTATGTAAATAAAGTATCAAACTTCAGCAGGGCTGCCATTGGCATATCTGAGGCACTGCATGAACGTATCAACAAGGTCCATAATTTTGGATTCAGTAAGGTACTTATGCACATTATTGCAAGGTGATTAATTTTTAAGAATGCTACTTATCATATTACTTAAAAATTATACACATATTAAATTTTTAATAAGATATTATAAGGAAAGAATAATTTTTAATATATACATAAAATGATTCATGATAAAAAAAATTATCAGAGTATATATCCCATTATAAAAATTCCATACTTAAATATAGGATTTTAAATGCTTGTTTTGCTACATTGTATTTAGAGTATATACCATTTCAGCATATAAATACCAACACCACATTGAGAGCACCACCTATAATATTTTGATTTGTAAAAATGTGCACAGATTATAAAAAGTGTTCTAAATATAATTTGAAAATGAGTTATGAATTTTGTACGTTGAAAGAGTACGAAGTACAAAAGTTCTCATTAGAGAAAGACAAGTCTTTGTAATTAACATGATAATATTTGGCAAATGAACAGTTTAATACAATTTAATTGATTTTTTAATTTATAATTTGGCAACAGATTAAACTGTAGATCATACATATAATCATATGATAATAAAATGGAAGTTTCAATATCAGTTGCGGAAATTAAATTTTTGTTGCATAAGGTTTAGTAACTGTTTTAGCATTGCTTATAAAGTAAATAAAAATATTTATTTAAAAAAAGGTTTTTGATTAAGTTGGAAATGTATTAGCATTGACCCAATCTTAAGGCTGCTCATCACCCCCAGACCCGGTCCTCCTTCGACCGGGCTTGCTAATGGTAAGTCTATGGGGGGAAAATGGTTTTTGTTCCAAAAAAAAGCAAAGAAATTATAGGAATATTTTGATACGGTTTTTTTTTTAATTCATAAAAATCCAATAAAGTAGTGCTTTATAAGCTTATTTTTTTAAAAACGTTACTTGCCTTTTTTTAATAGAAAAAAATTTTGATTAAAAAAAAGGAAATAACTTTTTTAAAAAAATAACCTTATACAGCACTACTTTATTGGATTTTTATGAATTAAAAAAAAAACACATCAAAATATTCCTATAATTTCTTTGCTTTTTTTTTGGAACAAAAACCATTTTTCCCCCATAGACTTACCATTAGCAAGCCCGGTCGAAGGAGGACCGGGTCTGGGGGTGATGGAATATTTTGATGCGTTTTTTTTTTAATTCATAAGACTCCAATAAAGTTGTGCTTATAGAGGTTATTTTTTAAAAAATGTTATTTACTTTTTTTTAATCTACATTTTTTTCTTTTAAAAAAAGGTAAGGAAAGGTTTCAAAAAAATAACCTCTAAAAGCACAACTTTATTGGAGTTTTATGAATTTAAAAAAAACCGCATCGAAATATTAATATAATTTCATTGCTTTTTATTGGAACAAAAACCATTTTTCCCCATAGACTTAACATTAGCAAGCCCGATCGAAGGAGGACGGGGTATGGGGGGTGATGAGCAGTCTTAACCGATTACCCCGATCTTAAGGCTGCTCATCACCCCCATACCTGATCGTACTTCGATCGGCCTTGCTAATGATAAGTCTATGGGGGAAAAATAGTTTTAATTAAAAAAAAAAGCAATGAAATTATAGGAATATTTTGATTCATTTTTTTTTATTTCATAAAACTTCAATAAAAGTGTGCTTTTAGAGGTTTCTTTTTAAAAACGTTATTTACTTTTTTTAATCGAATTTTTTTCTATTAAAAAAAGTAACTTTTTTTTAAATATAACCTCTAAAAGCACAATTTTATTGAAGTTTTATGAATTTAAAAAAGACGCATCAAAATATTCCTATAATTTCATTGGTTTTTTGGAATTAAAACCATTTTTCCCCATAGACTTACCATTAGCAAGCCTGATCGAAGGAGGACGGGGACTGGGGGTGATGAGCAGCCTTAACCGATTACCCCGATTTAGGACAATAAAAAAAAATTAAGCTATCCAATTCTAACTTTCAAAACAGAACATATTCAAAGTTACAAGTTCTTTTTTTTATTTTAAGAAAGCTTAAAGTTAAAATTAACATTAAACAACAAGTATAGTTTGCCTGTCACTTCTTAGCATTTCAAATATTTTTATTGTGGAAGGGTCCACTTTTAGAAATAATGTATTACATTAAAGCTACTCATAAGTTATTAGTTGAAGGAGGATTATAATTGATTGCTGATAGTGCAGTCAACGTTTAAACGTGCATTACTTTGCCACTTTTACTATATCGTCAATTGATTTGCACCTGTAATACATACTATTTAACACATTCAGTACTACTATTCATTAGGAAACCTTATAAATTAAAATATAGTTGTGCAATACTAGTGAAATCAAATCAAGTTCGCACGAACCTTTCAATAATCTGTTTTTAAATCTTAAAAAAATATGTAAAAGCATTGAATCGAAAGAAATAGTAACTCTTGCCTAACCAAACTATTTACAAAGTGGACTCTTCTTCAATACAAATATTTGAGCCAAGAAGTGAATGGAGAATTATATGTATAAACTATTTTTAGCTATTTGATGTTTTCTTATATAAAATAGATTTGCTAAACTTTTGCAGGCACAACCAATTTATGCTTCATCTGTTTCTCTCATACATTTATTTAGTCAAAAAAGGATATTAAATCCAAATTTATAGGCTTTTACTAGTCATTTCATGGATATTGCTTAGATAGAGCATATTATTTAAAATTATAAAAATAGTATAAAAGATAACTTATTGATCTAATATCTCTAATAACTAAATAAACATACCTTCAAAAAACCTTGAAACTAAATTTATAGTTTGGAAATTAAACATGCATACATTCATCCTCAATCCATTGTCTACCCAATATCTACAAATTTGCAATAAAAACAATACTAACAAGTATTTCGCAACCTATAAATAATATATATATCAACAAATTTAAATTGAATACAGTCCAACAAGTTAATCCAAAGGCACTTCTGGTACTCAGAAGGTCTAGGTTTACACACATTTTATCTTTAAACTACACTCCATGACAACCTAACTTTGGTAAAAATAAAGAGTAAAAGGGAAAAGCACGATTGGTCCGTTAGTTGGAAACTTTTGTAAGGTATTATTTACATACAAAATTATCTAAATACAATTTAACCAAAAGACACTTTTAATTCAGATAAAATTGCCAAATGTTCACAAATAATATTCAAATCTGTTAGTCAAATCTTAAACAAAATTAATGTTTTAAACATGTTTTCTGGATGGATTCACAAATAATTTATGGAACTCTTTACATCCAAGGAAGGATCTTCTCCATCTCATATTTCTATTTGCCCAACTTAGGTTGGCAAGGAGTGTAGAGTGCCTGATGTAAAGGTGATACTAAGAGAACAAGGATTTAAGGTTAACCGACATTATCTTGATTACCTGAAAACAATTTGCAGTTAATAATCAAAGAGCTTAGTAGTAGAACATGCTATGCAACAGTTTTGAAAAAAATTGAGATTTTTGAATCAATGGAATTTTGATACATTGTTCACATTGTGACAATATGTCAAATAGAGTGTTTGCAATCTTTTTATATGTAAATCCCACTAACAGACTGCGAGACAAATTTTTAAATTAATATTTTTGGAATAGACTAATAAACATGTCATTCCCTTTTTAAAGGGGTAAGATGTTACCCCGTTTAATAAACTTGAGTCATGTAATTTTTTTTTACCTCGTTATATATGCGCCTCTAATAATAGATCTAGTGCAAAATAAAAACACAAAAATCTGAAAGCTAATTTTTCCCTTGCTGTCACACAGCACGTTCTTCCACTAATCTCTTCAATTCAAATTAGCAAACCAAAAACTTTAAAATCTTATTATTATATAGGATACTACACAGACATTCCACTACTCCCCCTTTATACAATTATGCACAGACATATTCGCCTCAGAGAAACATTTCCCACACCACTCGCACTTCGACGAGCCCTTGTCGCTCCCATGCGACCTCAAATGCCGCAGCATATCCGTCTTCGCCGCAGCATATCCGTGTGCAGGCCTCGCACACAAAAGGCCTCTCTCCTGTAAGGACCCTCACGTGGATATTCAGTTTATCCTTCCTGTAGAACTCCTTCCCGCAGTATACGCAGTTGAAGTATTTCTCGCCCGTGTGCACGCGCGAGTGTTGCACGGGGTCATTTTTTACGGCTGATAAAAAATATTTTTGGAATTTCATTACGCAGTCACACACCTTGCCATATTGTGACATTAGATCAAATAGAGAGTCTCCCCTTTCAAATAAACTTGAGTGAAGTACAATTTTACCTTGTTGCGAGTGCGGTATTTAATGAATCTAAGGGCAAAATAAAAAAAATCTTAAAACTCATTTTCACCTTTTTTGTAGCATAGCATGTTCTTACACTAATCTCTTCAATTATTCAGATTACTGAGCCAAGAACTGTACTATATGGTATCAAAAGATATCTTGCTAGTCCCCCTTTATACAATTATGCACCGACATATTCGCCTCAGAGAAACACTTCCCGCACCACTCGCACTTTGACGAGCCCTTGTCGCTCCCGTGCGACCTCAAATGCCGCAGCATATCCGTCTTCGCGCTGAATCCCCTCCCGCAGGCCTCGCACACAAAAGGCCTCTCCCCCGTATGGACCCTCACGTGGATATTCAGCTTATCCTTCCTATAAAACTCCTTCCCGCAGTACTCGCAGTTGAAGTACTTCTCGCCCGTGTGGACGCGCGAGTGCCGCACCAGGTCGTTCTTGCGGCTGAACTTCTTCCCGCACTCCATGCAGTCGAAGGGCTTCTCCCCGGTGTGGCAGTGGACGTGGCGCGAGAGGTCCTTCTTCTCGTAGAACGCCTTGTCGCACAGGTCGCACTCGAAGGGCTTGGAGGGCCGGTGGGTGCGGGCGTGGCGGGCCAGCTCGCTCTTGTCGGCGAACCGACGGTCGCACTGGTCGCAGCTGTGGAGCTGGTGGGGGGTGTGGCGGCGGAGGTGCTTCCTCAGCCCTAGGAAGAGATTGTAAGATGTCAATGTAATGAGTGGATAGGCTTCTTAATGCTAAGGTTAGGTTAAGTTTGAATTATCGTTGCACTAGAGCTACACAAGGGCTATTGGCAACGGACGTCATACTTTAGAACCACAGTCAAGTGACGAGCTGACACCTGAATAGGCACCCAACGCAACCTTTAAGGGCAACATCGTATGCAGCTTATAGGACTTTGAAGGATATTTGAAGTGCACTCCCTTCCACGGTGTATTATTTGTCGAACATTTTTAGCTGCACGACCTGTTTATGGGTCAGCAGTTATTTTGGAGATGCCCGGACATGAACCTGGGATCTTTCGCATGCTAGGCGAGTGCCTAACAGACTGGGCACCCCAGCCCCTAAGATGTCAATATAATGAGTGGTGGATAGGCTTCTTAATACAGTACAGTCCCGATTATCCGAGCCCCGATTATCCGATTTTCCGCTTTAACCGAGCTTTGAAATATTTCTGGCATTTTTCCGACGACTACCGAAAAAATACTGAACAGAACATGATCTCACAAACCTTCAGGAAAAGAAATCCTACAATAATTCCCCCTTTACTTTTCCTACATTGCTGCCGAGAAACGCCAAAATAACATAAAATTAAAACCAATTAAAGACTTTTTTTAAGTGAAAGAACTATTTCAATGTCCTGCATATGAATTGCACGTAGTCTGTATAACATTTGTACTTATTAAAATATACACTTAGACATACAGAATTGTTTTATTTAAGTTTTTCGCTTTAACCGAGTTTTTCGGTTATCCGAGTTAGTCTCGGTCCACATTAACTCGGATAATCGGGGTTCTACTGTACTAACATTTCACTATTATGGGGTAGAAACAAAACAGCGAATAAATTTTTTTTATGGATGGGTAAGATGTATTTATTTGCTGGTGACAGCTAAGCTTTTGCTAAGTTAGAATAAAGGAAACTGTTACAGCTTAAAGTAAAGCATTGTGTCCAAGGCTAAAACCGCTAACTATTTAGTCTGAACAAAAGTGGAGAGACTATGGAACTGGATCAACATATATTACCATCAACTTGTCTTTATTTTTAGTAAAACTAGATCTAGAGGGTGTCCATAAATTACATGACTTGTCTAGGGATAAGGGGGGGGGGGAGGGGTCGAGCCAAATATCACGTAGGGGGAGGGGTCTTGTCAAAAATCAGATAATTTTTACTGCAAAAAAATCAGCCTAAAATTATACAAAATAAAGTTAAAATGAATTTACTTCTGGACTTAAATTTGCAAAACCTTACATGATAATACTCATTGTGATTTTTCAAACCTTCCTTAAAAGTGTTAGTAAATATCGGTTCAACATTCTTTTATATTATTACAGCTAGAATGTTTGTTGCTGTTTAGACTATCAAAGTTTGGGGGTGGACTTGTATATATTTGTAAGTTTTCTGGGAATCAAAGGTCCAAATCAAAACTTTCAAATAAAAATACACTTTGTATAATGTCATGTGAGAATATGGACGAGGGGATCAAAAATCGTCAACACTGCATCACGTAATTCATGGAGGCCCCCTTAAGATCAAATAAAGATGCCAAAAATTACTGTGAATGACACCCGATTGAATACAATCCCAAAATATACAGCTTGAAACCTATAAACGTAATCAAAGTTCGAAACCCATAAAACTTGCTTGGTGGTAGTACAAGTGGGGACGATGATAATAATTTAAGGGGAGCGGACACCCCCATTCCCTTTCCTACCTCGATCGGGCTGGCTAATGCTAAGTCTATGGGGAAAAAATGGTTTTTGTTCCAAAAAAAAGCAAAGAAATTATAGGAATATTTTGATGCGGTTTTTTTTAAATTCATGAAACTCCAATAAAGGTGTGCTTTTAGATGTTATTTTTTTTAAAAACGCTATTTACTTTTTTTTAATCGAAAAAAATTTAGATTAAAAAAAAGTAAATAGCGTTTTTGAAAAAATAACATCTAAAAGCACACCTTTATTGGAGTTTCATGAATTTAAAAAAAACCGCATCAAAATATTCCTATAATTTCTTTGCTTTTTTTGGAACAAAAACCATTTTTTCCCCATAGACTTAGCATTAGCCAGCCCGATTGAGGTAGGAAAGGTAATGGGGGTGTCCGCTCCCCTTAAGGTTCAGTGATATCATTCAAGAGGAGGTGCACAATATCAAAATTCCTAAAATCTTTGAGGACACATTAATTTTTCCCATAAAACATAAGTGCAAAAAGATATGTTAGATTTAAAAAATAATTGAAGAGAGGAAAATGTGGAAATTGGTTGATAAAACACAAATCGTTAATTGAATACAATGTTAAAACAGATGATAAAAATAAGGCTAAAAGGTTTAAAGCTAAATTAGCAGCTTTTGGCTACAAACAGAAGATGTAATATTCACAAAACCGATTGGTTTTCACCTGCATTAAATTTCACAAAAGTCAGATATATTTGCTGTCAGAATATGCGAATACTGCGAGTTGCGTCAAAATATGCTCGATGTAAAATCAGCTGATATTTAATGCAACTTTAATGAGGTTAAATACATATCCCAACCTAAAAGATTTGAATTGGACAGCATTCTAAATTTTTGTAAATACAGCCCCATTAACACGAACTCGAAGGCAGCACCAAAACCTTTTGTGATAACCGAATTTCATGTTAACCCAAGCATGCTTGGGAACTAAACACTGGTGTTTCATGTGATGATGGGACATGTACCTGCACCCCAGAACCTATGGTCAAGTAAGCTGAAATGGGCACGGCAGGTCTTGGCCAACTAACGGGCTGAGGAGTTTAGTATTATACCACAAAGCATAACCCAAAAAAACATTACAAACATACCTGTCTGAAAAGCAAACTCCTTGGTGCAAAACTCACACCCATACACTTTATCCCCCTCTTTCGAAGGACACAGGTGTCTCAACAAATCGACCGACTCATTGAACTCTTCCCCACAGTGCTGGCAGTCATAAGTACGGTCGCTAATGTGGATGGAGAGGTGCTTCTCAAAATTGAGGATCTTCGAGGTGGCGTAGGGACAGGCCTCGCACTTGAGCTCCTCTTTGTTGTTGTTGTTCTTGCCGTCGTTGTTGTTGGTCAGCTGCCTCATCGCGAGGATGCGGGCAGAACGGAACAGTGAATTGAGGAGTTTTTCTGGAAGGATTTGGAATAAAGTTAGTGAGGTGTTTTTTTAATGATTGAATAGATAGGTAGTGGGCGATAGTGACTAAATAGCAGAAACTGGGAAAGTATGTTTTTATTATGTTTGACTTAGATCAAATGGTTTAAAAGTAAATTTAAATGTACAATTATTTTTCTTTAAAAATCTTTCCAATTTTAAAAAGTGCTTGCCAGCTAAAAAACTATGTATTTGGTTCAAATTTTAAGTTTAAGAATTGAACTTCAACAAAATGCATGAGTGCATGAGTAGGAATAAATTAATTAATAGATTTTAAGTTTTTGAAAAGTGCAGAAAAAGTATTAAATTGTTTTAATCACATATACATTTTATATCACAATTAATAATATATGTATCACACTAATATATCATAAAATACATGTAAACTGAAAGAAAAAAAACACACAAATATATAGAAATAAAATATAAAATACTATGAGTGGATGTAAAAATGCATATAGGTTTTGCAACTAATAAATAATAAGATGTAAATTATATAAACTTCTTAAAATAAGCAAAATAAAATTGATAATCAAATATACTAAATAATAAAAATAAACTAATAAACTATTAAGGACTAGTTAAATAAAAAAAGCTATGAAAATGAAACTATATAAAGAGAATGATGAAACCAGGATTATTTACTTTTTGCACCTAAAACAAAGCAAAAAAAAAAGTATGAACAATTACGAGCAAACAAAAGAGACATTGAAAAGACAAAACATAATTAAAAAAGAGCATGGCATATGAAATGCACAGCAAATTTAGCACACGATAATGAAACATATTGTAAAAATGCAATATATATCCATATATTAAAAAAAAAAGAATAAAAACAAATATATGTATATATAAATCAAATTGAATAAAAAAAAGCTATGATTAAAATGTAAAAATGCACACAATACCAATCACATTAAGGAAACATTTAGGGATAAGAAGAAAACCAATCATATGCATAATAAAATAATTATCAATTGTAATACACAGAAAAGAAAAACCTTTAATAGTTCAAAAGTAAAAGGATATAAAATAACCATGAATAAAACCTAAAAGGTAAAGAATTTAAATAAATAAAGCATTGCCAAAGAGCAATCAAAGTTTACTGAACATATAATAAAATTTAAAAACGTAAAACACAGCGCATTTATTAAGTTGAAAAAAAAATAACTTGAAATAAAAATGTGTATTTTAATTTTTGAAGCTAAGCAAACCATGTTATGTCATTACAACACGAGATATTTTTAGCTGCCTTTAACTCATTGAACATATTTGTCTTTGGGATTCAGAAGATGAATTATGATTCAGAACTGAATCAAAAAGTTTAGTCCATTAATGGATATGATACTTGCGTGATTGTTGAAGTTAATGTAGGATTGCTACATATCTTTTAAATGGTATATACAGTGGTGGCCAAAAGTGTGGACATTTTTTTAACGTTTCATGTAACTTTGCGTGCTTGTAAAATATATTAATTTTCACTTAAATCACAGTAGTACAGTAACTAGTACTTGCAAACGTTTATACAATAAATTGAAGGTAATTTAAATGTAGAATTTAGTAATACAAATAGCCAAAAGTGAAAATTAATATCTTCTACAAGCACACAATGTTGAAAAACATGAAACTTTAAAAAAAAAATGTCCACACTTTTGGCCACCACTGTAGTTATGGCAAATGTCTTAAATATTACACAAACATTAAAATAAATAAAAATAAAATTCACTGCTTTTTTTAAATGCTGGGTTGCTTATGTATGTCATGGTGAATGTCTGTAGTCCAGTGAATGTCCTAAATATTTTAAATATAAATTGAACTTAAATTCGACATTCACTAGTGACTGTTCACTGGCTTTAGGACATTTACCACAACAAACATAAATTAATAGCTAAATAAAAATCGAAAAAATAAATAAGTATTCAAGGATCAAAAAATTATTCGTTATTATTTAATTGTAGAACTAATTAGTGGAGCTGGCTTTGGAACATTTCAAATAACACTATATGCAAACTTTTTAAAACCCAGTGCTGGTGAACAAAATATTTTTTTGAGCACATTTCAATTGAGACATTAGTAGTAGTATTTGTATGCACCCTAAAAACATAGTGTGTACCACCAATCCGCCCGTGCTTATTTTATTTTGGGACTAACTTTTCTCCCTAATGTCAATATTAGTAGGCTGAGACAAGAAAATTCATTCTCAAGATGAAATCTGAAATAGCCAAGCTTAAGTATAACAGAAAAATACAATATTTTAGGTTTTTCAGGTCAAACACATTACTAATTACGGTACACTAAAAAAATAGTGCGACATTCACATGCAAAATACGGAAAATCATTTTAAGATATATTTTAAAAGCAATTATATCATTAACAGGACCTAAACTACAATACTTGAAGATATAAACAAAAAAAAATAGTTTTACTGCACAAAACAATCACAAACAAACTGGGCGACCTGATCTTGATGTTTAACAAGAACGTCTAGGTACATGACCGGCGGGATTCTCCTAATTGGTGAGAATAAAGGTTACTGTTGAACGAGTTATTTTGGTAGCCAAAGAAGTTTAGGTTTTAGTTTGTCCCGTTTTTCAACAATTTTTATTTGCATTTTAACCCATTTTAAGCAGCAGTTTCATGCAAGTTTTCTTGAATTTTATGAAAACATCTGAACCTGTTTTTTGAACTTTTATAAAATGGCTCGAACTGATATTTGACTGATAATTTTTAGAATGTGCCTGGTATCTGATCTGCTAAAAACAAGTGTTATGATCGTAAAATTTAGCACAAATATCACCAGATCAGATCCGAATCTAAACGCGAACATTATTCGAGTCAATTTTGCCAAAACAGTAATTTTTTGCCAAATCTGGTAAGAGCATTTAAATTGTGCGAACATTTGCTGAATCTCACCAATAAGAGAATGCAATTGTTTCCGTCTATAAACACTCATAATATCAACAACATCATTGACCTAACATTACATTGCCACTTTATCCACACTAAAGTTGAAAGATAAATTCCAGTCACACAAAAAATTATTGACGATGGTCCGTGTTTGACATAATATAAAAAAACGCATGAAGTCAATTTTGAATGTTTTTAAGAAGCAATTAAACTTATCACTGGTAAAAAGAATTTACATTAATTCTTGATCTTGTAGGAGGAGGAATTTTATTGTTGAGAGCTTACCGACAGTAATGCAGAATTTTAGCTTTATTTAATTGATAGTAACGTTATTTTTCCAGGAAATTAGAATTTCCTGGAAAGTGCTTCGTAATTTTTGACACACGTCATACGGGGTTACTGTTGGCTACCTTATCATCAAAGTTCTTCTTCAAAAACTTAATTTTGAGTAGCGATATTAGGCCAAATCTGGTAACCTTTTCATCACATTTATATGACGTCATGTCATAGGAAACTCAGTCACTTCCGCTTGGCGAGTTTCCAACTGCGCTTTTGGCATGAAAATTATCCAATGCGGAATCTCGCATTTTGGGTCTTTGGGATTTTCTGGCGAAATAAACGTTCAACTGATCATATGACGGGTGTTTCTCTTCCAGCCATCTTGTAATCGTATACTCAAATTTCAAAATCACTTGTAATTGACCTGTTGAGAATTTTATAATTCATTACCTATTTCATATTTCACAAACTTCATCAAATAAATTAAAATGGCTGAGGATGCTCCTGTATATAGTGTATTTTTCGGTGTAATGGGTAGTGCAGCAGCCATGGTTTTCTCCGGTAAGTAGCTAAAAAGCTCCATACTGGTGATATTTGTTTTCTTGTAAAATCCTTTATTATCGAAATCTTAGATAATCATGGTACTAAGGAGGAACTCAACAACTACGTATCAATCAATAACTTAATAATTTTGTATAACTTGTAACTCGTAAAATGTTTTAGTAAAATTGATAATTTAGATCGAATTATCTTTTCTATTTAATTATCACTTTTTGGCTTTAAATTGAATTTTTCTTGTGAAATTAAATTCTTCTATTACTTTGCATTCTTAATACAATAACTATCCTTATGGGAGTAATGGGGAAAATGTTAGCCTTATCTATAACCTTTATTGACCCCTTTATATACAGCAATTTAAATTTGAATGAAAAAGATTGTTGCAAACTTGAATACATAATATCCATACCCACAAGTTTAAACAATTTTTTTCAATATTTAAAGTCCAATAAAATTCAATGAATATTATTGCAAAAAAAATTAAGAAAAATTATTTGGGACAATATTGTACTGCATAAAATTCACACCAGAACACACAGTAAGTTGTTTGAGTGTTCATTAAATTGGCTTACATTTTTTATCCAGGAATCATTCTATTTCACACCCCTGGCTAAAGAGGTCAGGTGATTAAGTGTGTTCAATATTTTGGTACATTATCCTCACACTTTGTGCAAAATAGCTCTCAGTTTGCAGTAGCTCAGGTTTTAGCCTCGTCATCAAACCCTTACTTAAAATCATAAAGTTAGTTAAACAAAAACTGTATTGAATCAAAATTATCAAATAGAAGTCAGACAAATTATATTTTCTATTCTTTCTAGCCTTGGGAGCTGCCTACGGGACAGGCAAATCTGGAGTCGGAATATCTGCTATGTCTATAATGAGGCCAGAACTCATTATGAAATCTATAATTCCCGTAGTAATGGCAGGTATAGTAGCCATCTATGGCCTAGTAGTGGCTGTGCTAATTGCTAACAGCATCAAAACTCCAGAAGATGGATATAAACCTTATAAGTATGTTGGGTTCTTTTATTTGCAGTAAAAGATAAGTAAATGATGGCTTTACTCTTAAACTGTAATTTGTTCCCAATTATATATTTACTGCGAGTTGTTAAAGAATAATGTTCGTATAAGTTATTGTTTAATTATTTTTTTCAATAAATTATCTTTTTATGTTTATAGTTTAAAGATTAAATATCTTAAAAGTATATTTCTTACAAAAAAAACCACAGTAATTAAGTAATTAAATTTTCGATTTGTTTCTATTACACATTTTGGGGCACTCAAGTAATTGGCCAATAAGTAATATTCATGGAATAACAAGCATTGATTTTTTTTTCAAGTAAACATTCATAAGTATTAATTATGTGCTAATTTGTACCTTAACTATACTTGTAAGAAATAGCATGTTCAAGTTAGATGACCTTGAGAAATAGGTTGTTCAGTTTTTTCCCATCTGATGTCATATGTGCATAATTCTGCCTTTATACAGGTGTTAGTTGGACAATATGGGAAGACAGCTACTAACCAGAATATGAATACTCATATTAAATTCTGGTGAAACTTAAATCCAATTCAGGACAATCAGAGTGGAAGAAGCCACCTTTGATGCCTCTTTTTTTTTAAGAACAGTAAATGGATATGCTTTTAAGGGGGGAAGGGTTGCGAGTCTCCAAACCTAAGTGCTTCGTGTTAATCCAATAGGGAAAAATCATTTTCAAATCCTAAGGCAGTATGGAACATTTTACCAATTTTTTTATATGATAAATGTGGTTGAATTTCAGGGCCATAATCCCACTTTTTAAAGTCGGTTAAAATATTTTGCCTTAAAATGATTGAAAATTAAAAACATATTTAAACCAATTTCAAAAAGTGGAATCGTAGAGCCTTATAAGTCAGCAACATGAGCAACTACACACAAAAAAAAAACATTTGTAAAAATATTTAATGAAGCTGCAAAAATGTGGCTTAGAAAATCTTTTTTTTTTTTTGCATTGGATTAACACAAAAAAAAACTGGTATCGAAACCAGCGGTCATTCTGTCTCATTTGCTATTAAGGAATACGAATTTTTATTTGAATATTCTGTGAAACTAAACAGAAGTACACATTATGCGCGTTTACATGAGCCATCGAATCCATTTAATGAAGAGTATACTCCGGAGATTTTGTCAAGTGGGAAAACCGGAATTGCAGGGTTTCATTGAGGGGTTACGCAAATCCTCCAATGAAGGAGGGTTTGCAGTTTCATTCCATGGACACGCCACAGACTATCATTTGGGCTAGAAATCCTGCTCGATTACTTTTTCCCTAATGGAGGGTTTGGCATTCCGTGAATTCGATGGCTCATGTAAACACGCACCTATTATGTTTAAGGATGTGAATTTTTTTTATGAAGCCATAATATAAAAATCTATTTTCTTTCAGTGGCTTCCTCCACTTCGGAGCCGGTCTTTCCGTCGGCCTCAGTGGCCTGGCAGCCGGGTTTGCCATCGGCACCGTGGGAGACGCAGGAGTCCGCGGGACAGCCCAACAGCCCCGATTGTTTGTAGGGATGATTCTGATTCTCATTTTCGCTGAGGTCCTCGGTCTTTACGGCCTGATCGTCGCCCTTATACTCACCGTAAAAATCTAAACGGGATCAAAGTTTGCTTCGGCCCAACTGTGGTATTTATATTGAGTGCACACAAGTCATGCTGAGTGTATATTTTGGGTTCATATTTATAGCAGGGTACCTTGTGTAAAAAAAATAAATTATGTGTTAGGGTGCCATACCTGAATGGTAATCTCCCCAGTAAGTTTTTTAAGTTAATTTTTAAAATATATATATTTTAAATATTGTATTCTGGAATAGTACCATAAAATTCTTCATCCGTGGACTTTTTATTTTTTGATTTTGAATATTATTTAGCTCAAGATGTAAACTATTTACCTAAATTGAAAATCTTGAATAAAAAATGGCCATATTTAAACATAAAAAGCTCATTATTTGAATTTCTTTTTAACACAATGTATATCTTAAATACTCAGTTTATTATTTTTATAATGTATTTTTGTTTCAGTTCAATAATTATATTTTATATCTTTCTTCAATGTGTGTATTTAATTTATTACTGAAGTTTATGAACATTTTGATTTAAAAATATCTGTATATAGTGGATATGTGAAATCATTAAATTTTTTTTATATAAATCCTTATATATAATTACCTATGTTTATTGGAAATTGATCTCTTTGTTCCTCAATTTGTTCTAAAAAGCTAATAATAATCAAGGTGTACCATTATTTTTTGAGTATTTAAATCATTAGAGTTTGGTACCCTTTTATAGTTGTCATAAATGTTTTAGTAGTCGTGTCATGATCTTTTTTTGTTTCTGCACTAGTACTTTACCTCAGTTTCTCTTGCAGCATGTGGATTGTGAAATTTACTGGGTTCCCAAAATTACAGGCCTTAAAAGTTAATAATGTCCCTCAAAAGCTCCCAATTTTAAAAATTTTCAGGAGACCCTTTTTTTAATGACTCGCTGGGAAAATGCAACTTTTAATTTTTGTCTGTTCATTAAATAGCTTGATCCAGGGTTTGTATAAATTTATATCAAATCGATTAACCCCATCCTTCAATCTCCTTTGAAAACCTATTCTTTGAATTTTTTTTAAATTTCAAGCTAAAAACAACTTAAAAATGAGTATGTATATTGTTCATGTACCCATAATTATATATTTTTAGGGATAAAAAAAATCTGATTGTTAAGGGGTCAAATAAAATTATTACAAATGTTATTTAATTTTAAAAATTAAACAACAATTGTAAAAATTTATGAATCTATGGAAATGGTATTTTTTCTAAAGACTAAAGTGGCCTTAAAGAGCCTCTAATTAGGCCTGAAATTGGTGTAAAAGGTTTGGACTGGGAACCCTACTTTTTTGGAATGAGTGTCTTTCAAATATATGCATGTTTAATAGGTGGAATGAATGGAGATAATTTTTTCTGAAGTGATTAGAAATGAAATTGGCATATCATTTTTCTTTTGCTTTGTATTATTTCGCTTCTTTAATATGAAATGTTTTATCCTCAAATTAAAATGTTTAATTTTGAAATCTTCTGCGTATCAAGTCCTTTTTAAAGAAACTATTCAAATCGAATCCTCAACTTGAATATTTTCTTTGGACTATAGTATAATTCTTCAAAATATGCATTACTGTTTCATGCCAAAACAAATCATTCTACCATTTTAATAAGTAGCTCGCTCCCAGATTGCATTTCGAGCAATCAAACAGCACTTGTAAAATGCACTACAATACAGAATGCTACTCCACACTATGCTTTAAAGATAATGTATTTCTAAATGATAAAGACGGAAGTTTATTAGTTTAAAGTAAGCCCATTGCCAACGAATTTTAAAAGTATTTTTTAATTTAAAAACTAAAGACTATCCTTTATCCAAATTTTTAATAAATTTAATTAAAATATCTTTTTTTCAATTGAATTCTTAATGTAAAATTTTATTGCCTAAATTCAATGACCAGTATATTACCAATATTGGTTGTATGCAGCTTTTGTGAAAAAGATGTAAAGAGTTAGTTAATTTAAAATAGTTTGTTTTATCAGTTTTTATGCTATGTTTTTCAATTGTGATCCTTTCAAAGTGTACATTCCATGCATGTACTCGTATTTAAATTTTATCTGCAAAGATATGATCTTGAAAATCGAACTTTAAAACATGGATGCATGAATGGTTATATTTTCATCATATTCGCTAAAAAAACTTTTTTCATACCAAAAATACTAATTCAATGTTATTTATGGTGTACAGAAATTATGATAATTACATGCTGTTTTGGAGGTTGTGTGTAACTTTATGTGTTATAATTATATTAAACCAGAAATCTTGTTAATTTAATCCTTGGAGTATAAATGTTAATAGTTAGTTAATATGTAACTTAGGAGCATCTACAAATGTAGGATAGTTACCATGTAAAAAAAAAAATCTGAATGTTATATTAATTTAGGTGTCTAGGTGTTTCCTAATAAAATGGAAATACAGAATCATTGTAATTGTATGATGTTTTAATTATAATTATTTATCCAAATTTGCTAAATAAAGTACTGGATTATGTGTTACTTCAGCAAAATCTTAATTTCATTAGTTTAATGTGTGGTAATATTTGTAGATTGTCAAGTATTAAAATTTATTCATGTTGAAAAATAAGTTTTCCTTACAGATTGGCAGTTTCAGCTGCTTATACCGAGGTTGCTGAATTCAAAACCTAACCTATAAGGCTTTATATCTAGTGCAGACTTGCCAACGGTGGCCCTAGAGCGAGTTTAATCCAATCAACCTGTCTATGTATTTTACTCTGTGTAATAACCATTTTCCGGATCACGGACGCAAAAAGTACATTTTCCCTTTTGAAAATCGGGTAATTTATGCACTCAATACGAGAATTCAAATAATAATAAATAATGAAATAGTTTAGCTACTGATTGCCCAAGTCGGTACGTAAGGCGCTTGCCTTGCATGCCAATGGTCCCAGGTTTGGGCCCGACCGTTCCTAAAATAACTGCCGTCCAGGAATTAAAAGGTTCCTTTTAAAAGTAGCCCTATTTCAGTTTCTTTATAAGAAATTAACTTACAGTTACCTAATATTTAAAGTAACTGTTACAGTTACCTTTAGAAATTTCAAATGCAAGAAAAATTAAAATTCAATCATCGTTTTTCAAAGAGAACCAAGATTTAAACGAACCTAAACGCAATCAAAACACTACAATTATAATTTAAAATTTAGTTTTAAACGAGGCGCATATACAACCTAACCTCGGGTAGCTCTATAACAGCGGCTCCGAACCTGGGGGCGATCGCCCCCAAGTGGGCGGTTGGTATTTTCAAGGGGGCAAAAAATACTTGAGGGGCGATGAGTATTCAAAGGGGGGAAAATTAAAATAATGTTTGCCTTTGTTCAGTAAAACCTTCCTCCAACCATAACCAAACCAGCTAATTTTTACTTTCAGCTCTTTTAAATTTTCTTGAAGCCAGTAAAAATATCTTAGTTAATTATTTCACTTTTGTTCTTTAAAAATGTGTTTTATGTTTCTTCTATTTTATTTAAAAGTGACCGGATAAAGCTTCTTGGGTTGTTTTTATAAACGGTAGTAAGTGTTATAAAACTGTTTTATAGTTATACTTTAACTCAAATTATGATTAGGCATAACATGAAAATTAAAAGGGGGCGATGGATGTTAATCAACCTAAAGAAGGGGGGCGATGGTCCAGAAAAGGTTGGGAACCACTGCTCTATAATGCAAAAATAATTCAACCTGTACCCTCCTTTGGCTCTAGGTGCAACGTTAATTTAACCAACCTAAATACCCTAAAAAACTAACTTCCTTCGTGAGTTATATCTTGAAGTTAAGCTGCATATAAAAACAGAATGTGTAGAAATGACTTACGCCAAGCGTCCTATCTCGACTCCCTAATTTACGATACTATTCTTCCAAGGTATGATAAAGACATGATATAAGGGATTAAGCTACCGCATAATTGTTTCATTGAGCGGCAGATTTAACAAACGATACTACTTTACCCATTCAAATGAATGAACTTACGTATGGACACAAGAATGTGCCGGGTTTTCCAGTTCATATTTTTTACGGTGTCTTTTGTGACAAAAATATTATTGAATGAATAATTATATTCACCCGTTAACTGCTAAAATGTATCGCTACGAATTAAGTTTGAATAACGGATTCTTCACACCCTCTCCCACCAACATTGGCAGTTTTTTTTTTTTTAATTTTATGATAAATGTAACTGACTAGCAGTTCTCGAAAATCCACTTTTTGACGTTGGTTCGAATATTTTGTGTAAAATTATAAATCGGAAATTTAAATAAAATCTCGAACCAATTTCAAAAAGTGGGATTATAGAGACCTGATTAGGTGAGCTTCATTTATTGATTAAAAGAACCATCTGTAAAAAAATACTCCATACAGCTGGAGAATTGTGGCTTAGAATTTTTTCTTGCATTATATTAACGCAGAGCCTAAACAAAAATAGATATATTGTCCATATTTGCTGCAAAACATTAACAAAAGATAGTAGATTTGGCTTTCGAAACAGTTTGCCTTATTCTTTATTTATAAAATATATTAATACAGCATAGTTTAAAGATATTGGCCACCCCACTAACATTTCTTAACCCGTTAAATCTGTTGGGTCCAAAAGTCATGTGGGCGGTCGTTGCTCAGTTTCCCACGGGAACAGATCTCTGGAGACTATTTCCCTCCCCTCAGGAACATGTCTAAATTGTGGAGGTGGCGCGCGATAGATGGCAGCATCTGTCGCGTATGTATGTATTGTGTCTGTCTTACTTGACGAAGGTTTATAAGAGGGTCTCTGACCATGCACACCTGAAAGTATATGTCAACCAACCAAGTTAAAACCGTAATCCTTCAAAAAAAATTCATTCAGAATCCCGGGAACTTTATTACATTACATAGCCCAGAACTGGGAAAACGGGAACTTTATTAGCAACTTCTGTTACGTACCGACAATGCTAGACATATGTGATTGATTGGTGAATTTTCAGATTAACCATTCAACTGCCTGCGTCCGCGCAAATACGAACAGTGCAATAGAACCTCAAGGTAATACAGTGCTTTTACGGTGTCATAAACACGCTAAGATTCTACGTTTTGAGTGAATAGAAGAAGAAAAAAGAAATAACATTTATTTCAGTGTTCGCAATTAATGCCCATCTATAAACGGTATGGTATGGTACATATATGAAGAGTACACGGGAAGAAGCGATTGATTTATTAGGCGCCCGCCCGCAATTGTCTGCTTGGCGGCATAAAACCGGTTTCTCTCTTTCTTCTTCGCTTGGTGATCGCCAATCGCCTGAATCTTGGTAGCTAGGAACCACAAAGATAGTAGTTTAAGTACTACAGTGGCATATCACGTGACCTACAACACTGGCTTCAATGGGGCTCTTCTGGGAGCTCCTTGGGCATTTCCACGCGTGACTGACACTACATCGGAACGATTTAACCAATTTCGTTAACGCATAGTTCATAATTATTTTATATTTACTAAAAAAAATAATGATGTCAGTATACCCCTTAGCATATAGTATTTTTAGCAATCAGTAAAATTTTTCAAAAGTTATTATTTAACTAAAGAATAATAAAAATGTCCTGATGTGACTGACACTACACGAAAGTTCGTAGATTTTTGGCTATCATGAAAATTCGAATTTCTTCTGATTGGGCAGTAATTCAGCATTCTACCACTGCTTATTTTAAGTATAAGGTTTCAGGCAAAATATATTAACTGCAAAAAAGTATTGAAATACCATAGGAAATAACTTATTAGCATTTGTGTGCGTGACTGACACTACATTGTGAATTGTATCACAGATATGGAATTTTAAGCAATAACAACACAACATATGTTAATAATTTTGAGCATGGAAAGTTAAAAATTGCATAAATGGTAAAATTATGGTTAGAAAAAGATACACAACGTCCCCTAAAGTAGGTTTCTGGTAATTTTGTTAAACTCTAATTTCTTCTTCAAAATGCAGCAAATCAACCAAATCAACATTCTACCAGTGCTTATTTTAAGTATACGGTTTAAAACTGAATCATTTAATAGCAAAAAAGCATTGAAATATCATAGGAAATAATTTATTAACACTTTTGTGCGTGACTTACATTATATTTAACTTGTGACACACTACAGCATGTGAATTGTATCACAGAAATGGAAATTTTGGCAATAATAACAAAACGTATGTAAATAGTGTTGAACATGGTAAGTTAAAAATTGCGTACACGGTAAAAAATATAGTCTACAAAAAGTTTACACAAGGTCCCCTAAGTTGGGTTTCTTTGATCTTACTTCTTTATTCAATCGCATTTCTGAAAAACCTTGACCTGAAGCCAAAACGCAAAAAGACTTCGAACCATTGCAGATGTTTCAGTTTTACTGAATAAGCATCTTTACTAAACAATTTGCCAACAAAATTTTAACGATAATTTAACTATAAAAAGAAATAAAGCTCTTTTTTATAGCATCAAGTTCATTTTCAGAATTTTGAATGTATATTTCTTTTTACAACATTTAAATTTGTTTATCCGCCTTGTAGTATTTTGGGGGATTTAATGAAACATTGGAAGTTGTTTTAGTAGGTATTTGTTGAATTTTAAAAAAAAAAAACGGAGTAATTTTGAGTGTCAGGGGAAGTATTTTTTTATTCTCTGATGGATATATATATCATAAATCTTAATTTACTTATGTTTTGCTTTACACAGTTGTCAGAAATGTATAATATATGGGATTACACAGAGGTTACTAAAGTAAGAAAAAGATCGTAAAAAATTTGAAGTAAAGCCTTTTTTTTTTAAAGTTATAGAAACTTTTCCATCTTTTCGTGA